>JAWNMD010000344.1:0-396318 GCA_035044365.1 Drosophila neotestacea
GTTTTTAGAAGTTGAGAGATGGAGCAAAAAGTGGCTAGGGGCAAATCGTCTTCAGGCTCAAAGTCGTCTATGCCTTCTCCAAATTTGTCAAAACCCGCTTTTTTAAAACAATTAAAACAATTGTCAAATTTGGCCGCCCACTTCTGATTTTTAATAAGAAAACTAGCTCGTCAGCGAACGTTTTTAAAAAATTCGTGTCCCGCCAAGAGAGGTTTTCGTTCGTTTTTGTCCTTTTTTTAGTGTCCGCGTCCGCTCAAGAGAGTGTCCGCTCAATAGAGGCAAAATTGGTTTGAAAACCCCACCAAAACCAACGTCCCCGAAAAAGTGTCCGCCCAAGGGGAGTGTCCGCCTATTAGAGGTGTCCGCTAAGGGAGTTTTCACTGTACTTACATTCACTTTACTAAAAAATGGACTGAATGTGCCACAAGAACAAATTTAAATATGTGCGAAATATATACAAAAAATGTAAGCTTCCTATTGAGTATCAAAATAGCAAACTTAGTGCCGGTTTGCACAGTGTGTATAAAAAAAAAGTTTGTTGAACGATGCCAACAACACGCGGTGTTCCCAAGCGGTCCCCCATCTAAGTACTAACCGCGCCCGACGCTGCTTAATTTCGGTGATCGGACGAGAACCGATGTATTCAGCGTGGTATGGTCGTTGGCGAAAGACGCATGATTAAAGTACGAGTTTGTAACTCAAAATGTATTGCATATTTCGAAACTTTTACTTAAACTCGATATTTATTTGAAATCATTTTGCATATCATTTCGCTTCTACAAGTAAAATAAAATTTCAAATTTTAGTATGTGTTTATTTATTTATTACAACGACTAAGAGTAATCGGCTTAAATTACACGATATACAAATTTAACAAAATTAAAAATTAAATTTTAGAACAATCAAGGTAAATAGTTATAAAATTAGAAAAAAAACTAACTAACTAACGTAAAACTAAATTAACTTTATATAGCTGTTCAAATTTTTAAATTACTTTTTACATGTATCTGAATAGATTCAACGCTTGTAACATAAAATATGCTTTTGCCGGCCGTATCGCAAACGGTCCTGTGGCGCAATGGATAACGCGTCTGACTACGGATCAGAAGATTCCAGGTTCGACTCCTGGCAGGATCGATGAAACTTTTTAGTTTTTTTAATATAAATAATCTTGTAATTCAAATATGTATTAATATTTTCTCAATATGCCATGCTCTTAGTATATCCACATGATATTAAGCTGACACCACCTGGAGTAAGTTAAATGCGCGTGAGACGTGCATGTTTGCAATTGAGCACTCGCACAAGGAAAAATGGATAGTAGTAGGATGATTTAGCCTGGAGCTCAATGACAAAGTTGAGATGCGGTGGCTAAAAGCAAATAAAGTGGTGTCGTGTGGAGTTGTGTGGATTATGTGTCGCTTTATGCTAAACAGCAGAAACGTTAAGAGTTGACAGCGAGGGGCGACCATCGAATCGGGAAGCATCAGCTGCGTTAGCAATTGCACGCCAAGGACATTTAAGGTGACATCCAAATGCGAATTCCCTTTGAAGGACTGACTGACTGCAAGTGCTTGTATGTGAGTGTGTGTTCCAAATGACTTTTTATCCACTGTGATTTGCATAATAGCAGAAACTTGTAATCGAATGCAACGAGCTTGTGTCATTTACAATCGTCAAAATGCAATAACAAGTTGAGAGCTGTACTTATATATGTACCTATGTAAGCTCACTTTAAGAAAAAATTAAATAGATAAGCGACTCAAAAAATTTAAACTAATATACATATAATATCTAGCGGTCTTAACTTTAAAATAACAATATAAAAAAGATATCTTCCCATACCGGGAATCGAACCCGGGCCTTCTGGGTGAAAGCCAGATATCCTAGCCACTAGACCATATGGGAGGCTTGTTAAACGCTTGCAAGAAACGCATTTTATTATATGAACTCACCAAACCTACCAATAAGCTGATAATAATTTATATTATGTTTGTAAATTTATTCTTATACGTTTCCAATTAAACTTAAAATACAGAGCGAATATAATTTTAAAAAATATAATAAAGTATGTACTTAATTAATACAAAATAAATTTTTGGGTTTTGGCTACCGTTTTAATTAGTTTTATTTAGATTTTAAGCTGGCTCGAGGTCCGAATAATAATTATTAATTTAAAAAAACAAAGAGCTGAAGGCCTCGTTGCTAGTGCTCGCTATTATAATTAGACATAATATTTTTTCTTATTATCGTTAATTCTAATAAATAAATAAATAAAAAAACAAAAATATTATTTCGATCCTGCCAGGAGTCGAACCTGGAATCTTCTGATCCGTAGTCAGACGCGTTATCCATTGCGCCACAGGACCGGCTGATTTGGCGGCATCTGAAACACTCCATGATGTAAGACGTATTTGAATTGTCTACAACTTAATAAAGATAATGCTAAACAGTCTTTTATTAAAGAAACAGTAAATAGAATAGATAAATTTGACACCAAATTATAAAGTATTAATTATAATTTCCGAATTTAAAAATAATAACGAAAAAGTCGATCCTGCCAGGAGTCGAACCTGGAATCTTCTGATCCGTAGTCAGACGCGTTATCCATTGCGCCACAGGACCGGTTGCGGTTGTCGTGACTGTAATCAAATATACAATCAAAGCAGTGTTCCAACAGTATGATACTTTGAAGCACAACGCCAAGCAGTGCAACAAGCAGTGGACTTGGCTGTTTATTTATTCAGCAAGTGTTAATAAAAAAATTATTGATAAATAAAATAAGTTAAGAACCATAAGTCTGTGTGCAAATTTATCAATTAATTTATATTTGTTCTTATGTTGTTGAGTTACAGTTGAGTGGAGTGGCAAGGGAGGCTTGCTCTCACTCGCGCTCTTTTCATCAGCGACGTCGCGACGTCACGTCTGCAGCAGCGCCACTTGGCGGTTGGCGTCAAAAACAGAATTTGGTTTAGTCTCTCTTTGGCACTCAAAGTGTGCAGTTCAGTGACAACGCAAACAAGACCGTCGGACTCATTGGACGCTAAAAAGTTTTACGTGCGCGCGACGTAAGCAAAAAGCAAAGAAGAATCTCTGAGCAACACAAAAAAATATATAATTAATACATACATACACCCAATTGTTTATAACAAATACAAATATTAAAAAAAAGCGAGTGTATAGCTGTGTGTGTCTGTGTAATTGTGAGTGCGTGTGCAATAAATAAATAAGAAAATTATGTATATTAAATAAGAATTAATGCAAATACAAGTAAACGGTTTTTTTCGGTAAGTGCAGCCGACACTCCCCGTCACCTCACATTCCACCCCATCCATCAACCTGCCTCCATTTCTGTTCTTCTTCTTCTGCTTCTTCGTTTTCTACATACTTTTATGCGTTTTGTGTTGTTGAGTTGCCTATTCTGTTTTTTCACATACTTTTTTGTTTTCATCGTCTGCTTCTGCTTCTCAAAGCGAAACAAAACGAAACGGAACGAAATGAAATGAAATGAAATTGGACAAGAACAAAAACAATACATGAATAAGAATAACAAGAATGAGAAACATCACAAGGCAAAACAGCGTAAAAGCGAAAAGCGAAAAGCTCAAAGATTGGGGCTAGGGCTAAGCAGACGCCGTTCGTTGTTGTTTTTGCTGTTTGTTTAGCTGTCGTTTCTCCATTTACATACATACATATGTATGTTTGTATGTACATATGTATGTTGTCTACTCGCATGTATTTGTAGGATATGATATGTTGATTTCTTTGTGTGCGAGAGTGTGTGGATCTCTCTTGTGCTCACCGCTGCCTCCAACTATGAGACGGTGTCACACTGTTGTTGCTGTGTCTGTGTGTGTGCGTTTATGCTTGTATGCGTGTATGTGTGTTTGTAGGCCTCCACACTGGCAGCGAAAAGCGCCAAGCTCTCTCGCCCCCTCTCCCGCACCATCACTGTCTCTGACTCTATCTCTCTTTTCGTCGTCGGCATCTCCATCTTTTGCTTCTCCGGCCTGCCGTTAACTCGTTTGGCGACTTGTTTTGCCTGCTTTGCTATACAACAACAACAACAACAACAACCTCAACAACAACAGAAACAACAAAAATAAAATAACGCCGTAGCACATAAAAATAGTCTGGTAGAATTGTTGACTTCCCTTTTGACAAACGTGTGCCGGCCCACAAATGTCGGCATCAGTGTGTACATATGAAAATTATATAGACAAATATGTACTACATACACTGTATTTCCTACTTCAGCCAACACTTCTTATTGGGCATAGTTTGTAATTGTTATTTTCCTTATAAATAGACAGAAAAAACTTCTTAAACTCACTTTTTATACTCTTAATTTGGCACTTTAAACTTTCTTAAAAAGTCAAGTGTTTAAATAAACATGATCCCAGTAAGAGTTGCTTCAAAAGCAATAAAACTCAATAAACAAGGTTCTTTAAAACAAGAAGCCTTGCAACTGTTTCTGATCTTAGAATATTGTAAGTTTATTAAACTGAATACTATATGCAGGAAACCAAAGAAAACTGTCCAATTCATTGATATAAAATTAAAAATAAATGAACATAGTTATTTATTCTTAGTTTTCCGGTAAGCATACAGAGACAACACTTCTTAAATCCCTTTGTACTCGAAAATTTCTCAGAGTTGTCAAGTCTTAATAAGAACCAATCTATACATTATAAAGATAAACAAGCCTGCTTTTTCCAAATTAGGAAGACTTTCAACTGCTTATTCCTAACATATGTACGCCTGTAAAACTGCATAATATCTGTGTAAAATAGTATCTGCTGAAACTGTAATCTGTAGAAAAAATTAAGGATTGCCAATTCCTTTTTTCGAAAGATCTGCTGTTATTATGGACATGCTTAAAAAATGTCAAAATGTCACTCAAAAATCAATCTAACTATTCTAGTCTCTAATAAAATGCTTTCATTGACGAAAACGTATAAAAATCGTTTACGAGCACAAATACTTTCCAAAAGTCAACACTATAAATATATATCTCCTATTTTCTATCCTCTTTTTAAATCTCCCTTCCTTCTACAACACTGGCTAAAATGCGGTACACATTTTTTGAAAAAAATTAAACATCTAGGAGGTAGCTTAAAAATTTATAATGTCTGAATAAGTAGATGTTTAGTGTAAAAATATTAACGAAAATTTTAATCGTTTTTGCCTAAAAATTCTTAATCTAAACTTTAGATTCTGAAAGATTGAAAAGTTTTTCAACCTTGGGTATAATAAAACATAATTTAATTTGTGAAGAGACTTGAGGATTAGTTTGTACTTTAAACTTTTGTAATTCTGTTGGCTACAAATTACAGTAATTTAATTTAGTTTGCTGCTCAAATTAATAGACATGAAAACTTTTCTGTTTATTAAAAAGTTGCAAGTAATAGTAAACAGTACTAAAATAGTTTAAAGATACTTGTCTTTTAAGTCAAGTAGAAGTTGTTTGTTTCTTGGTAAGAATTGTTGTAACTATTTCCTATTTTAAAATGTCAAAAAGTTAAATCCGATTTATGACATTGAAAAAAAGTGGCCAAGTATTTTAGCTTGTTTGAGCGATAGATTTGATAGATAAATGTAGAAGTGGAATTCTCATTTATTCATAGCCTATAGCCCCATTAACCTGCTCAATCGAAAACTTGTCTGGAGCATTAATAGCGTCGACCATTTTGGGTTGCAGCTTCGATTGAAAGCGAAAATAGCGCAGAAAGCAAAAAGGAAAATAAAAAAAAAAAGAAAATACAAAAAACAAAAAAAAATGGTGTTGGGTGCTTGGGCCCTGAGAGTTGTGTCTGCTAGAACAGGCTGTGAATGTATCTTGCAGATACATATCTAAAATTGCTACATAGCATGCAGCGTAAGAACCAGACACAAGTAACTAAATATAACACACACACACACACACACACACACTTGAACACAGACTGCAGATACATACTAGCTCTATGTCTGCATCTAGGTAGAGCCTCCCTTTCTCCCCCACCACAACGCTTTCCGCCGTTGCAACGTTGCACCGCTTGCAATTTCATTTTCATTGCAACTTCATGCCCCTGACATCGGACCATACCACATGCCTGTTTTGCCTGTCAGCCTGCCACAGCCTGTTGTCAGTCGTCTGTCCCTACCTCAACCCTGAGACTACCCCCTACTATCCCCCTCCCCACGTCACACACACACACACGCCTCCAACGACCCTTTTTTTTATTCAGCCTTACACTGCTTTTTACTCTGTCTCTGCACGTTTCTACGCTCATTCTTGTAAAATTGCAAGTTGCTGTGCGGCCTATTGAAGCTCTCTCCCTCCTCTGCCTCTGCCTCTGCCGCTGCCTCTGCCTCTTACCTCTTAACCACTGTGACTGCCTGCTCCAAACTGCTTGCTAGTGCAGTCGGCCATGCAGCTGTCTGTCTGTCTGCCTCTCTTCCGCTTCACCTCTCTCTCTCTCACTGTGAGTGTGAGTTGAGTGCAAGTGCGAGCGAGTGAGGGCGATATCTTGCCCTAACCTACACCACAGAAAATTTATTGCGTCGGCTCTACTTCCACACACACACTTCAGTTGATTTCTCGCATTATCTACGTACATATATCTACGAGGCATACATTATTGAGTCTACACAATGATTTTCTTAGCTTGTTGTTAGTTGTATTTCTTTATATGTATGTTGTTGTTGTATTTTTTTCTTTCTTCATTTTAGTTTCATTGATGCATTTACTACACATTCTCTCTTCCTCTATCGTTCAGTTTAATTCGAAACTAATTTTCATTGCTTTATTTTATTGCAGCCTTGCGATGTGCAAATTATTATCAATCGATCCGGTCAATTAATTATACGATTTAAACAATTTTAACAACACATTCTAACGGGCAATTGTGCAATTTTTCAACTCGAAATACTTCACTTAACCAGGCCAATAAGTATTAATTGTAATTCGTTATGGTAAGTTTGGTATTTTATTAACATTCTGTTTGACCGGAAAACCCAGAAAGCCTTTTATTCTCAATTTGATCGTCAGGCCCATTAGCTCAGCTGGTTAGAGCGTCGTGCTAATAACGCGAAGGCCGCGGGTTCGATCCCCCCATGGGCCAGAATTTGTATCTTTTTTGACTGAAAAAATATTATTTTGATAACAGGAAGTTTTCTCTTAATGAAAGTCCTCAAAAAACAAGATGGCGTCAACAGGGCCCATTAGCTCAGCTGGTTAGAGCGTCGTGCTAATAACGCGAAGGCCGCGGGTTCGATCCCCCCATGGGCCAGAGTTTGTATCTTTTTTATTGAAAAAAATATTATGATAACAGGAAGTTTTCTCTTAATGAAAGTCCTTAAAACAAGATGGCGTCAACAGGGCCCATTAGCTCAGCTGGTTAGAGCGTCGTGCTAATAACGCGAAGGCCGCGGGTTCGATCCCCCCATGGGCCAGATTTCTTTTTTTGAATAATTCTACGTTATACCCTTAAATATACTTTTTTTTATACTTCAAATTTGGAAATAAATGATCCTATATCTAGGAAAACATAAATACCTTGACAGATATCACAATCGCTTACTTGAATTGTTTATTATATTTTAAAAGTAACAGTTGGTTGCCTTTATAAATATTATGATTCTAATATTTAATCTTACATTAGTTTCCTATTCGATCTATTGTTTGCTCAAAAAAGGTTCATAACAATGTGGCGACAACCTGGCCCATTAGCTCAGCTGGTTAGAGCGTCGTGCTAATAACGCGAAGGCCGCGGGTTCGATCCCCCCATGGGCCATAAGAAATAATTTTTTACTTACATCCTACTGTTACAAGGTTTATTTATATTTCAAAGCAACCACCAGTCACATAAATGTTACTTGTGCTTTAACGTCATATATGTTAAGCTTGTAAACTTTGTTTTATAAGACTGGAGAAATGTCGATGTTTGTAGTGATTTATTTTTGGTACATATTTTGGGTGAGGTTTTAATGTGTACTGGTTAACGCCGCCAGTATCCATACTCCATAGTTTTGTTTTTCTCAGTATCGATTCTAACTAATTTTCCAAATACATCGATACTTCGTTTTAAACCCCGCTCTATTGGCAAAGTAATTTTTATATAAAGGCAAGGACAACATTATTACAGTAAACATTAAAGTTTACACATTAAGATTTGAATTTATTTTTGAAAATAAAAAAAGGTTTTCAACTTGGCCCATGGGGGGATCGAACCCGCGGCCTTCGCGTTATTAGCACGACGCTCTAACCAGCTGAGCTAATGGGCCTGTTAGAGTATTGGTTGCCAAAAGTGTTTTCTAAGGCAATAGATTTTTTGTTATGGAATATAAAGTGAATATAGAAATTATCTTAATCATTTAGATAAGATTGTTCTAAACATTTTTAAAATCTTTTATAAAGAAAAAAAAACAAAAAATTGATTTTCCGCCCAACGTGGGGCTCGAACCCACGACCCTGAGATTAAGAGTCTCATGCTCTACCGACTGAGCTAGCCGGGCTTGGTGAATGCCGTCGGCAAACACGGCATGTCCCTATACAGCGGGAGGTTCTATACACGTGGCAACTTTTGGTTGATGTCATGGAGTTTTATTTAGAATCCCCGCTGTTTTGAGGCGACACTTCTACACGGCTATACTCCTCTCTTTTCTTGCTCTTGCTTTTACCCCTTTAGATTGCCTTTGTAATTGTTTTCATGTTGATAGGCTCCTATTGTAAAGCACATTTTGTTGCTTCCTAATGGAAATGATGTATAAAATTACGCGCCTACCTCAATGCAGAGGGGGGTGTAGTGCAGACGATTCTGACAGTCCGACAGACGCCCCCGTCGGCCAAGTAATTTGCTATAAAATATTAAAACGAAACAATGTGCGAAAGGAAACAAAACAAGATACATGCATGCATATAGCAACAGGGACTCAGACAGTGAAGCAAAGAGAGAAAGAGGGAGGGAGAGAGAGAGAGAGAGAGAGAGAGAGAGAGAGAGAAAGAGGGTTAACGACAAGAGACGGCAACATGTGGACAGAGGGACGAGCACGGACATTCAGACAGCAGGCAGATAATCAGCCTGGCAGACGGCTTTCAGTTGCGCTACATTCTCGACAGTCAAGCATATTAGTTGCAAAATGTATTAAAAATTAAGAATAATATTGGTAAAATATTCTTTGAAAAGTTCTATAGTAACCCAACTTTAATAACTCGAATAATTAAAATTTTACAGTTAGATAGTATCTCTAAAAGAAAAGTAGGTTGGGAAAACTATTCAAGCTTGGAAATAACTAAAGTAGTTCTTAGGAAAGTTAAACGTATGTACATTCTTTGCCTTAATTTACCTCTATTCTTATCCATATCCGATGTCTGCTTTAAAATTACAGAAACAGTACAGAAACGCAATGCTTATTTATTCAGACAAAATGTTTTTTGTTTATTGTATATTATGTTGGACACACAGCGACCTACGTCTAGACCACTTCTCCCTCTACGCCTAATGCTAAACTCATGCATACACACAAGTACACAAATACACGGGCACAACACAGTCGCATTTCCATTGCCAGAGGCAGCGCTTGTGTCTGTGGCAGACAAGGCCAAATAAGTTAGGGTAGGCTCGCAAAATAAGATAAACAAAAATGTTATTTGATAAACAACAAGCAACAAAACAAGTCAACAACATTTTAAGAATATAAATTGAAAAACAGCGGACAAAAAAAAGTTGATTTTCGCCCAACGTGGGGCTCGAACCCACGACCCTGAGATTAAGAGTCTCATGCTCTACCGACTGAGCTAGCCGGGCTGATAACGCGGATCCAAAATTATCAATAGAAGCAATCGGGAGGGGAGATGGATCCTATTTAGAATAGAAATATCTAAAATAATACAAAGAGAAGTCTATAAATATAAATGTATATTTATGTTAAAATAAATATAAAAAGTTTATTTATAGATTTCATTACAAAGAATCTTAAAGTGATCGTAGGAATATAAGACAACAGGTATTTAATTGTTAAAGTATACCTATAGTATACCTTGTCATATTGTCAGTTACCTATTTATCAAAAATATAGTTTTGTGTTTATATTTCTACAAAGTTTATGGAGATTCTATAAGCTAAAGTGATCAGATGATAAGATCCTTATCATAGACTTCAGATTCACATATTTTTACTCACCCTTCACACTGCCCGGCTAGCTCAGTCGGTAGAGCATGAGACTCTTAATCTCAGGGTCGTGGGTTCGAGCCCCACGTTGGGCGAAAAGCAATTTTTTGTAAAATGTGTTGTTCACACATTGGTTGAAAATCTATTTCTGTTTTAATTACGTTTTCTCGAATTTTATTGATCTGAAAAGTGTGCCGAGCCTGAGTGCACTAACAACTGCATTGCATTGTTAGCCATAACAACAACTTTGACTGACAACTTTGAAATATTTCAATATTGAAAAAAATTTCAGTCTCAATAAGAAACTATTGATGGGCCAAGCGTCGTTGCGACGCTGCTAATAATCAGCTCAAAAAGTATATGGAAATAAAAGCACGTTTAGAAAATGCATAAATTTGAATGCATAACATTGCTCTACACAGCACTAAAAACACATACACACACTCACACACACACTTGTATAAATATATATACACTATACCCCATTGAGAAGCGACGTAAAAATATTAAAAACGTTTTTGTTTGTCATGCAAATAAAACGAAACGAGGCGAATGACTGAACTTAACCTTAAATCAAAATACAAACATATCCCTCTATATAGTAAACACATACATACGTATACGTAATTCCTATATGGACTACAACTATTTTGTTTAGACAACGCAAATTGCGGTTAATGCACCGCAAATCCAAAAACAAAACCTGAACGATTTCAACATACAAATTTGCAAATATTGCAAAATATTATTGACGCATTCGTATTTTGTATAGTACAGTGGATCTTGTTGATAACAAACTCAAAAATCGTACTGATATTTTACTAATTGAGAACTACATTTTTATCGTTTTCCCGTTCAGATGTAGTACTGTATTTCATCTGATTTAAATGTAAACTAAAATATATTTTGCGTTTTTGTATCGATAGAAATAATCTTTAAAATCAACTGTGTTGATTAACACTGGCTGCTAATTTCGTTTTAGGAAAATATTATCTTATATCCCATATTGTCTAGTGGTTAGGATATCCGGCTCTCACCCGGAAGGCCCGGGTTCAATTCCCGGTATGGGAAATCGGAATTGATCTGAATTTTTTTTTAAATTATTTTAATTTTTTTTTGGTGGACGGTTTTTTCTTTAGAGAACAATGCATCTGCTTATAACCTAAGTTCCAGTTTTAATGTGAGTTCCCCATGCTTTTTCGCGCGTGACGAAACGCTTTATTAGCAATGGCAAAATGTAGTTTTTTTATCATACTGATGTTCGCGCGATAAGTCTACAAAATGTCTGGAGCCAGTTTCAAGTGCATAAACTGAAAATAAAAAAACTTGCTCTACCACTTGGTAAGAGTCAATTGAGACAGAGAGCCGCCCAACGAGTTTTATGAAAATGACCTTGACGAGTTCGCTGCAGCTTTAACAAAACCCTTTTTGCCGTTACGAAGCGCGAGCGAGATATGATCAGATACATTTTAAATTAAGGTAAAATTGAAGAAAATAAAAAAAAGTGAAATCGCCCCCGGGTGGACTCGAACCACCAACCTTTCGGTTAACAGCCGAACGCGCTAACCAATTGCGCCACGGAGGCTGCTGACGGCTTCCGGAAAAATACTAAACAAGAACAGTAGCTAATCTATATGTAATAAATAAAAGTATGTAAATGCTACAAACTACATATTAAAAAGTCAATTAAATTAAATAATAATTTTAAGCAAATTAAAAATTAAAAAATGTTTTTGCGAATAGAAAAAAGTTTTTCTACGATCCTGCCAGGAGTCGAACCTGGAATCTTCTGATCCGTAGTCAGACGCGTTATCCATTGCGCCACAGGACCGATTGATCAGTGCCGAAATTAATGAGTTACTCAAAGCTCATTTAAGGGCAGATATTTTGTAAAAAGTTCTAAAAAGTCGTTGCCAACCCATTCCTTATGTTTGTTTATGATTTTATAAATGAGCTATTGTTTATTCAAGTCTCATTGTCAGTTCGGTCGATCTACAAAGCTACTTGTAAACTCTATGTTAATTTATGCAAGTTCATTGAATTTAGCAAGTTGTTGATATCATTTGCATATACGCTAAAAAAGTAAAAACTAAACAAGTTTATAATCCAAGTTGCTTGACATATAAAAGAATACATAATATTTCATCTATTTTATATGTATTTCTTTCTCTTTTTTTGCAGTGGAGACGAACAAAGATATCGCAGCTTATATGGTGAGTAACAGAAGCAATATTTTGGGAATTTTAATTGTTAAAAATCTCGAAAAAAAAGACTTGTTTTATTGATCTATTAGGAAAATTTATTACTATAATATTAACTGATCATCATAGTTTTCAATTATATAATGCTTCTTGTAAAGCGCTGAAAATTGTGTTGAGTTGTTATTTAATAGGTCTTCTGCCTTTGCGTGCTGCAACTCCGATATACAATATTCCACTAACTCCGGTATTACCACTTTATAGTTATTATATGCTTTGGCCGTAAAAACTGCAAAGAAAAGCCTTTCCGCACGTCACATTTAACAGCTCCGGAAACTGACCCAAACTAGCAAGGAGTTGAAAATGAAATTCTCGGACAAACCTCACCGTTCGTTTGAAAGTCTCCTGCAAACAAACTTTTCTTTAGGCACAAATGAAATTTATTGATTTTCTTGCATTTTTTTTTTTTTTTTTCAATTTTCATTAAATGCCGCGCCGAGACGTGTCCTTGCCTCAAACATCGTCGCCATGGCGGCTGCCAGGTGGTAGACCTTTCCATTTCACATTTGCTTCGGTCTCTGTCTCTGTCTCAGGTTCTGTTACGGATTCTGATTCTAATTCTCATTCCGTCTGTAGTGCTGCTGGTCATTGTCAACAACCAACCAACCAGCACTAAGCATTTTGATACCCTTTACAGCGGGTATTTAAGCTTTGGCATGATATACATTGTAGTGCTTGAGGGGAGATCTATTAAGTACAGATATTTTATAGTTTTCGTGAGAAAAATATATTAATAATGAGAACCCAGATCGGATAACTATATAACTGCAATATGAACAAATAAAACAACAAACTTTAAGTTTATTTGTATTTCTAACAAGCAATATCTTAGACAATATTATATGACTTTTTTTACCAATAATATAATATTTTTTGTTGTACTAGTATAAAATATTACTGATTTGTATCATGGTAAATAAATAACATTAAACTAAGATGGATTTTTATCATTCTAAATGTCATATGCTTCATAGATTCGCAGATATCCGTTTTTTTCTGATTCCCTCATGTTTTTTCTTGTTCTTACTTTGCATTTTCACTTAACTTTTCGCATCGTTAGGTTCTCCCATTCTACCATTTTCCCATACGCCCTGTGCGCCCATTGGCCCACAAATTGGCGCATTGTTTGGGTCAAGGATGCAGCAATGGAACGTCATGCTGTGCTATTGGGAAAAGTGGAAAAAGAGGTAAACGGGGGTAAAGGAGAACACAACTTTTGCCTTGTACATTTTGGCGGCACTTGACTTGAAAGCTTTGAACTTTTAAAAGGCGTTAACTTTGTGTCCCCACCAACTCAACATTTTGAAGGGGTCAGTTTGAGTTCACACTCTGAATGCTCATCAAAAATGTGCGCCAAGTGGAGGAATTTCAATGGTCTCGGTGCAAATTGAGTGCAGCATGCATAAAACATGAAAAAATGTCTGGCGCAAAACTGAAGAATGTCAATAACTGAAGAATTTGTGAGGTATGAGAAGACTTTTGAGAAAAGACAGCAGGTAGTTATCACTTGAATTTAATACGCTTTACTTTGTTTGCTGGGAGATTAGCTGCGAAAAGGCCAACAAATAAACTAAATAATTTCAGGAGGAGCTTAAACATGAATATCTTTTAACTGAAGTTGCAGTTAAATAGCATGTTCCAGGTATATATGTACATACGTATTATATGATGTTTTAGAATAATTCTAAGTATTTTCCTAAATTGGTTCTTGGAAACTATTTTCGGAATGTCCAGTCGGAATTTTCCAAGTCCCTTCTCTACCGAAATATACGTAATTCGGAGATAAAATCAATCCACACGGTGAAATACATTAATTAATTACGGTTTCTATATTCTTCTTCTTGAATATTATTTTGACCTTCGGAGTTCTTAAGAGAATTCGGTAAATAAATCAAAAATCTAAGGCTGAGTTATCTATTTTAAGTCGTTACCAATTAAACTGCATATAACCTAGTCTTAATTTAACACTCATATCTTGAATACATACTAACACAATTCAAGCTAAAGTAAAGAATTTGTTCTTTTTGGATAATTCCCACAATTACTATAGATAATGACTATAGTCATTAGAATAAGTATACATATTCGGCCTTTGAAAGTTCCATACGTAATATAGTATTGCCCCACATAATGTCGGTGTTCTATCGATCTAATTGCATACATATTATTTGGCAAACTTCTTTGACGCTTTGTGGTTTTTATTCCCCATCCCCATAGTCAACAGCTGTTGAGGCATTAGACCAAAGACCAAAACCATTGCCAGGTAAATTTGACCTACCTGTGTCATTTATACAGGTGTAAATGGCATGCACGACACATTCCACATGCGACCATAGTACATTTCCCCCCCGTAAAACCCCCTCTTTGAATTGCTTTACAACTGCCACTCGTCGTCACATGATGCATCCGCTGACATAGCAAAAAATGTTTGCCGGCCCACCACCCCTTTCCTTATTTACCCCGCCCACCACTTTCGTCGCTGCAACAACGTTTGTACAACGCCCTAAAACAAAAAAAAACTGAAACGAGAGTGAATGCAGTTTTTGCCGATGCCGATGCCGCTGCCTGAGCCGAAAATAAACATGCAACGTTAAATAGGCCGCCCCGAACTACGAACTACTCACTGTTTGTTATTGTAGTTGTAGTTTTAGTTATAGTTGTAGTTGTGTTTGTAATTGACAGCTCTCTCAGCCGCTGCTCTGCCAAGGCGCTCTCTCTCTCTGGCCAAGTGCAAGAGCAAAGTCTACTCAGCTTTTGATTTGCTGTAATTTACGTCATGCACTGCAAAGCTTTTAGCTCGCCTTGCATGTTCACTCTCCCATGCTCACTCTCTCATTCGATTTGGCTCTCCTGTCGGACATGCACATTATGTGTATGTGTGTGTGTGTATGATAGTGTTTGGCGCTTGCAACACTATTTTTTGCCATGCTTGACTGCTTTGGCGTTTTCGTTTTCGTATCTCTGCCTCTTACTCTCTCTCTCTTGTCTGCATTGTAAAATGCTGTAAGTTGCATGCGCCGCTCGCCGCTCACATTTGCATGCATGTAAGAGTATGATTGTGTGTTTACGTACTTATAAATGTGTGTGTGTTTTGTTTCGAGTGTAAAATTATTCATTTTTTCTAAGGTTCAGTCGCAGAGTTGAAGGTCAGTTGATGTTTTATGTCATTCAACTTGCCGTTGTCGTTGTCGTCGCTGTTTTCGTTGCTTTTACATTTTCGTCATTGCTGCGCTTTGCGCTTTTTTAATGCCGTTTGTTGTTGCTACTGCTTATAAATGTTTGCCGCAATTCGATTTACGTACTGAGACATTCAATTGGGGCGTGGAGCCCAGCGTCTAATCTCAATTCCATTTCTCATCGTAATTTCCCAGTTACATTACCATTCCCCGATATACATACATACATACATACATATGTAGGTACTTACATGTGTATGTAGGCCCAAGTGCATTTGACAGTTTAAACTTTAATCTATTAGAAATGTCTTAATTGATTACTATTGTAATAAAACAGAATCTAAAAAGTATTGGCACGTATATTGTATTTTTATTTGTTTTACATTTTTCCAAGAAATATATTTTAAAGTACTTATTAACTTATTATTATTACATATATTAACTACTTATTTTAGGTGGAATAGAAAAGAAAATTATTTACTGGTTTAGTTATACATCATTTGATAATAATATAAAAATAATTAAATTTTTTTATCTCAAAAAGTATGTGCATATATATGTATGTAAGTATGACAAATTTTGTAGAAATCGTATAAATTATTCCTGGCCAAGATATGAAAAGTAATTCAAGTCATTTTTACGTTGAAAAGGCTAATTTTGTCTTTTAATATTATTTCCTAAAATAAAAAGCATGTGTCCTAACGATTATGTTGAAGTAAACAAATTTAATCGAGTTAATAAGCAGTCCAAATGATTCTCAATATCTTATAACCAATGCAAATAGGTTTTCTTTTGTCTCATTCAAAACACTTTTTACACGTATTTTCTTGACAGAGGGTCGTTTTGTTGAACGGTGCGCTTTATTGGATTCCCCTTGACTAATAGGTTCAATAGTCGATTATTGCAAATTAGTTTAGGGTGTGAGTAAGTGAGGTTATGTACTAAACAGAATTGTTGGGGTATAATGTATGTAAAGTTTTTAATTTGCCATATTATGGCAAGCTGAGATTTAATCGCTTGGTATATCATGCAATCCAACACCTGACCTTTTTAACTCTGCTAAAGCGTTAACAAAAAAAAACAATAAAAATTGCCAAATTCCCACGAAATGGAGAAAAACAACAACAACAACAATAACACATGTGCGTCTCAGTGTTAATCGCAATGCACTCAGAGAGCAAATGAGGCAGAGAAAGAGAGAGGGAGAGTAGAAGCAGACAAAAACGGGTAGAAAACATAAATTCCATTAAAGAAAAAAAAGCATTAAAATCAAAAGTCACAAAGCAGCGACGTCGGCTGCGAAATCAACACAAAAAGTGTGTTACAAAGTCAAAAGCACAACGTCAATAATAACAAAAACAACAACAGCAACAACAAGAAGCGGTTGGCAGTTAGCAGCAGCCAACAACAAGTAGAGCTTAAAAACCACATTGAAAAAGAAACCAAGAATACCAACAACAACATTGACAACAACAGCAACTAGTACAACCAAAAGCAGCAGCAACAGCAGCAGCAAGTCAGGCACACACAATGAGCCCATGTCGAAAACCAGTTTTTTGAAAAGTTCCGCACACTGGCCTCAAAGCTAAATTAGTGTGGGTGCACAGTGGGGCCGGAAATGCAATTGTTAATCATTAAATTTATATATATAAATGTTATATTGTTTGATTTAGTAAATAATATATATTTAAAAAGAAATAAATATATGTGTTTCAGTACAATATCGATAAACTGGACACTAGCCAATTTTGTATTATTTGTATACTCTGTAATCTGCAATGTATTGAAATAAAATTGTATATATTACATTACAATCTGTACGATTCAAGCATAATAAGATTGCTGGTTGTTATTCGCGTGGGGAAAGGAATAGAAAATGATAAAGTATTTTGTGAATAATGGATAAACCCTATGAAGTCAAAGAAGATGTTATTTTAAACAAGTTAAATAGACAAAGAACTCTTCGTTGACTATTTCTGGTCTTAAAATAAAAAGGAGACGTAGGTTTAATTGCATTTTGATCTGCTTCCTTTATTTCTGTAAACTGGACATTCCGCTAATTCTAGAAAACAATCTTAAATAATCGTTGCATGCACAATTTATTAATTAAAATCATTTAATTTATATTGAATAATTATTCGTTATCGATTTAAATCGATAAAATGTTTGATGAAATTTTCATATCATTTCATTTTACACACTCTGTGCACCACGGTGCAGTCAAGTGCCGCTGACGCTGCCGCTTTGGCTACTGCATGTCAGTCTTCTTCTTCTTATTTTTGTTGTCGCTTGCGTCGCCGTTCGCGCGAAAGTTGAGCGCAGCTTAGTAAAGCAGAATCAGGCATTGCCAAAGTAGCAGAAAAATTGAGCATCACGCATGCGCTCACCGTAATAACAATTGCAAGCGCTTTGCACCCCGCCCCCGCAAAGGCAAATATAAGACACAGAGAAAGAGCACCAGAGAGGGCAGAGCGCCAAAAAAGAGCGCGAGAGCGAGAGCTCGTCCGTTGTAGCTTTGACAGCAGCAGCAGCAGCGACGGGCTAACGGCAACGGCGGCCTTTTAGTTTTAGTTTTTATGTGCGGCTCTCGTGTAATAAAAATTACATTGCGCGTCGTTTATGTCGCTGAAAAAGTGCAGAAAAAAAGTAAAAGAAACAAATTTGTGCTAGAAATACATGCGAAAACGTAAAGTGAAACAAATTTGTGTTTAATTAAAATGTTCACATGTTTTTATCTGTGTGCTTACGCGTGCAACTGAATCTGTTATTGTTGTTGTGTGCGTTCGATTCGCTTAAGAAAAGTTCCATGTGTGCTGCTGTAACAACTAGATGAAGAACAACAATAACAACGATAACGTTTTAAACAAATGTTAGTTACAATAGGCACACCTACATGTACATATATGTATTTACATATACGCAGACATATATATTTATATACATTTCTAAACAACTACAAAAACTGTGCCGTGCCAAGTGCTATTGTTGTTGTTGTTGCTTCTGCTGCTACAAACGAGTGACGTTTCCCTCCCTTTCCCACCCACACGATAACTCCATGCATTTGTTGGCGCTTGTTTACTCTGAGAGCGACACTAATAGAGCACATTGAGAGAGTGCAGCAGAACATGCATGTTGTTTTTGTTGGGTGATGCTGTTGTGACTGCCGTTAGAGAGAGTGACGTTGCCTTACTCCCTTAGCCACCCACACGCACTCATTGCTTTAATGCAGTTGTTGGCGCTTGTTTACTCGCGTTTCATTCGCTCTCTCTCTCTCTTTGATGCTCTCTCTGAGAGCTTTTGCTATTGAAACTGTGAAAAACAAAAAGAGTTGCAGTGTGTGCGTTTTATTGTTGTTGCTGCTCTGCTCTGTTCGTATTTAAAAACGCGTGCAATGTTTATCAAATCACAAAAATAGCATTTTTATGCAAAAATTCAATGAGAACATTGAACAATATTCATTCAAAGTTTTTGCTGCGATGTGTGTTTTCTTCTTCTTAGTCGCATGCCAATGTAAATTCGCTGAAATGCACGTGTCTATGTCTGAAAGGAGGGTGTGAGCGGTCAAGGGTGTAGGCGGAAAGTCGGCGTTGCCATCTGACTGAGACCCAATTGCATAGCAAGCCCAATTTGGCTCTCTTGCTCTCCACAAATTGTAAATTTTGCTCTCTCGCTCTTTTGGCGCTTTTTATACAAAGTGCAATGCCGCACAGTGTGTTAAACGTCATTTGAATGATGATTATTTGAAATTGACAAGACATTAAAGTGTCAAAAGAAAAAATGAGTGATTGATTGATGGATTGATTGATTAAACGAATGCTGTCTGTTTTTATTTACAGATTTTGGTGATTTTTAATACAAACTGACAATTAAGAAAAACTATAAACAAAAGTGAAACAAAACACAAAAACACGGCTATAAACTTAAGGATTTTATTACAAAGGAAACTATATGCAAAATTGGTAAGTTAAGATTACGAAAAACCAATTATTTAATAAATAAATCAAAATATGTATAGAGTTAAATAACAATTAATCAAAATTAATTTAATTTTTATGTGACAGGTCGTAAACAGAAGGCATTAAATTAGATTAAATTAATATGTTATGACCTCACTTCATACTAGACACTTTGTAATTATTGATCAATAATTTAAGTTTACTTTTCAACTATTTTCGCTAGTTTTAAATGTGTTAACCACTCAAAAAATAAGGGAAATAGAGTAAGAAAAAGAAGAGGAAAAACTGAAACTCTTTCGCTAATTGTAATGCACATAAAATTGCAGCTGTTTTGCCAATTGGAAATGCAGATGAGTTTTTGAGTTGCATGACAGACAGACAGACAGACAGACAGACAGACGTTGTCGCTTTTCCTGTGCGCTCTCTTATTTTCTTCTTTTTCCCCCTATTTCTTTTTTTCAAAAATAAAACTGAAACAATTTTTTGTTGCAGCGGAAATGCATCATTTACAGCGTCGGTCCATCGGTCAATCAGGCGGTCAGTCAGTTTCAGACTGTTTGTTTAGTCATACGATAGACAGACAGACTGACATATAACAACAACAATAAAAACAGAACCCCTACCTCCTTTCCATCAGTTAGCGCTCAAAAATGAGTGCAAGTGCAACGAAAGGCGAATAAACTTTGCCAATTGCATATAAAAAGAATCAAAAGAAATAAGAAATAAATTCTATTTTAAAATTGCCAATATACATACGCTTTACCTAAGAAAATGTATAAATCGGGTATCAAGTTTTAGAATTGTAGATAGTATCTTCAAGTTAGCAAATATATATAAATTAAAGGTTTGGAAATATAAATGAAATAAAGCTATTTTTATTTTTAAATAGTTAAAAATAATTTACTGTTTTAGGGTTATAGTTTTACTTGCATTTAACTTATTACAAATCTATGGTATAGCCTAGTTCACCATCATGCTTTTACACTTCGTTGATATATGTTTGTATTCTCAGAAAATGTATTCAGATGCAGATAGAAATACATTGTCCATTCTCAAAAGTCGATTGCATTTCGTGCAGCTACAAGTGTAATATTCATATTGTGGTGGCTACCCTTCCTCTATTCCCCTCAATGGGGACTATCCTTACATAAGCAGAGCTATAAAGAAATTGGGTCAACGTCGGCGCAAGCGACCTTATCAAGGATTCTGGGTCAATATGCTTACGCCACACAAATCTTCAAGTGTATGTGTGTGTGTGTGTATATTACTAATTGCCTGCGTGTGGGCGTGTAAATAAGGGGGTGTGGCAATGCATTCTCTTGAGAATGCAATTTACACTGCTGCTCATTGCTGACAACAAAGAGACGACCCTTTTCAGGCGGGGGAAGTTGTGGGCGGCTATTATAATCGCTTAAGGTGCATTAAACTGCTGCATTGACCTCGTTAAACTTCATGAAATTGACATTCAGTCATGCAAACTTTAAATAGATTGAAAAGAAAACTTAACTCTAGTAACTACTAACATTCATCTATATGTGTATATTATTATCTAGCAATTACTAAAGCTTTATCACGAATATTTATGTATGTATTAAGCCATTTATCAACTATGAGATTATATTTAGTATTAATATCAATTTATAAATAAAAAAAGGGCAAAATATTTGGTTTCGCCCCCGGGTGGACTCGAACCACCAACCTTTCGGTTAACAGCCGAACGCGCTAACCAATTGCGCCACGGAGGCTGTTGTTCTCAGAGCGGCCAATGTTGATTTTGAAAAGCAAGCAGTGCACAAACATTTTATTTGAAGCAGTTCGTGTGTTAAAAGCTCTTATTAGATAATAATTTTGTTTTATTGGACCAGTCAGAACTTTGGGCTTGCCCGTTGCTTATTAAGTATGCAAAAATTTTTCGGTGCTAACACAGCCTCCGTGGCGCAATTGGTTAGCGCGTTCGGCTGTTAACCGAAAGGTTGGTGGTTCGAGTCCACCCGGGGGCGAAAACAAGTTTTTTGCTGTTTTTTTTAAATATAATGTATTTGATTTAAACTTTGTAAATTGTTTTGTATTAATTTATATATTCTTTCTTTTTTTGCAGCAGTGCGGCACTTGACAAAATATGTAAAATAAGATGCTGATAGGCAACATGAAGGCGTGGCCATGTTGTCAGGCGCCACTACAACAGCAGCAACAACAACAATTAATTGCTAGTTACAATTTCGAGCATTCAAAATGTACCGTTTGAATGCTTCACAACAGCCACAGCAGCAACAGCAGCAGCAGCAACAACAACAACAACACATTGGACAACAAAATAAGCAACAAAACAAACAACAAAAACAATCAACAATCCCAAGTCACATAGTGTTGCAGCAACAATTAACAGCGGCTGCAGCAGCGGCTGCAACTGGAGCTGGCAACACCAATAACAATGCCGCCGTCGCCTTGACCTTTCAAGTGGCCAATGCAAATGGCGGCGCAACAACAGCAACAACAGCAACAGCAGCAACATCCGCAACAACAACTGCAACTAGTGTTGTGGATAAATTAAAGCTATTGACAACTGCCACGGCGACGCCGTCGCCAACACCCGCTATAATAAAAACCGAACCCATGCCTGACGTCATCGCCTTGACCACCACCTCTACCAACAACAACAATAACAACAGCAACAGCTCAGTTGCATCAACGTCTGCTGCTGCGGCGGCTGCTGCTGCCGCAGCCGCAGCTTCCTCCAATGGGCATGTGGTATTCGTGCCCACAAAGCGGGCGCGTTTAGAAGCGTAAGTTTAAAAGCTTTCACTTTACACTCTTCACAAAGATGAATTTACTTATAAGGTGAAGCCTTAGCTGTAACCTTACTTTTCAGAACTTTCTTGCCACAAAAAGCTACAATATTGAGATTATGTTTGAATATTTATTAGAATTTAAATTTTAAATTTAACTGATTTCGTTTTTTTTATCCAGTTAATAGTTGAATTGATTAAACTTAATCCTGTTGAGGGCCCCAAATTTAATTGATAATTTATACAATTGTTTAAAAAAAAAAAAAGATCAAAAAAATCAGCAGTTGGACACATGTTCGATGGAGACGTTGCAACACAGTCGTTGCTATCTCTTTCTAGCTATCTAGCATCTGCCCCCTTATAAGTAAATTCACCTTGCTCCTCACTCTTCTTCGTTGTTTAACATCTAAAGCTTTTGCAGACCCGAAGATTGGATGTCCACACCAAGTCCAGGCAGCGTGCCAAGCTCTGCACCGCCGCTATCGCCATCTCCAGGTTCACAGAATCACAGCTACAACATGTCCAACGGTTATGCATCTCCAATGTCAGCTGGCAGCTACGATCCATACAGTCCCAATGGCAAAACAGGTGAGTTTAAAAGAAAACAACAAAACATACAGACAGAGAGTAAGCACAAAAAAAAGAGACAGGGCTTAAGAGAGAGCGCGCGCAACAGAGCTTTTGCACTAGCAGACAGCGCCCTCTAGTGTTCGTTTGCGTTTGCTTTGTTGATATAATTTCCTAAGAGATGCCGTTTCGGGATATTTTTTGGTACAATTATCAACGATTGTTCACAGATGGCGCTGCAAGCATTTTTGTTAAGAACTGCAAATGATTTTAATTGAAAAACATTGGTTTTATTAAAATTATAAACGAGAAGAATTTTATTTTTAATTTTATTTTAAATTCAAATATTCAAAAAGAAATTTGTAAATATCTGAACTTGTTCTATAAATACGTAATAGGTATGTTTCTCAAAGTTTAGCTCTCTTAATGTTTATTAAATGTATGTTGACGTTAAATTGGGGCTCAACAATATTTCTATTATAAGAACAAACTCAAACTGCTTACAACTAATTTAATTTATTTTTATGGTCGACTGACAACACACACACAGTCAAAGTTCTGTGATTCAGTTTACAATAGGCAAGAAAGTATCCGTACATTTAAAACTAAAAAACAAATACCTTTGTTTACTTGACCAACAAATTAACGTGCAGTTTAGTAAAATGCTTCCCTATTCTACTCTTTTTGTGACATTTGAGCTTGAACTTCTCATTCTTCTTCTTTTTTCTACATGCATTAGAACTTCTTGTTCTTACCCATACACTATCCAACAACCACCTTTTAACACCTTGAATTTATTTAACTGCTAA
Source organism: Drosophila neotestacea (assembly GCA_035044365.1). NCBI lineage: Eukaryota > Metazoa > Arthropoda > Insecta > Diptera > Drosophilidae > Drosophila > Drosophila neotestacea. The sequence goes on from JAWNMD010000344.1 coordinate 23,707, forward strand.
GCTAAACAACGTTTTGATAGTTTCACATAAATTCAAAATAAATTAAATTGGTTTTATATTATTAACTATAAATAGGTTCTGTTAAAATGTTTAATTTCATCTTTATAAATAATACAAATACAAATAATAATAAATTAATACAAATTTATAAATACATTCGGAGCTATAAATTCGTTTTTTTTGGTATTTCTAGGCATACAATCGATTTATCCTAACTGCATTTGTTAGACCCAGTACTTTAAAAAAGTACAAATGGGTCTATTACGTTTGTGCAAATGTGCGTAACAGGCAGAAGGAGGCGTGGCAGACCCCATAAAGTATATATATTCTTGATCAGCATCAACAGCCGAGTCGATATAGCCATGTCCGTCTGTCCGTCCGTCCGTCTGTCCGTCTGTCCGTCTGTCTGTCCTATTTTGTGTCACCTAGATCTCAGAGACCATAAGAGCTAGAGACACCAAATTTGGCATGTAGGTTCATCTATATCTCCCATTGATCAAGTTTGTTTTGGATTTTTGCCACGCCCCCCTCCGCCCCCGGAAATTGAAAAACAAAATTTCAAAGTCGAATTACAAGAGCCCCTTTGAGACTAGCGCCTTGATTATTGGTACATATAATATACACTATAGTCCAAACCTGTGCAGAAAATTTCATTCCAATCGGATGATAAACGCGGAAGTTATTCAACTAACAATGTTACGGGCAAAAGGAAGAAGAAGAGACGCTGGCGACCTCTGTGTTTATTAACTTTGGTAGTGGCGCCATCTATTGTTTGGTACGCATTATTGAAGAACAATCTTTAGTGAAGGCTTTGCACTCAAAAAGTACTGGGTCTCCTACTGTCGAGCTTGCTCCACTGTAGCTTACTGCATTTTTTTAATTTTAAAGTGAACAATATGTTATGTATTTAAATTTGTGAGTTTTAGTTATGTATTTAAGTTATACAAGGTATTTAATTGAAAGCTGTCAGATGCTGTTTATTATTCGAGGAAGATAAAATATTTAACCAAACTCTTGAGTATTCATAGTATTAAAAGGCAGTTTGTTAACCTGTCTCAGACATGCCGCTGAATTTGTGGCTTAAAAAACATGACAAGGAAGAGCTTAAGGTGGAAAAGCCAAACGTAGACCTAAATGTGAATTAAGCACGAACTCAAGCATATACACACAGACACATACATACACCCACACAAGTGTATAAACTGAATATATGCTCAGAACGTGCCTTTCACCTTTCACGTGAAAACATGGCCATTTTCAAGGTCGCGCATGGCAGACAACAAATGGTAAGCCTCTCCTCCCTCCCATGTTTGGGGGAAGACGAGCTAAAAGTAAGCCTCGAAATTACTAAAACGCGCACAGACAACACAGATGTGGGTGGCAAATGAGGATTTGGGGTGTCGTCTGACTGACAATGCCAATAAAGTTGAAAGTTGAAGGTCACCAGACAGATGGCGACGTCGAAGTCGACGTCGACGTCGGTTTTTGGCATCGCCGACAAGTTGAAGGCTGAATGCAGACAATAAACTTTGAGGTAGACAGACACCCCATCCCCCATCAGACGCACAATTCAACACCCCCTCGGTTCCCATTTTCCCCTCCTCTATCACTCCAACGTAACGAAAAATAAGGAACGCCAACGCCCTTGCGCAGCTTCTATTCCAGTTCCCAATTTCCCTTAGTCGCAAAATTTTCATTTGAAGTTTTTCCCATTTCCAGTCGAGGTTCCTGGCCCTGGCCGTGAAAGTGTTTGAGGGTCTGGCGTCGCTTTTATGTGGCCAACTGAAATGAATATAGCCAAAATACTTTGACGTCGTCGGCCCGAAAATAATCGATTGTGTTCCCCTGGCTCCGATTTACAGCCCCCCCTTAGAAGGTGTTCCTCTTCATTCCTGCTGCACATTGTGCGTGTGTTTTTGAACCCAAATTCTCGTCTCGCTTTCACTTTGTGGATGTGTCTGGCGGTGCGCGGTGCACGGTAAACGAAGCCAAGCAAACGACCCAGAAAACCCAAAAAAAATGGGCAAGAGAGGAATAGGATGTCGAGGAGAAGTAATGGGAGGCAGTGGGAGGATTGAGGCAGCTGTGTAAGGAAAGCGCGTAATGTAATGAAATCATGCCAAGGCTGTTAAGGCAGACGGAAAATGGCAAGGACGAGAAAGAGCTGATGTGGGAGAAAGCGAAAGAGATGCAGAAACAGAAGCAAAAGCAGCAAGTTAAAGGGAACAAGTAAGAAGTAGGAGAGCACGACTATGAAATACTCTGCGCCCATGAATCCTTTTGATGTCCTAAAATGTTTTTATCCATACAAACTTAACAGTGTGCCCAAACATGTTGTCTGGGCACACTGTTAATTTTGTATGGAGCAAACCTAAATCTAATCTAAAACTTTTTATGGAATCACACTACTAACAAGTATTGAAACATTGAAACAAAGATATCTTTTTATTTTATTGATCCGATGTGTATTGGATTCTTAAATAACGTCCTAGACACATTTTAAATATTGTCTTAAGTAATAAGACAGGTCTGGACAAAGCTCTATAGTCTCTTATAGTCTCTGAAATTGATATGGACAAATAGACGGATAAAAAGACAGAATATATAGTCCTTTTCTTACATACACCGTCACAAATGTATAATACTTCTGTATCTAAGAAGTAACTCTAAGGAACCGGGGAATATCAAAAATGGGCCTTGGGGACGATGACGTTGTGGGCCAATACACACACATACACAGACACAGACACACACTTACACACACAAAGACGCAACCCACATGTTGTTTCGTTGTTGTTATTTTCGCAATTTCACTGGCAATTGGGTATCGCATTTGTGCTACGTGTTCAATGTGGCGTATGCGCAATGTCTGCAAAACCATGAAAATGCTCCCCAGAAACACAAGTTGTTGTTATTGTTGCTGTTGTTGTTGTGGCTGCTGTTTTTGCTGCTTGATTTTACGCATATTTTTCGTACATTTTCTTGACATTTTCATTCGATTGCGTTTTGCACATTGAGTTATGCTCTGGCATCTGTAATTGGTTATTTATATGTATGTATGTATAATCCAGAGTTCGGACCTCAAGTGCACTTTATATATCGGTGTGTGCCTCATTAATCTTCTGCTAATGACAGCCACAAGGTCGTCACGGTTCACACTCCCCCTTCCCCTCCCCCTCCTTCACAAGGATGGCTTCGAGTTAGAAGCGAAAGTTTGCGAAAGTCTGTGAAAATGTTAAGAAGCAGCTTGTGTTTTATTGTTTTGGCACTAAAGTGAACATGACGTGTATGTGGGTTGACAGAGAAAAGCAAAAGAAAATGAAAAGAATAGATTGAATAAAAGATAAACAGAATTGGCTAATGAACACAAAACTTTGCAGACAGCAACAGAGAATATAACAAAGGGTGCATACATATAATGAATTTGCGTAGGGAATATATAAGAACTTTGTAACTGGATCTGATCAAATATTGACAAAGGATTGCGAAGGCAAAAACCTAATTAAAAAATGTAACATCTCCATTTTGCTTTAATATCAACTTGCTTTCCATTATTACGTTAGATTCGTTATTTTATAGTCTAGCTAAATGTTAACTAACATTATTCCTTTTTATGATTTATTCACTACAGCTTATGATATGATACCTAATTTATTTATATAGGATCTAGCAAATTTTGGAAGAAATAACTTAATAACTTAACTAACTTAATCATGTTAACTGACATATATTTTGTAATTCGAGCTTAATTTCTATACATTAACACATCTTTTAGTAAATACAACTTTTGGTAAGATAAAACAGAAGCTAATGATTCTTAGAGTTTGATTATGTATTGAATTGAGTAACAAACGAATTTTACAAATAATAATGCCTAAAGTATCTCATAGATATTTGTTTATTCATATTTCAAAAATCTAAAAATGCCCTTCATAAACCTAAATATTGTAAATTAGTTTCAAGGTCTAAATATCTAAAAAGCATATTTATCATAAATAGTGTAAAAAAATTATTTTCTCTTTATAAAAAACGAATTTTACAAATAATAATGCATAAAGTATCTCATAGATATCTGTTTATTCATATTTATAAAATCTATTATATTATTATTATAATTATTGTGAATTAATTCCATCTTAAAAAAGCATAACATAAATACATAGTGTAAAAACAATTATTTCTTAGCATTTCTCTTTATAAAAAACGACTTTTACAAATAATAATAACAAAAGTACCCCATAGATTTATATATCATCTGTTTATTAGTAAAGATAAATATGTCTAATCAACTCCAAGGTCAAAATACTATATAAGAAGTATTTTAAAAAAGTATCTTATAAATAGTATTAGCTTCTCTTTCTTTTCAATTCTCTTGGTGTGAAATACCAAATAAAAAACTATAAGTTCTTTGATCTAACAAATTTTGAGCTAAAAATCATACTTTAAGCACTTGTATCTTGTATTTTTTAATTAATTTATGTTTTGATAAATCAAATACTTTTTAAAAAACTAAATTCTTGAATATTTTCTTTCTTTTTCTTTCAGGTAAGTTCACATTTCTAAAGTTCTTTCAAGCTCAACTCACCTTTGAAAGGTGAGTATGCACCGTAATCAGCAGCTTGTTACGTTGTTTAACTGTTAATTGCATAAGAGTTAAACCGAATACCCAAAGTTGCCTCAGATTTCAAGAAGCAAACGCAAATTAGCATAAGGTTCCTGCTGCAGGCGCTTTCCAGAGAAACCCAATCGAAAATGTGCTTCCTCTTGCTGCTGAATTGATATCGACGTCGACATCGATGGCATCGATTTTGAGCAATGGACTGCAATTAGGTGCGTACCAAAAATGTCTAGACGGGCCAAGCCCAGGGCAGAGGAATCAGAGAATCCAGACCCAGAACCAGAACCAGAACCAGAACCCGACCCAGAACCCAAAGTATAAGGCGCAGCCTGAGCTTAATCTGTGCAGGACACGCAATGCATATTTTTTTCCACTTTTTTACTTTTTTTTTTTTGGTGGGCAAAAGTAACTTAAAGTTTTCAAGGTTTCCAACGATGAATTTCAATTTCAATCATGTGCCTGAAACATGATAACCGTTTGCTCAGCTCAGCTCAACTCCCTCTCTCACTCACACACTAGCTGTGTCTCTTTCTCTGTCTGTCTGGCTATCAACAACAAAAAAAAAGGAAGGCAAACAGAAGAAGGATTGAATGTGGGTAAAACTGGTTTTATGGCTTGCATTTCCTGATCTTTGCCTTAGAATTTGTTGCTTGACCAAAAAAAAATAAAGCAATCTCCCGTCTTGAAATTTGTCGCTGCGGTTGCTCTTCTGCTTCTTCTTCAACTTCTTCATGTTGTTGTTATTGTCTGGCTGTGCTTTTCAAGGTCTACCGACATCGTCTTCGACAGCAGCTGCCTCTCTTTAGTTTTTTTTTGGTTTTTGCAATGTTCTTTTTTTTTTAGCAGGTACACTTGTCTGCTCATTGTCCAGGCTCACAAAACTTGATCATCATCATAATGATGATCATTGCGGCTGCCTTAGTGTGTCAAATGGTCTGCATTGGGGTTGATGGTTCAAATATATATATACCCATAAATAAAAAAAGCATTAAACTCGAGCCACAACCTCAAAGTCCAGAGAGAGAGCGAGAGAATTTCAATGTTAATGCCAGCGGCACATGTTTGCGATTCTCTTGAACATAAAAGTTTCGGTATATGGCTTGACCTTGATCTTGAAAACATACATACATACAAGTCGATATATACTCAGTTGTACATAGAGGCATACATATGTATGTATGTAGTATATGGTTGTGTGGGGCGAAATATACACAAAAACAAGTCCGAGGGCAATACAGGGTGTCCATAGTTCTTGTGGCAATGTAATGGGAATGAAAGGGAGAGTGTGTAAGTAGAAGAAACAATTTTTAAAGAGTTTTGAAGAGACACATCTATAATTTTGTGAAAACTAAACAAATTCCCAAATCAACTGTATTTTTAATCATGAATTGAACTCTTAATTGGTTCTGTATCAAGTTAGATGAGTTGAAAATGTTGAATGATGGGAGGATATCTTTTAGGGCAAGATAATTAGGAAAATGAAGGAAAGAAAGAAAATCCCTAGTCCAGGCTAGTTTAAACAATCCCAAGTTGGAAAAGTAACTTGAATAAGAGCAGATCCAAACATTCTATACTTATCTAACTCTATAAACTTTTAACGATTATTTTGAACTTTTATAACTTTGCCAAAACTTAAGCGATTTTGTTGAACAATGCCATTTTGATCATTATTGAAACTCTAAATTTAATCTGTATAACCCCGTTAAAAAGTTTATTAAGTAATTTTTAGAAAATGCTTAAAAATTTTTGATTAGAAAATGTATAACAGGAAATAGTTACTGCATAAAATCGAATAACTTTTAGATTGCATTAAAATAAAAAGCAACTTTAGCTTTATGTTAGTTACAGATATCAAATTCTTTTTCCATTTAGAATAGCTCTAAATGAAACACCCTGTTAGCCCAGTGCGCTTGTAACCCAATTAACTTGCAACTGCATAAAAACAACGACAGCAACAAAAACAACATTGACGACTCAAAAAGCTGGACAAAAAATAAAATTGAAAAGTTACCCCGCGCAAGTTGAAGGGTTAAATGAAGAAAGAAAAAAAAGCGAAAATTTGAAACCCCGGAGCGAAAGCAAAGGCACAAAATGTTACCTAATATGCCAATCTATCGATGTGTGTGTGTGTGTGTGTGTGTGAGTGTGTGTGTGTGGTGAGTGTGTGTATTTCGAATACGTGGAAACAAAAATAGGCCAAATGCCATTAGCACACACAACACACAACAAGACACAACAGAAGCTGACGTTGTGGCTGTTTTCGCTTTCCTGTTTGCCTTTCATTTAACAATCGAATCGAGTATATAAGAGAAGTATATAGTAAAGAAGTATATAGCATCTATATAGAATAAGTGCAATGCTTGTTTTTGTGACGTGCAGAGAAACCCGCACAATTAATTCCCTGCAAAACCAAAAACAAAAACCTTCCCAAATTGTTGTTGTTGTTGTTGTGCAGAGTTTGAGTTTCGAGTTTGTCCTTGAAATTCATGTGAATTTTTGAATAACAACAACATGATAATGATGTTCCTTAATGTTCCTGTTGTTGTTGTTATTTGTTATTTGTTATACAGCTCCAAAAATATGCTTTATAGGTAACGCCTACTCTCTGTTTTTGGGGTTAAATATGTATTATAGATAGTTAAGAGTAGAACGAGACTTTAGCCCAGATACGTGAGCTACGTGCCACAAATGAATTTTAGATGACTTACCACAATGTTGTGGGTGCTGTTGTTGTTTTTCCTTGCTGTTGTTGTTGTTGTAGGGATTTACACGACAGTTCAATTTGCATTTGGGTTACATTTGTCCTAAGCCTGCCTGCTTGTATATATCTTTTCTCCCCCGAGATGACATTTTGTAAACGCAACGGGCTCAAATTTATGTCCAGTTGATTGGCACTTTTGCAGGCATTTGATTGGCATTAATGAAAGGCACAATTTGTTTCAGGGATATCATTTTGCAGTTATTCAAACGATGGATACTGAAAATGGGCACGATTTGCAGCTCTTAGCTGATTAAATAGATACACAAGACAATAAACAAAGAGAGTAGATTTAATTAAGGCTTCATTTGGCGGCCAACATTTATTAAATTAACGTTAGTTTCGTCTTTATATCAGATCAATCTAACTAAGTGCTATAGATTGGTCTTTTAGGGCAATTATGACAATGAATATGAGATTTTGATGAAGGGAAATGTCTATGTTTGAAATTTGATCATTTTGGAGTTATCTAAAGATAAATTGATATATTTTATAGTACATTTCATTACTTACATCAGCTAAATGCTTATAGATAGTATCTATTAGATACTCATCTCACAACAATCATATAGTAATATGAGTTTACATTTTAATTAAATAGGCTTTAAAATGAAATAAGTACAGGGTCTACTCTAGTTGATTGTTCTACGCATTTCTTAAGTTTTTCACATGATTCATTTGTTAAGAAATTAAACAACTTTATTAATAAATTAATCGCATATGAATTATAAGTATTAATGCTGTTTCTTTAGAGCAACTTCATTATATCATATTTTCAGTACTCTTTCTTTTATATATTGAGATTTATATTATCTATATTATATATGTATATAAAAATGGAGCCAAAAATATGTATGGTCAGTTAAAGCTGTGCCGTTTAGGATCAAATTTTGTTTTCAGTTGTTCGTAAATGCCAGGAGAAGGTTTATAGAAAAGAATATTTTAGGAAAACTTTTCGGAAAAGTTGCTAGCGCCTCAACAGATGTTCCCACTGTTAACGTAGCACTGTTAACGTATACAGTACTGTTAACGACAACAGTCTGAAGGCGTTAAATTAGGGCGAGACGGAGTCCACTAGTGTATTATATTTGTATGTGCATATTATATGTTAATTTTACTATACTCTGCCAAGAAAAGGAGTATAATGAAAGAGGTTTAACATAATAGTCAGATGGAAGCAACTCTAATTTTATAAAGATTAGATCAGTGGTTACTCGATTTCAAAGATAGATTAAGTAGTCAAGTAGATTTCTTATATATCATAAACATATCAATATTATTCATCTTGAAAATTCCACTACAAACGTATAATTAGAAAAAGTTATTCAAGATACAAATTGCTAGCACTGAGTTCCTCTTTAATTATTGTCTTGGACATTCTTTTGGTATTTAGGACTAACTTTCTTAGAGTATCTTTTTTAGAGTATATATCTTAGAGTATCTTTCTTAGAGCATCTATCTTGGGGCATCTATCTTAGAGTATCTTTCTTAGAGTATTATTCTTAGGGTATCTATCTTAGAGTATCTATCTTGGGGCATTAATCTTAGGAAATTTATCTCAGAGCATCTATCTTAGGATATCTATCTTAGAGTATATATCTTAGAGTATTTATCTTAGGGTATTAATCTTAGGAAATCTATCTTAAAGTATCTATTTTAGAGCATCTATCTAAGGCTATCTATTTTAGGGTATCTTTCTTAGAGTATCTATCTTATTGTTAGATTATATTTCTTAGAGTAGCTATCTTAGAGTAGCTATCTTAGTGTATCTCAAAGTCGTCTGCGCAGCTTTTACTTTATCTATCGCTATCTCGCTCTCTCTTTTGCTTTCGTCTCTTCTACTGTTTCTCTGATTGCACATTTGTCGCTATTAGAATTAAATGTATGTGTATTTTGTTTTTTTTTTATACATATCGCACATATGTTTGTTTATATATTTATTTATTGGTTGTCGCTGTTGTTCTTGTTGTATTTATTTCAGTTGCGCTTTCGCTGTTTGCATTGTATTTTTGTTCTGTGCAATTGCTGTTAATGCTGTTGTTGTTGTTGTTGTTGTTGCTGATATATGTATGTATCCACATGTGTAGATATATCTTTTTGCACTTGGCCTTGAATTAATACAGCGAACTTTGGCTTTTTTTATGGCGCACAATTTTATCGTACATCTCTGTAAAAAGATAATTAATTTCATGGCAGCTCTGCGATAATTACTGAGCGCATTTCAATTTAAGCTGCTTGCATTTTGTCAACTTTCATTTCATCAATAGCAATGACAAAAAGAGAGAGAGAGAGTAAGTAGGAGAGACAGAGCTGTAGAGAGAGTAAGAAAGAAAGAAGGAAAGAAAGAGAGAGATTGAGTCGCACACAATGAAACACGCGCGATAATTTCCAAAATGTGCCAACAACAAAGCAACCGTTTTCAAGGTCACGCACACAGCTTCACAGCAGTTGCACTAACACACACACACACACGCATACATGCGCACACACCCCCACACACACAGAGAAACTCACTCGGGACGCTAAAATGAAATAAAATACAAATTTATAACATTTTTTGCTGCTTTCTTTTTTTTTCTTTCACCATATTTCGTGTGGGGTATATTGAACTTAAAGGGAGTTGAGTGGTTTTTGTGGGCGTGGTCGTAGGTTATCTTTAATAAATAGTGAAAAAAAAACATGTATAACGGTAAAATCTAGAAAATATCACCAGTTAACGTGTTTTAATTCTAAAATGAAATGCATTCTAACAAAAAAGAAGACCAATTATGTGGAAAAACTAGTTGGGAGATAGTTTTAAATTAATAACATTACATTATGGTTTTCTAGTAGTAATTTTATTATTAATTTAACAATATAACATTTTTACTTTATTTTATTTATAATATTTTTAATCAATGCCGTATTCATATTCATATAAACTCCAGAGTATTTGTTAATTGTGCTTTAACATTTTGTTTTTTGTTTAATGTTTTTGCAAACTTTTTATTTTTTATTACTTTTTTTTGATAAGAAATTTTGCACAGTTTCTGTTGACAAATTTTTGAGTTTTTGTTATTTTTATTATCAATTTTTTCTTAAGATTTGTTAACTGTAAAAGATTCTAGAAAATTCCAACAAATTTATTTGACAGTTGAACTATGAAGAAAGTGCATAAAATGTTAGATATAATAAGTAATAAGTATAAATAAATTAATCGCAAGTTGCGTTGATTGCAATTTCAAGTGTGTGTTATTTTTTGGTTCTTGTCAAAGTGTATATAAACATTTACATTCTTTTATTTATGTGCCTCGCATTTATTGCTCATTCTGCCTCGCACACACACACACAGAGAGAGACAGTCATGACATGATATTTATTATTATTAAATCAGGTCAGAGACCCATTAACACATATATATATGTATATGCATATAATATACATTTTCGGGGGCTCCGATACAAACATTGTTCGGGGCATTTCATTTCATCAGCAATCGCTACACGTGCTCATGTATTTGTGTATCTGTATCTCGTAGCTTAAGCTTAAGATACAATTGTATCTGCAACTGTGTGTATCTGTATCTGTATCTGTCTGTGACTCTCGCAATTGTCTGACTGTATGTCATTCAGTCTCTCTGCGCGTCATCAACAATGGCCGCCCAGTCGAACAACAAAAAGTAAAAATACATAAAAAACAATACGAGCTAAAATGCGAATAACTAAAAATAAAAACAATAATTTTCGTTGTTTCGCTCTTTGATTTACTTTTAGCAGCTCAAACTAATTGCAGCCTAGCTGCGGATATTTATCAATGAATGTTGTAGCTTCATTATTAATAACTTTAATAATTCAAGCTATCAATGAGCACATCTTAAATACCATGAAAGCGCTATTGAGTGGGTCATTGAAGAAAAGATAAGAGCAAAAGACTTGAATATACATATAGTTTTTTGAATAGTTTTAGTTTTGTTAGTTTATTTTACAAAATTATATTGCCTACTTTTAGCTGTTTAGTAGTGAATTATAAGTGTATTTATTATCTAAAGTTTTCTGGCTTTATCTTAAAATAGTTTCAATTGACGACATTTTAGGAAAGCTGGTTAAATTCATGTAGGTTTTAGTATATCTTGCAAGAGAATATATATAATGATTCAATAAGATAAAAAGGTAAATATTTTTACAGTTAAAACTTTGTAGAATTTATTTAAATAATCTTAAATTTGTAAAGTAGTTAAATTATCCAATTTACAGTCAGTTTCAGAAGAGAGAAATGTTTTGTTTTTAATTCTTTCAACTAAAAGTTATTTATTCTATTCTTATTTCTAAGCTTAAGTTTTTTAAATCAGTTTAAATTTTACTCATTAAATGTGTTTTTAAAAAATGCATAATCATAATAATTGATAAACTAGATTTTAAAATTTATTTTTGGCGTTTTAACTATTTTTGCTTTCCTTTTTCTATTGATTACGTGCTTCAAGGTTCTTCCATAAGCTTTCTTATCAGCTATTTGTCATGTATTACTTTGCTCTGTTAGCTGTTCTTACTTTTCATTTCATTTTACTTGAATCTAAATAATATCTAAAGGGCTGTTATACTTTACTGTATTTTAGGGGTAATGTCTGATAACTATGAGTCAACAATTAACATGATTAACTCGATAAGTTGGGACAATTAGAAAGCGTGTAAATCGCTTTCTAATGCAATATGACTAATAAATGTAAAAATATTTCAACTAGAACTTTAGTAAACACGAGGTCTATAGATATTGCAAAACAAATACGTATACAGATACAGATACAGATAGATAGATGCACATACACTTCTATACATACTCAAAGTTGGTAAACAATCATTATGTACACTCTCGCTTTCAAATTGAAATGCTATGAATTTAACAGCTCGAAACGTCGACGCTTATCTCAACAAATGCCGCAGTCGAGTGCAACGAATATATACGCGAATGTATTCATGAATACATACGAGTGCGAGTATACAATATAAAAAACACATATACATATGTGTATGTATGTGTATATAGATATAGTAAAAGTTTTAGCAGCTGGAACACAAAAACAAGAGCTAAAATTCACAAAACAAAGGCCATTAATTAAAAGTAATCTAAGAAATGATAGGCCTGAGGGAAGGGAAGGGAAGGGTATTGCTGAGGTAGGGTGTCGATGAGGGTATATAAAATGTTTGTTTGTTTTGCTACTGCTCAATATTTGATTGATGTTTTATGACCATTGCTGTACGTTTTGGCAGGTAATGATGATGATTAATGTCTAATTAATGCGAGGCAATGCACTCGTAAAGTGTAAACAATAGAGAAAATATATAAATATAATAAATATGCGGAAAAGGTTGTGAGATATAATGATAATCAGATATTTCCTCAACATTATCTTACGTAAAAAAACAAGAATTTTATAGCTTCCAAGCAAAACCAAAGCTTAACAGTTTAAGAAAACTGAAATTTGTTGTTGAATTTAATCAAATAAGACTTTTTCAAGATCACACAAAAAATCGTTCATCTTATAAGTTAAATAATTTTGGAATAAATACACTTTTGAGTGCATTGCAAACACAATTTCGGGGAAACAATGAACCTAACGACGCAGTAAATTCTCTTAATATGTACCTGAAATTTGCCAATAAAAGAAAGAAAGTAAAACAAAATGAAAACGAGGAAAAAATATAAGCGAAAAGCAACCGAAAAATAAAACAAAATGTATAAAAAGCCAACTGCATGTGTGCCTAACATATGTGTTTACAGATACAGATACTGACACACAGATACAGATACAGATACAGATACAGATACAGATACGTTTGTGTTAAACACGAACAAAGCATTTCAAATCACAGCACACACAAATAACTGCGAGAACAAAGGCAGAGTAAAATGCACAAAAAAATAAAAAAAAATATTAAAATATAAATAAACGAAATGCGAAATGAATATTTTGGGGGCAAAGTAGAAGAAAAAAAATGTATGCATATGTATGTATGTATATCAAATTAAAATGTTTATATGCAAACAAAAAATTCATATATACATATGTATACCTAGATACATTAATGAATCAATTGACAGCTATAGGAAGCAAGTGGGTGGCTGAAAATACCGAAAACGTTCTGTATAGCTTTGTCCAAATTTAATTTAACTATATATAACAATTTCAAATCGATTAGGAAACGAATTCCTCAAAATGTTTTGGAACTTTTCTACGCATTAATTAATTAACAATTACTTGTAAAATACAGCGTTAGTTTCATATATTTTGTCATTACAACTTAAATTTAACGCATTATTTAACAGCACAGATACATTTTTTAAAACTTTTTCTTTTTATCGATTCTTAGCTTTATTATAATTATAGCTTTATTATATATATTGTTGAATATTATCTTAATTTTTATAACTCCTTTAATTCATATTTATTTCATATTCTAGTCTAAACTTTCTTCAAAGTAGTCTTAAATTTCTTTTAGCTTAACCAAAAGCGTGCTACGCTTCAGGCTAGTTCCATTAATTGCCTCTATTAGGAATGTGCGCCGCAGACAACGCGGCGTATGCGTCATATACGCATCATACGCACCGTGTGCACACACACATACCAAAAATACACACGCACACACTGACAGCTGTCTGCATGAAATTTCGCACTTGCCAAACTTATTTGTCACCACAAAGTTATTATTGTCGTTGTTGTTGTATTTATTATTGTTCCTTTTTTTATATTTTATGTGTGCGTAAAAAAAGTGCGTGGCGCCGACGTCGCGTCGCTTTATCGCAACTGAAACTCAATGAACCGACGCAGACAGAAATAAAATCCACAAAATGAAGCAAATAATGAAACTAAAACTATATTCTAGACATACCGAAGTTCACATACCCTTTCAAGTATTCAAATTACAAGGATTATTGAAACAATTGAAATTTAACAAATTAACTGGCGATTATTGATAGGCAAATGTTTAAATATTTTTAGAAAAATTGTTTAAATGATTACATAATATTTTTAACCCAATTTTTCTTGTATAAAAAAATAATAATTTTAGTTGAATGCTTAACTTAAATCCTTCTCAAAAATAGTTGCATTTTGTTAGCTTATGCTAATGTAAGTTCTCTCTGAGTACAACTTGATAATCGTTTCAAAAATACCGTGTATAAAAAAGAGCATAAAATAGTAGCCAAACCATAAAAATAATAAACTAAATCAAGAGCAGCAACAAACACAAACATCACAAAAGACTGAAAGAAAGCGACGAATGAAATTCGCCATAAATAGTTGCCATTGTTGTTGTTGTAGCTGCAGTCGACGTCGCTGCTGGCAGAGTTGATGAAAAAGGGGTATACATGAAAACTATTGCGGTGGGTCAGGGTGAAATGAAATAGAAATCTATGAATAGTGTTGTTATAGTTGCGAGTGTGTGAGCAAACAAAACGACTAAGCGAATGAATGAATGAATGAAATGCACAAGTAAATTATAAACCAGACTAACAACTGATTAAAAGCACATAGTGTAATTAAAATGCAACTACAATGTAATAATTGACGTGTGTGTGTGTGTGTGAGAGTGTGCTGGCGCGTAATCACATGCACTTGTAGATAAGTTCACAATGGGGTCGTTTCACTAATCAAGAACACACGAACAACAACGCACAGCACCTCAGGTAATCAGTAGACATCAAATCAATTGTTAAGCTGCTAATTAGTTTGACCTAAATTTCAATAGAAAAGCAATAGAGAAATCATAGCAACTATCAACAATAAAAATATTTCGATGCTAAATTACGTATACGCAATGTGGCCTCAATTGAGGGCCCGTCCTTCCACGATTGTGTGTTGGCTTAGGCGTGGGCGTTATTATTTATATTTATTTCTATTTTTTGTTGTTTATCTTTCTGTCTTTTGCTTTTACAGTAATTCTATATTGGTTGTCTGTGTGTCTTGTAAATATGTATGCTATGTATGTAGTTCTTGGCATGCCTACAAATTCAGTGTTGGGCAAAACGCCTCCAAGTGCCCGGCTAGCTCAGTCGGTAGAGCATGAGACTCTTAATCTCAGGGTCGTGGGTTCGAGCCCCACGTTGGGCGGAAACTAAATTTTTTGTCTACTTTTTAAAAAATGTTTTTTTTTGTATATAGAAGTTTTTACAGTAATATGAATCGATATTTTAAAACTAATTTAATGCTTGCTCTGATCAGCTGCTGACTTCAGTTTTTGAGCTGTAATAAATTGTTAACTTTCTTCACTATTTTGTTCACTTCCCCTTGACGCACCCACTGTACTTTTTAACTTCTTAAAAGTGGTCTGTGTTAATACCGATGCTGGTACATTAAACATGGATCAGACTGTGTTCCGATAATGGTGTTAAAATAATAAATAAATTATTTATAGTAAATAAATTAATAACAAATAAATTAAAAGCAATAAATAAATTCATAATACCAATAAAATTATTTATATTAAATAAATAAATATAAATAAGAAAATTAATATTAACAAATAAATTATTAATAATAAATAAATTAATAATAACAAATAAATTAATATTAATAAATAAATTAATAATAATAAAATAATTAAAATTAACAGATAAATTAATCATAATAAAATAATTATTTATATTAAATAAATAATTAATAACATATAAATTAATAATTATAAATAAATTAATAATAATAAATAAATTAATAATAATAAATAAATTAATAATAATAAATAAATTAATAATAATAAATAAATTAATAACAATAAGTAAATAAATTATAATAAATAAATAATTATAAATTAATTAAAAACAAAAAATATTAAAATATTTGTAAGAAGTTTTAATTTCTAAAATACAAAAAAGTATTATTCGAACCGATCCTGCCAGGAGTCGAACCTGGAATCTTCTGATCCGTAGTCAGACGCGTTATCCATTGCGCCACAGGACCGATAAAATGGTGTAAAGAAAATGGATAATACTTGTTAAAAGAATGAAAATTGATAAAAATTAGAGTTTTCATAAAAAATGAAATTAAAATCGAATAGAAATGTGTAATTAATAAAGTGTGGTAGACACACAAAGCGAGAGAATGCCAAAAATGTGAGCATAAACAGAACAAGAAAGCAGAAAAGAGCAGACAGAATATAAAATTATATTCAACAAAAGCAACAAAATTGACATCGACACGTTTTTGCGCTTTAGTGAACAACAACAAAAACAACAGCAACAACAACTTTAAGGCGTTGGCGGGGTGTGTGTGTGCGAGCGGGGGGCGTGACAGCTTGCAATGTGGGCGTCAAAGCGAAGGCGCGCGGCGGCAGACAGCACGTCAACAGCAGCCGCAACAACAGCAACAACAAACAGCAGAACAATGCAAAAAAAAAAAATGAAATTGTTAAAATGAAAAAAATCCAACAAAATGAAATGAAAAGAAACAGTAAAATCAAAATGGCCGCCGGGCTGCAATATTTTGAGAGTTTCGGGTGTTTTATGAGCATTCATATGGCAAATGTTTGTCTGGCACAAAACGTAGACATAGAGTGAGCGGGAAAGCAACAGTGAAGGATAGAGAGAGAATGAGAGGGAGTGAGTTTTGGGGCAACATTCAAATGAAATTAGAATGAGAGTCATGAACAACAGTATTTGTATATTTATTTTTTTTTTTGGGTACTGCATTCACTTGTACTGTCTGTCGACACTTGAATATCTCAATCTGTATACAGTATATTTTCGTTTTCGCATGACACAGATACAACCAGACATAGGCACACACACAGAGAGAGAGAGTGATAGAGATAGCAAAAGCCAGACTGCTGGGGGGAATAAGAAAGCAAGCAAAGTCGTCTGTCTACTGCCTTCACTTATTGCCTCTAGCCCTGACCCTAATTTTTGGGTAAACAAACATTTTGTTCATTTCATTATATTTTTTTTCTCTTTCTTTTTTTCACTTTTTTTTTACTTTTGTTCTGTCATTGCGACATCGACACCGTTTCTCAAGTCTGAGGAGGCATATCTTTAAAGCCCTTATCTGTCTAATCGCTCTGCATTCTATGTCTGTCTGTCCATTTGTCCGAGTCCGAGTCCGAGTCCGATCTGTTTCCACTGTGAATGAGCTGGGTTGAGGTTGCGGTTGCGTTTGCGGTTTTTGTGTGTTTGTATTGTTTAGAATCTGAATCGGAATCTCTGATGAAATAAGGTGTCAACGCTCGATGGTCAACCCGACTTTTTTTCTTCTCCTTTTCGCTTTTTTTTGTTTTTGCTAAATACCTCAGTCAGCCTCAAACTAGCACATTGACCCATTAATACAAAAGTTTGCTTCATTAATACTCTCTGCTCAACTAGAGTCGATGGGCTATGTAACGAGAAATGTATGAAAAAAAATATATAATATATTTTATATCAAATAAAAGTAACTTAATTGTCTAATTGAAAGAGACTTATGTTTTGCTTTTGCCCAAATTTTGAATTAGAAACATGTGCTTAAAGATAATAGAATTTGATATCTATAAAATGTTTTAATATTATATAATTTCTATATATTTTAGCTTCATTTTCATATCCAGCTTTAAATTAAGTAGCTGTAATAATAAGAAAATTGTGGATTGTCTACTCCCAAATAATATTAATTATTTGTAGGGTATTTGCTCGTCACTTTGAGTAAGTGTAATTGCACTTGTTTCCCTATTTTAGACTGTGTATTGTTTTTTTTTTTTTTTTTTTTTTTTTTTTTTAAGCAACTTTTGGTTTAATTTTGTTGTCTATGTCATAATATAATTATTTTTGTATTAGGACTTTTTGCCATTTCTATGGCAAGATTTGAGTTCAATGTGCAGCGCATTTTATTTATTTTATTTTTATTCAATTCTTTTTATTTTGCTATATTTTTTTGTCATGTGACGCATGTGAAACTCACAGCTGTTTAGATATTCCATGGAATTTAGCAATGCGATGTTATTGAACTTGCTGCAACTGAGTTGTATCTGTGTATCTGTATCTGTATATTGATATCTCTGAAATTCGTATTTGAACCTCTCATATTGTTGATTGAATTTTTATGATGCCATTTGTCAATGTGGATTTATTTGCTCAATTCGTATTCGGGAGCGTCACAAATTGTAAATTTTGTATTGAAAATTGAAAACTGGTTGGAAATATAATTTGATTATCTCTCTCTTATTCTTTTCGTCTCTCTGATTGCGCTCTGCATTTGTGTGCAAGTGTGAAATGACAACTACACAACACATCTAATAATTAAATATATATTTAATGATCTCTTCTGTCTGCGATGAGCTCCAAATTAATAAATGTTCTTGACGGTTTTTAGTTATTGAATTTGCAGTAAAATTTCTACAAAATCATCTACAAAACACGACTATATATTGAGATATAAGTAAGGGGTTAACAGTTTTATTAGTAGTATGTGTCGTAAAAAAAGCGCAGCAATAAAAACAAATCTAATTTAATACAATTTTAAGGCTTTGCAATGTAAAGTTTACTTAATAGATTCTGTGGAAAGTTTTAAAGAAAGGTTTCAGTGTAAAAGGAAAACAATTTATTGTTTAATGAAATTGCTTGTAAACTAACTTGTAACTAGCATCAGGACTTACCTCATTGGCATCAAAAAAATTAAGTAAATTATTTAATTTGTATATTTATTTTTATGTTTTTTGTATAATATTAGTTTAGCTTGCTTTCAAATCGCAGCATCCCACACTTTTATGCTTCTTTCTCTTCCGCCTAGACTATGTTTAAGAACTGCTTTCTTCTATGATAAATACGATTATAAACAAATTCTTTTGTACTCTTAGATGGAGAGATAGAGAGAGAGAGAGAGAGAGGGAGTGAGAGAGACTTGCCCTATTTCATTGTTATTATTCAATTTGGCGCATTGTAAACATTTTAATAGATAATTTTCATTTGTTGTGCTTATTATTGTTTGGCCTGGTTCCTGGCTCATTTTGCAGCTAAGCAAATGGTTAGCTAAAGAATTTCAACAAATACAAACAAATATCTGCATAAATGAGGCCATTATCTCAAGGTCGTTTCTCAATTACTTTCGGTTAGGTTTCGGTTCGCATTGTATACATAATTGTTGTCGTTGTTACTCGCACTTTATTAAGGCACCCACATGCTTTCGATTTCGCTTTCGTTTTTTATTTGTTGCTGTTGCTATTGCGATTTTTTTTTCTTTCTGTATTTTGTTTTTTTTTTTGCAAATAACCTTGATAAACTATTTTTATCAGTCAAACACACAAATGGGGCCAATGGCAAATGCCAGCCTGTTGCCCATTTGTTTGGGGTTAGTGTGCCAATTAACGATTAGATTTCTCTGTTCTCTGTTCTCAGTTTTATTTTTTATTTATTTTTTTCCTACTCTTCTCTGCTCTGTGCTCTCTGTACTGTTGTCAGCTGTGTTGTTTATGTAGGTTATTGGAATGGAACCAACACAATTTAGAGATGATTCTGTTGGAAGCGGTAAACAAATTATCTATGCAAATCATATGCAAATGTTCGACAAAATGTGCAAAATGCGTAATAAAAATTGTGGGAAAAATGTTTTAAATGTGCTTAAATTGTTCGGTTGTGTTGGGAAGGTGCTTATGCTCTAGGTTTAGACCAGACTTTGTTTATCTATAAATACAATGAATTGATATTTACGTAGTGGTCTGATAAAAAAAAAAACAAAGCAAGAGACTACGTCATGTCTGCTGTAATTTTATGTAAGAGCATTTCTCTAGAGAAAGATAGAAAAAGGTAAGAGAAGGGTTGTCAATAATGTCACATAACAATTAAAATACTTGGTAATTGTGGAGGATGCGGGCAATCGAATGACGTTGTTCAACTTGTTAGCCCTGACCCAGTAACTGTTATACCATAACAGAAAAAGCTGTGGGATTACAACGGGCAATGACAAGGGAGGATAGAAAAGTATCGTAGAACAAAGCAAGTTGTGCTATAATTGGCAAATACATTTACAAAATATTAGCTAAGGTTGAGCTAACAAAAGAATTGAATGAATGCGATAAATGCAAGTATTAAAATGCCATATTATATTTTATTATGCATCCAATGATGTTGGAAAAGTTCAAATTAGAATAGAAAATACTGTCTTAATTTAGAATACATTAAAAGATTTCCAATTTAGTCATTTGTCAGTAATTGAAAGTTAAAGAGTTCTAGTTTTCTCATCTTGTACTGGTATCTTCTGATCTATACCAATCCTTCCATACCTCCTTCAATACCTTATAAATGGTGTAGAAAATATATAAAAACGTAATATGTGTGCTTAAGTCTATAAGAGCAATTTCCAGTCTAATCCAGCCACGGGGTAGGCAGAAACTTAGAAACATCAGCAAACGCCAGAAGACTCCTTTTAGAAATAAAGTAATCATGTTTTTTTTTTTACTAAAAATGTATCAACGTATTTAAAACACAAACAAATTTAAACAAATTTGTAAAACTGTTGTGTAGTTTATGTAAATTTACAGAGAAATGGCAAGTTTATCAGCTGCAGCTAAAAAAAAAGTCTGAGGCCCGTTGTTTTAATGTCTATATAATGTCAAAGTTAATGATCTACATCAGATAAGATTTATTTGGACTATGAAACACAGTGCACATGGAATCCACATACAAATTCGTACATATCAAACCAAATATGAAAAAAAAATCTTTGGCCAAGTTTTTCAATATCTATATAAGGACTTAAATAACTAGCCAAATGATAATTTGACGTAAAAAGTATAGAAACTAATTTCAAATTCAAAGATATCTATAAAATATAATGTATATGGGACATATATAAGAATGAAATTTAACAATTTCGATTTTTTTTTGTTTATACACGAGTGCCGAAGAAATCCCAGAGATTTCGGCTACAAGCTGGTTTCCAAATCTCTCAAACCTCTCTTTTCTCTCGGACCTATTTTCATACCTATTTTCGGAGTAACCTAAAACTTGATAAAAATTTCAGAAAATTACAAATTATCGATAGATATTATATCATAAATAAATTTATTTGAAATTAAGTTTATGCCATTTTGTTAAAAAAATAAATTTGTTTAATTCAATAAATTAAGAGTTTTATAATTTCAGTCAACAAATGTTGAGATTTGAATTTTATGTCAACTTAAATCAGCTTGCTTTGTATTTTTGTTTGGATTTCGAGTGGTTTGCTTTTCTGATGGAAAATATACAAAATTTGTGGATTGTTATCCTTCTTATAGAGACGATTGCTTAATGTATTATTGTCTACAGAGCTCATTAGGTTGACTTGTCGGACAATCAGCGATAATCGTGAGGCCCCAAAAAAAAATGCCAAGTGTCGTACAGTAAATACAATGGAAGTGCATTTAAATGGCGATAAATCTAAATTAACAGAGTGACAATAAAAAACAAAAATACAAAATAAAACCGCTTTCCAGACGGGCAAATGACCCAAAAAAATAACGACAAAAAAAACGAAACAACAAAAAAGTAAAATAAAATGAAAATAAAAATAAAATGAAATAAAATCAAATCAAATAAAAAAGTGAATTACAGTTGAAAGCGCAGCTCGTGCTCACAAATACGAATACAAAACAAACATGGCGACTGTCAATATGTGCAAATAAAATGCAAAAAGAGACTGTGCAGGAAAGAGGGCGGGACAGAGTGTCAGTGAGAGTGAGAGAGAGAGAGAGAGAGAGAGAGAGAGAGGGGGGGGAGAGGGTACGCAGCTAGCAGTTAACCTTGAGCCGGCGACTGATTACAAAATTGCACCGATAACTGCCAGTGACCCCAACACCCAATGAATGGGAATACGCAGAAAGCAAGAGCAGAACTGAAGTGAAGTGAGAGTTGGATAGAGACAGAGATGTAGAAAGAGAAGGAACTAAGAACGACAAAAAAACTGCGACTCTTCTCTGCCTGTTGATAAGTCAGCCGTCATCATCATCGTCATCGTTTCCTGACCGCCAGATGTTGACACTTTGTCTTGAATAGAAACTTTTTGTTTTTGATTTGGTTTGAGATTTCAATACGTTATCAAATAAAAACCTTACCGATTTATACAATTTTTTGACACATCTGTACCAGGTAATTTGATAAATATGTATGTGTAAGTAGATATCCAGAAAATAACTAGAATTACCTTTGAAATTTCAGCCAGATTTAAATTCATACTTTTTAAAAACACAACAAAATACATTTGTGTTAACTTTTTGTTTTATCAAAATTAAAGTTTCAAAGAAACAGAAGGTAATTTAAAATTTAGTTCAAAAATTGCACATGTTTATAATTCTCAAGCAGTTACAGCAACATCAGTCCTAAGGAACTCAACGAAGTTTAAATCAGCAAAAAGTTCCAGTTTGGTTTAAAATACGTTTATATATTTTTGCAATACAATGGAGAATATTGCAGCATGATGAAGATTATTTGTACATAAATATATAATTAATTTATACAATCCACACTATATTGTGTATTTATTTTTGTATTGTTTGCTTGCATGACTAAAGACTGGAATATCAGTTACAGTCCATTATATATTTGTCGATTCATTTTTATAAAAACTTATTTTTTGGAAACAGCAATATCGCAAATCGGAGTTAGATCATACCTGTAAAGGTTATACAGTATAGTTATAGATGATACTTCAAATGATTTATAATTAACTCCAAGTAAATACCCTGTAATTTGGCCAATTGTTCCGTAGTCATCACAATCGGTTGAATATGCTCTGGATCGCCAGTGAGTACCAATTTGTGATCGGCTATGGGTCCCATATAGCATTTGCGCATCTTGAGATATTGTACCCAAACATTAAAGGACTTATCCGATCTGAGAATATCCTGACCACCGGCTGTACGTAGATCAACATCCATATCCATATGATCCTCGTTGAGAAATACCTGACGTGTCAAATGGATATGACGATTGGTAATATATATATTCGAGGGCTGTTGATCCTGTACACGTTGGGCCAGTCCTTGTATCTGTTGATCCTGCAGCTCAGTGCGCATAAAATTCTCACTTATTAATTGAAGATTACAATCACGTAAATCCCGCATCGATTGCTCCAAGCCGCAGTTCTTTTCACGCAATGCCTGAAGTTGTGCATCCAATTGCATTTTATCCTGTTCATAGTGTTTCAATGTCTTTTCCCATTCGTCGTTAAGGACACGCATATCCGACCTACGCTCCTTAAATGTAAGCTTGGCACTCAGATAACGTTCCGATAATTCAGTTAACTTGGATAATGCATAGATGCATGCAAAGATCCAAAAGAAGTGCAAATAAACATCCAATGAACTTGTCTTACAGCTCATCGAGATCGGGTCTTTCAGTTCGTTATCTAAAGTAGTATTATATATATCCATATCCATGTTCGTTATTATTTTTGTTTATGTATAATATGTAGATGGAGTTGTATTAATGTTGAAAGAGTTATTTATAATGAAATGTTTGTACTCAAGTAAAAGCCTGCTGTGATTTCATGTGTTGCTTACCAAATTTAGTTTCATCTTGTATCCCAATTATGTGATAATAATAGAAAACTATCCAAATAACTAGAGTCAGGGCTAAACATATTAACCAATTTGCAATGCCTCGCATCTCAGCCAGAAATTGAAAATATCTAAACTAAAGGGTATAAAATAATTGCGAAAATTTTGTGATGTGTAAAAGAAACATTTATTATTAAAAATTTGGACAGTATTTTAGGATCAGAGCTTACTATGATGAAACAATTGAAAGGGAAGATTTGTTTCAAGATTGAACAAATTGTGGTATTAACTAATCAAACCAATTTAATAGATGTTGATTTAAGTTTCTATTCAGATGGAAAAAGAGCATAGTTTGTCTACTAAGTATTAGAAGAAGTATTAAAAAAGAAGTTTCAAGATAAAAATGAAATTTTAGGTACAACTTAAGATCACTTTAATTTATTTAATAATCTTATATTTAATATTTTAGTAAGTTTATTAGAGCACAACCTGTCAAAGTTCAAAATCGGTGTCTGAAGTAACAATGAGCTCTATAAAAATTAATTATATTATACTTGTTGGTATTATTCGTTTAAATAAGAAAAAATTTTATGCCTTAATAACATATAAGTCTGAATTATGTTCCAATCTCTTTCTAATTATCTTTTTCTTTATTCTTTCATTATCAGCCAAAGTCTAATTAATAACTTGTCTTTGTAATTGTCTCTTTTCTTTGTAAATAATGACACCAAGTTGTATTAAATCGTGAAATTGCTAAATTTTGCAGTCAGATGGGTCCCAAAGTCATTCCATTTCACATTCTGGCAACGTATACTTAACAAAAGAAAGCATGCTCGACTATTAAATACGCAGTATTCAAAATAAAATAAAGCATACACAGTAACTTCTTTCTATACTATACTATACTATTTACTTATTTTGCATAGGCTTATAACTTATACAACCTATAACCATATATCAGTACTAAATATACCCATCACTTCTCAGCTACAGGGTATTTGAAACATGCTAACAAAGCGTCAACAACATGTCCCGACCCAATTAGAGTTCCACTTTTATGCTAAATCCAGACTTTTATCAACTTTTATTAGGATAAATTTGTTGTGTCGCGCGTGTTAATCAGAAATTGTGATAACTCATCGGCCAGACACCCCCACAACTGCTTCCCTTAAAAGAGGGGGTTGTTTTTGGTTCGAAGGGGGCAAAAATATGTTTAATTTTTGGCTATTTTTCTGTTTGTTGTGGCTTAATAATTGCATTTTATTATTATTAGCTGTTGTTTTAGACGGACTTGCTCCTTTTTTTGTTGTTGGTTGGTTATGAATAAAGTAGGTGTCCCTGTGTGTGTGTGTGTGAGTGTTTTATAAGTATGCGTGTGTTTTTCTGTGTGGTTTTTCCAACACTTTGTTGATTTAATTAGGTAAAACACTGCGGCGTACATAACGCCCAAAAAATGAGTAACAACCGCAGCGAAAAGTCGTTCATTGAACTGGCGGCAACTAAATGAATCTGAGTGCGAGTGTGAGTGTGCGTATGAATATATGAGTGTTAATGTGAGTGTGAGGCCAAAGGCGAATATTGCGACCTCTGTTAAAAAGGTTCACAGACGACGGTAGTCAAGTCAAGTCGTAAGTAAAATATGAATAAGTGCGATTATTTATAAATACATTCACATATTAACTCGAATGATTCATTTGTTTTATTGTGCAAACATTCGTCGAGTTTGTTTAGAAGAGTGCAGGTGTCTCCGAATATATATTTAAACAGGATATATTAAATATAATTTCAACTTGCAATAATCATGTCTGACTTTCAGGTAGATTTAAATGGATATTTGACATTTATAAATAATTAAATATTCATAAACCCACGTTTCAATATTAGTTTCTATTGTTTCTTCTTCAAATTATGGTTACAAGCAAAGATATCAAAACTCTTTATAAAACTTCAAAATTCAATACAAATTGAAAAAGTGAAATATATTAATTATTTATTGACTTGAAAGCATGTACACAAATAAGTTATTTAAGTGAATAAATACAGTATATTTAAATAAATGTTGTACTCAACTCTTTGACAGCTGATTAAATATGTGCAATTTAAAAATAAATTACACCATTTGGTGGTGTTAAAAAATGGGACAGAAATGGTGGGTGGGTGGTTGGGTGGATTGGGTTAAGTGGGGTTGTGTTTTGGGGTCGAATCGTTGGTTAAACGACGCAGATTGCATGTGACAAGTGCAGCCAAGTGCGTGGCTATTTCAGTTGTCCTTGCTCCCAAGAGTTCCGAGGCATGTTGCATGCCACCGGGAAATGTGCACCGGCCACGCCCACATTAGACCACAAAACAACACGAGCCACGCTCAATTTCAACTGCGACATTATTTTGATCCATGCTGCAAAGAGCCTTGAGCCTTAAGTTACAACTCTGTGTGTGGACAGAGACGATAGCGCGTGTTGGGAACGTGGTTTTGGTTCTGGTTCTGTTTCTGTTTCTGATCCTGTAATCCAATGCCACAATGCCAGAGGACGTGGGGGGGTGGGGGGAACTCTATTGAAAGGATGTGTCAACAAAATATATACACTATTTTGCAATGTCAACTAAAAAAGGACATCTACATAGTTGTGGCTGTGCCACACTGCAACAGGTGGCTGCAACGTGTGGCACGTGTGCTCTGCTATCGATAACGGCTTACGGGTTGCGTGTGCCACGCCCCAAACAGAGCTTTGTTTAATATGCATTCTTTGATTCTCAGTATCGAGTTGTCAGTTTCCATTACAATCTGACAGCACAGAGGCGTCGACAATTTAATAAACTCGCAATTGTCAATTGTATACCCTATAAACATAGTAAAGTGTGGGGTATAATAAGAAGAATGTTTGAGAACATTTTGGGTAGTAAATACGATTGTTAGGATCAAGCTACTACTTGAAATTACCAATAAATACTTGTAATTACCTACCACTACTTTCAGTAATTAGTAAATTTACATTTACTTAATTTAAATGATTGTTGTATACTTATTTTCATTTAATAATCATAATATCGTTCAATTGCCCTTTTAATTACTTAATTAAATGCAAGGTATTTAATAATTCCAGCGAATCAGTTCGATATGTTAAAACTATTTAAAGCATATCTAAAAGTCCATCATACTGAATACAACATTTCCACATGTTGATATCAATCTGTCAATATACATTTTACTCGTTTTCTGACTCAAATTGTCACTTTGAATGAACGAATGTCACGCAAGGTGGCATTAACATTAAATAATAATAACAATAACACTAACAAAAGTAATAATAATAATTATAATATGTATGCAGCATACGTGTATACACAATATTATTGCATATGAATATAAATATAAATCAAAATCAAGATGGGAACTGCTACGTTGTCAACAGGGGGGATTGGGGAACGGGCTTAAGAAATTGCACGGCATCATATAAATTATTTTAATAAAATTCCAGACAGACTAAATATCAGTCAGACAGTATTTGTGAAGCATTCAAGCGCGCACGTCTGGCCAAACAACGACTACAGATACAGATACAGATACAAAAATATCTATAAGTATATTATAACTAATGCAATTCGTCTGACAGCGTTTATTGACAGGGGTGTTGGGGGAATTTATCTAGGGGGAGTCACAACATAAAAAACAGGAATTTTTCAAGTAAATCTTACAACTCCAATGTTTTAACGAGCCCCCTAATTAATGTTATGCAACAACGTCTCTGTGAGGAAGAAATATCTTTTATAAGATATTCATAACAATTGGTGAGAAAGTATTATAAATATTTTTGGATTAGAATATTTTTATTCAATATTACCAATTAAAAAGAAAATTTGTTAATTTGTTTTTATTTTTTTTTAATTATTTTTACTATTTTAATCTTTTTATTAGTAAAGTTCCGGAACGAATAATATAAATAATAGTTTTCTCCAGTCTTTTCTTTCTAATTATTTAGTAAATCTATTTTATTAATAATAAAATATTTTTCAAAGTTTCTACACTTTTTCGAATTAAAAATTTAATTTTGGTTGTGATTTTATGTATTCCCTTCAATGCCTATAAAGTGATCCCTTCTCACGGGGGCTTCTGACGCCACTGTTCACAGCATAGTGTAGAGTTCTTTTTACTATACTTAACTATGTATGTAGTTTTTTGTTGTTGTTGTTATTTATTTATTTATTTTTATTTTATTTTTTTTTGTGGACAGCTCGTCAAGTGTCGCCTTGTTGAGTGTCGCAATTTTCAATTTGAATTTGCATTTTGCATTTAACTTTATGTGTCGCCGTTGACATGAGAAACGTGCACAAATAATAAAGTTATCAGACGGGTCTAAATTATAATGCATAAAAAAAAGTGCGGAATGTTTAACAGATGTCAAGTGCTCTACATAAAGGGAAGTTGCTTTTTCCACAGCCTTAGAAAGAATTGTCTTTCTACTAAAGTTTAACGTTTAAGAATGAGACGTTAAAGATGCAGGAGAATATGGAGTGAAAAATATGATATAATCAAATTTCTGAAACTATATTCACCTCTGAGATTTTCTCTGAATTGAGACATAACTCTTTATGCAATTTTCGCACCATTTTCCAGTTTTCTTATCATTTCAATATGCAAATTAAGGAGGGGGGGGGGGGAAGAGAAACACGCACCTCAAGCGTGAAAATTATGGCCAAGGTTTTTCTTCACATTGAGAAAACACAAACAAAAAATGAATGTAAAACACAAGTATGAAAACGGAAAAAGTGTTAAACTGTTAAACAAGTTGAGAATTGTTGCTAATTTTTGGTTGAGCTCCCACTTATTAGGTATATATCAAATCCGGTACCACACGGGGTCAGCTCTACTTATATTTAAAATAGCCTAATTAAAGTAAATGACATTAATTAATTGAATATTTTTTTTGTATCTTTACAGGTTAGTCGCTAAATGCAGTAATATAATGATGTCGTTGTAAGTCAATAAGATAGATATAAGACATATGTATATACATATATCGATAGGTAAGTCGATAGCATTATCGAAACTCAACCAACCAATCTAAAATGACCGTGCACTTGTCTCTCGTTTTTGTGGAGATACAACAAGGCAGCAATAAAGATACATGAAAATAAATTGCGCTGATAAAAAGCAATTGAAATGTCAATATGCAATAAAGAAAATAACAAAAATAATACATATAGAATACGAAAAAAAAGTACCAAAGGAAAAAAGAAACAAGCCGAAGAAAAGTAAGAAATGCACGCACATAATAATTGAAATTGAAATTAAAATATAGCGCAAGCTAACTTTGGCACGCCAAAGTTTGGATACCCTTGCAGTGCCCTGTGTAAGCCGACAGAATTTTTACAAAATTTGTTAAATGTTGATTTCGAACCGATTGTTCCTATGGCAGCTAGATGATATAGTAGTCCGATTTAAACCAAATTTGGTCAGCCTGTTTAAAACTTATTCAAACACACAATGTGTATATTTGGTTGAGATATGTTGAGAAACAAAAAAGTTTTTATACTAAATGTTGTTTTCGAACCGATCGTTCCTATGGCAGCTATATGATATAGTAGTCCGATTTACACCAAATTTGGTCAGTCTGTTTAAAACTTATTCAAACACACAATGTGTTTATTTGGTTGAGATATTTTGAGAAACAAAAAAGTTTTTCATACTAAATGTTGTTTTCGAACCGATCGTTCCTATGGCAGCTATATGATATAGTAGTCCGACTTACACCAAATTTTGTCAGCCTGTTTAGAACTTAATCAAGCATACAATGTGTATATTTGGTTGAGATATCTTGAGAAACAAAAAAGTTTTTCATACTAAATGTTTATTTCCAACCGATCGTTCCTATGGCAGCTATATGATATAGTTATCCGATCCGGCCGGTTTCGACATATGTACTGCGTGCAGCAAAAAGACGGACCTGTACCAAGTTTCATCAAGATAGCTTCAAAACTGAGAGACTAGTTTGCATAGAAACAGACAGACAGACGGACAGACGGACAGACAGACGGACATGGCTATATCGACTCAGCTCGTCGCCCTGATCAAGAATATATATACTTTATGGGGTCTGTGAGGCTTCCTTCAATGCGTTACACATTTCGTGACAAAATTATAATACCCTCTGCAAGGGTATAAAAAAAAAAATTGAAACGACAAACAAAGTTTCTAAGCTGACGGTCAATTGTTGATGACCCTACTTCCCGTACCTCTCACCCTATTTCTCTCACTCTATTCTATTTTCGTGACTCTAGAAGATTTTCGAAAAAATTTCACTGATAAGCAAAAAATGCACTTCAAGTTGTCAGTGGCAATTGACAAAGCCGAATTTATTATTATGTGGTGGGACAATATTAAAGATATAGAATGAAATCTATGCTAATGGCATAGAATGAGGGAATATTTCAAGTGCATGTTCATAGCTCAAAGTCAACCAAGCACTTTAAAATATAAAATCAAATGGCTGGGATACATTTGAGACTAATTATGTGTAAACGAATGTGTTATCGTTAAAAAGAACTATTACTTATATGCTGTAATCAGGATAATAGTTCTTTAATTCTTTAAATTTTCTTTCAATTGGATTTGAAAAGTCATCAGTCCAAAACTTTTAACTTGAATAACTCTGTCAAAACAAAAACGATTGTACATGTATATATATGGAATGTATGTATATGGAATGTCGTTTTGATCATTATTTGATCTGTTCATTGATTCTACATTTACAAATAACTCGATTTCAACAAGAAAACTTTCAAAATTTTAAAAATGTTGATAAGCGAAAACCTTTACAAATAAAAGAGAAAACTAATTTTCCTCCTGGTGCCTAAATTAGTGTTCAACAACACTTCAAATTCGATTCTGAGCTTCATTTAATTTGTAAAAAAAATTATGGCAAAAGTGACACAAAATATGACTTGTAACCAGGTTCAAACAAGCATAACTTTGTCAAATCTAACCCGATTTTCATGCGGAATGCCATTTTCATCATTATTTGATCTATAAATTAGTACTGTATATAAAAATAGTGAACAACGAAGATATACTATATATATTTTAATTTTTCATAAAGTCCCCTTTGCTTAAGCCTAAAAGCTATGCGCTGTCTTGTTTTAGTAACCACTTCAGTTATGGGAAGTAAAATTTATTGTTATTTTATGAAACTGTTTCAAATAAAAATATATGTTTGTAAACCGTTGTTATAAATCTGATAACTGATAAATTGCATGCTATTGAAAAACTTTAAAATACAATTCTTAACTTGAGACAACTCTGATCAATGTCATCCATAAAACTTATCGTTATCGATTGATCTGCTTACTTATCTAAACGGACAGCCCTTGAATACATGAGGTTGCCTTTTAAGTATAATGTGATATTTAGTTCCACAGACATTGCCAACTCCATTGGGCTACCGCATGTGTCTAGTTTCCCCCATTCATATTATAGTAAGCATGAAATTGTTGTTGTTGATGTTGTTGTTGTTGATGTTGTTGCCTATGTCCACAATCAACCACAGTCCACATCCACATCCACTCCCCTTCTTCACACAATCTCCCCCCGTGTGTCCGCTGCCTGCCTCAACTGCAAATGCGGCGCGCCACTGAACGACATTAAACCTGACTTTGTCATCATGTCTCTCCCTCTCTTACTCTGTATCCCTATCTGTGTATCTCTCTCACTCTCTCTCCCTCTGTTTCTACTCCCCCTCTGGTTGTGTGTGTCAAAACTGAAACCAAAGCGAAACGAACAAGGCAAACCGGGCAAAGAAAATACAACAACAAGTTATTATGATTATTATGTGCATGGCTTATGGGGCTGCCTCTATGCATTTATAAGCAAGAGAGCAAGAGAGTAGACAGAGATAGAAATAGCTTTGCATGGGCGCCCAATGCAGTGATGCCATAACAGCTTTATATCGTTATATTTGACATGTTTTAAAATTGTGTCTAACATTTTATAAAGAGATTTTAAAGTGAATTTTAAAATATTTTCTGAAAATTCATAATTTCGGTTAAAGAAAGTCCGAGATCACTTAAAATCAAGACCAAGAAGATCCCTGATTTTGAATTTCAGTTCTATTGGAAATTTCAGTTCTGTCTGAAAGTTCTATTTGAATTTTTACAAGTTTTATTTTCATATTCTAAATAGAACGAAAACATTATAAAATTTGGTTTGGCTTTACATTTTTATATTCAACTTTGAGAGGATATTTGTCAATATTGTTAATAAACCTTTTTTTAAGTTTATTTTTATATTAAATTTATATTTTTCCGACCTTTAACCCACAAAAACAGATTTTAATTGCTTCTAAAAAGTTGGCAGCACTGCTTTCATGTTTAAGTTCTATGGATAAATCAGCAGCAATATAAGAACAACAGCAACAACGAGCGACAAAATGACGCCAACAGCAGCAGCGACGCATGCAGCGCTGTTGACTGCACAGTCGGTCTCTCGTTCAGTAGATTTGTGTGTCTTCGCATAAATTTTGCATCGTTGTATGACACGGCATGTAGACAAGTTTTTTCTAGTTGTTGTAGTTGTTGGTTCTGTTGTACACTAGGCGTAGATACAAGCTACCAGATACACCAGATGCTGTATCTGTGAGTCTGTGTGTGTGTGTTTTTTTTTTTTTTTGCTATTTGCCGGCAGCGAACTACCCCAACAAATGGCAGCCATGACATGCACATGATGTCCCCGTCCCCACCCACACATATACGCCCTGCTAAGCAAACACACTCACAAACAAGCACTCACCCACTCACACACACACACTTGTACATACATATATGTATGACTGTTGCACTCACACCCAAACTGCTCCAGTGTACTACTGAACGTTTGGCAGTCGGCCAAAGCATTGGAGTCACATACAGACATACAAGTGAGAGAGAGTCTCATAGAGAGTGGCGGACTATGTGAGAGAGCAACTACTTTACTCAGCTGTCATTGTTGATATTTTGTGTTTTCATCTTGAACTTTTGTGGTTCAATGTGTCTAGCCAACCCCAAAAGCTGCCAAATGCTCAAATTCACCACTCACACACACACACTGATACATAGAGTCAAATGCAAAGCTGCAAAGCTGCAACTCTATCTCTCTCACTCTCTTACTATCTAGCATTTGCTATTGCCTTTAACTTTGCCTTTGCCGGCTTTTTTCTATGCGTATGCGTACACTACGCTTTCGCTCTCTCGCACAGTCGCTCTCGCTCTCTGCAGTGCTGCCGTTGCCGTTGCCGCTGCTTGCAGCGCTCTATTGCATTCTACACTTGAACTTGCCCAGCGTTAACTCAACACACACACACTAGCACACACAGATAAGCTCATGTGCATATGTATAGAGTCTGACAGTGAGACTGTCTACAATTATCTGCAGGGCTCCACACCCGTGTTTGCCCCCTCTCACTACACTATCTGCAAGCATACATACAATGAATTTAAGAAGTATTGGTATACCTCTAAATAGTTTTGTTTGATTTCAAAATATATTTTTTAATATTTAGTTATCTTTTAACTAGGAAACATAACATAGAGTATATTTCATCCAACGTTTAAAAGTAAGACTTAGCGCCAAAGGAGATCTGACCCAGGTTGAATGGGGTCCGTAATCCATACTTTTATGATACTTTATTATAATATATGTAGTTTTTATTTATATTCTCATATTATAAATATAAAATATGTAACAAAATGTATTTTTGTTTGAATGGCATCTTTAAAGTTTTTTCTAATGAGTTACTTTTAGAAATTTTATCAAATAATCAAAAATATTAGAGGTGGGCCAATACTTTTTAATTTACTGTGTGTATGTATTTATGGATGCCTGTTTGTTTGCCTCTTACTTTTTAACCACATTGTATTTGAAATGTGCAATTTCATACGTCGCGTCGTTACGTAGAATACTTTAGTTGAATTTGTTGTTATTGTTGTTTTTCTCTTTTGTTGTTTTTGTTGTTCTCTGTTTGCACTGTAGATCTTTGCCTTTCATCAATTACGTCTCAGCACGTCGTCTCTGTATATTTGTAGTTATAGATACATATGTATCTATATGAATGTACATTCATATGTACATTGTACAATATCCCATACCTACTTCAAGGCAAACATTTCAGTTCTCGATATGATACCATTTTTGTTGTATTGGAAATTAGTACAATTTGAATTCTACAAACACTTATACATGAAGAAGGATTTAACTCATAAGTGGAGTAGTTATGCAATATCCACAGAAAATATACTAATCTAATTGTAGTACTCACTTGATAGCTTGATAGTATGTATATCATTTTGAAGCCGGTTATAGTCAAAAGAAAGCGGATTTAAGAGGTTTAAGCACAAGTTATACTCATCAGAATAGATAATAGTACAGCAAAAATGATTTATGCCCGATTTCAAGAGTGAGAAATTTCCGAAATTGTCTCGACTTTAAAGAAGTGTTACACATATTTTGTTTTAAAGTAAATTTTTAGTGACTAACCAATAGTCAAATCAAATTAGAGACTTCATATCTTTATACTTTGTAATAGATTGTTACTTCTAACTCTGAGAAACTTTCAAAGTTAAAATTACAATTACAATCACATCAATTTATAGAGCAAATGCAGAATGTTGGGAAGACCTTAGTTTAATATTGTCTTATTAATTATGATGCCTTACTGAATAACTAAATATGTAAATGGGTGTTTAGACTTACTCCAACTTCAAGATACAAAAGTAATCGCTATGTTCCCTAGCTCTCACTTGCTGTTTACAAATTTCC
Source organism: Drosophila neotestacea (assembly GCA_035044365.1). Classification (NCBI taxonomy): domain Eukaryota; kingdom Metazoa; phylum Arthropoda; class Insecta; order Diptera; family Drosophilidae; genus Drosophila; species Drosophila neotestacea. Next base: position 58,329 of record JAWNMD010000344.1, read on the forward strand.
ATTTCCATTCATTTTCATGCATGGTATGTAAATAAGTGTGTACATATATAAACATACATACAGACAATATCTCCATAGTGTGTGCATGCAGATGTATGTATGTATGTAAGTATGTACTTAGCTTACTAGAAAATTCCATCATCTCGGTTCCCATCACAGCGTGCAACTTCCCAACTTTGTATTTGCCCTTGTCTCCCGGTCTGACAATCGCTTTTGTGCCACTGTGCGAACATATTTCGAATGTACGTGTGAATTTGCACTTGTGCACCCGACGGAGACAAAGTAGCAGCGACCGCGACGTCAGCAGAGCGAACAAAACACACACACACACACAGATACAGACACACACATGGAAAAAATCAACGAAAATAAAAAGAAAACAGATATATTAAAAGGAGGCAAATATAAAGGAAAGCGATGATGGCACAGGCACTCATACAAATGCAGCCACGCCTCATTATTGTGAATGTGGGTGTAAATACATACACACACAGACAACTGTTGGGGGGGAGAATCTCTGCGTGTGTGTGTGAGTACGGTGCCGGAGAGGCAAAGAGCAACAAAGACAAGCTGGCGATTGCATCGGCATTTTCATTCAAGCCACTCGCTCTAAGAGTGTGTTTGTGAGTAGGTGAGTGTGTGTTCGTGTATCTATGAGAGCGTGCCTGTGGGTTGCGCTTCACATTTAACTTTAGCGGTGATTCCGTTTTCGACTTTTGTGAGCACTAATTGCACTGGTATGAGTTGTTCTCCCACTCTCCCTCTCTCTCGGTGACTGGCTCTCTCTCTCTCTTATTGGCGGTGGTGGGTTTTGTGGTGAATTTCAACCAAGTTCATAATTTCGATTTTAACAGAGCAATAACATTTAGTATTTGTTTGGACTTTGTCGTTAACGGTTCGTTCTCCCGTTCGCTCGTTCGTTCGTTGTGTTTTTTGCGGTTTGCTTTTGAACAAAATACAATAAATTATTAATAACAATAATAAATAATATTAATAATATATAAGAGCAAAACTCTTGTTTATAACACGCGTTGAAACAAAAAATACAAAATACAAAATTATATTCTGTATACAAAAATAAAAATTGTTAAACACACAACAAGTGCAATTTAAAATTAATACAAAAAATACATAAAAAAAACCAAAAACAAACAAACAAAAACAAAACAACAAACAAAGTGCAAATGCATTGTAGCTGAACAAGTTGATAAATATATATATGAACGTGTATAGATATTATAGCAAACAAAAATTGCTGGATTTCTCACATATTTATTTTTTGAGGGGGAGAAAATAGTTTTGTGTTGTGTGCAGCAAGAAGTCGCCGCATGCGGCATGCTTTAAAATAGCAACAAGCCCAAAACACGAAATAAAAATAAAATAAAAAATTAAAAGCCAAGACAAAATGTGTAAATAAAAACGCACATGAATCTAAACATTTCACAGTGAAAGCAAACACACCACCAACAACACACCTACACACACACACACACATGAATACAGTGAGAACTATCAAACATCAACAAGAGCCAAAACAACAAGAACAACAACAACAGCAACAGCAAGAGAGAGGCGACGTTTATCATTGACTACGTAATCAGAAGGGGGCAACGCTGCCAAGAAGAAGAGCAAGTGAAAGAGCAACAGCAACAACAACAACAACGACTACATCAGACAGTTGTCTACAGTTTGTCTGTCTCTTCTGTCTAGTCCATTATAGACGCATGTCCTGCGGTCTTTGCTTCACAAATAAATAAAAAGTAGTAAGAGAGCAAGAAGCAAGAAGAGAAAAGTTATTAACTCCTTACTGCCTGTCGTCTGCCTACTGCCTCCATTGACTAACTGACAAACTGACTGATTGACTGATTCCGCGTTTCGTCTCGTCTCGTCTCGTTTCGTTTCGTTTGGTTTCGTTCTCTGCCCGCATCCAAAGTGATTCCAGTTTTTAACAGTTGTTCCCCAAGTGCTTTTTAACAAATGGTGCAAATTGTAAAGAAGAAGCACAAAAATTACTGTGTGTCCAAAATCATATAAAAAGCAGCACAAGAAAAAGATTTATTGTAAAAGGCCCAAAAAAAGTGTCACCAAAAAAGAAAATTGGATTATTATATTTAAAAATATCTTTGTAAATGGATAACAACTTTTATGGATTAGTAGCTGAATTGGCGCATTATATAGATGCTAATGGTGAGTTGAATATTGACAAGAAAAAAGCTGGCAAACTCGTCTTGGACAAAAGAAAAAAATGTTAAGCTACATTTTGTGGTCAAAGAAATATTTTTTTATTTATTTTTTAATTCCTATTGAAACTTTGGTATGAGCAGAGTTAGTACATTAACTTCTTAAAGGATAAAAGTGTTTAATGCAAATTATGATCAAATTGACGACGAGGAATAAAACTGTTGGATTGGAATATATGTAGATACAAAATATATTAAAGTATACATCATTTTTTTTTTTTTTTTTTACATTATATAAAATCCGAATAAGTATTTTGTTGTTTTTAATATGATCAAAAAACGTTAGGGATTTTATATCTTATAAAAAGTCGTTTTACAATAAATATACAAAAGTCACATAGATTTTGTTTGAAATATCAAATTTATTAAGATTAGATTGATTTATTAAAGTAGAAATGTGAATTTTAGGTACATCACATTGCGTAACTATGGTTTTTGTCTCTTCTAAACTCATTCTAGCAACGATTCTCAAGTGAATTAAGCTGTCGTCTCGTTGAGATTTGTGTATTTTGATTCCATTTCGAGCTGTCAACCATTCCATCAATTGAACAGGCGTCCAACTAGAAAAACATGCTACACATTTCCTTTTTGTCCAGACAGAGGCGCAAAAGAGTGGAAAAAAACGAAAGAAAATATTGAAAAATTGGCCAAGTGAAAAGTTATTTTGCGAGAAAAACAACATGAAGCCATTTCTATGCCAAGATACACACAGAACAGCATCAACACAGCGATACACACAGATCCACAGATACGTAGATACATAGATACAGATACAATTATTTAGGCCCCAAAATACACATGTTTATGTACATAAATTGGTAATACATTAATTATTGTCATGACAACTGACAGACGGCCAATTAAAGCGCATTCGCTGAAATGTAAATTTATTTTTATGTACAACACGCACACACACTCACATTCGCACCACAATCTTTGAGATACAAATTGCGTAGCTATAAGTGGAATATTGAGCTTCAGCTTGGACATGTAATTGGCAACCGACATACAAATAAATTGCGATGCTTATTGACTTTAAAGTGGGATATGATTTATTAAATTCTTCATATAAATATACCCTGTAATTTATATATATCTATGTTTAGCTTTTTTAGGGTATCTTTTAGAGAAGTTTAACAGTATTTTGTTCAATTTTTAACTTTTAGAAGAAATGTTTTATTTTTGTTGTGTTCCTTACGCTGTAGATCCTTTTAACAGTATTTCGAAAATTATAGAGAACTCAAAAACTTATCTATTGATCTCTTTGGTAAAGATGATTTTTAGAGAAGCTCTACTGTTTGTTCAGCTTAGTAAATAGAGAAGTATCTTGAGCTTTTCTTTATCTCAATTTATTCCAATTTAAATATGCTAAAAGTACGTATTCACATTAACTATTAAAGTACTCAATTAAGTTCTTTACCTCTGCGTTACGTATAATCCATAAGTTAAAGGTAGCAAACAATGGAAATGTAATATGATTCCAGTGGGGAAGAAGAAGGGTCGTGTTCCTGTGACTGGACAGGCGAAGAAAATAAAAAGAGAAATTGATAGTGACAATTCCCGTGTAAGGACACAAAGCAAAAATGACGTTAATGATAATGATGATGATATCGATGATGATGTTTGTTGTATGCTAATCATGATCATGATGTCTTCTAATTGTTTTGTATAGAAAGTGGAAAAAAACGCGGCGCGTGTCTTTAGTTTTTGCTACGTGTTTTTAGTATATCTCCTTGTCGCATCTATATTTATTCATTTGACTTTATTACACTCTTTGTATACGTCTTCGTTTCCATCTTCTCTTTTCTCTTCGTTTTTTTTTTTTTTTTCAATTAGTATTAAAAATGTGCCTGGTGCTCTGCTTTCATTTCTATTGCCTAATTCTAGGCGCCTAATGAGCCCAAAAGCCACATTAACCAGCCCCACATTAGTTTGGCTCTCTCGCAATTAATTTCCCTGTCGCATTGAAGAGTCCCACTCTTCTTCTTTTCTCCAACTCCCCCTCCCAACCCCTCTCACTGTAGTTAGTCATAATATTAAAGCTCCGCTTACAGGGTAGGGTCTCTGTGTATCTTCTGACAACTCAACCTGTCTGCAAGTTTTTCTATTCATTCTATTTTTTTTTTTGCACATTAAATTATTTGCCATTTCTCTTTTGCTACAATTTCTGGGCACTAAAATGAAAGAAAGAGAAAAAAAGTTACTTGTTTCCTATGGCGTTGTTGCTTGTTTATTTTATGGTACATTAAAGTTGGCAAAATGGCAAATTTTAATGCCATTTTATGCAAATAGATTTATGCTCATGTGTGTGTGTGTGTGTGTGAGTATATTTATGTGTTTAAGTGTAGCTCTAGGCGCACATTCCAAAGTGTTCTTCTTCTCACATTGCATTGACAAACTGACAAACTTCTGATTTTAATGGGTTCGCCTCAGCCTACAGTCATAACATACAGTGTGCTATTTTAGCAGCTACTATAATTGTTGTCACATTTCTATCACTAAAAATAACTTGCTATAAATTTATAGCAACTTTGTAGTGAACAGTGACAACTTTCAATGTTTTAGAAAGCATTTTCAAGTCATAAATTCACGTTTCTCACTACTTTATTACCTGCCATAACTTTTATGGCAACTCTGATAAGGCGCAAAAATCATTCAATAATGTTCAGCAAACAAAATTGTTTAATTTGTGCAAGTTTTAGACTTGCTATAATTTTATAGCAAAACTAATTATACCTCAGATTGACGTTAAATTGACTATACTAGTAGAAAATTGATTTCGGATGCTTTTTAAAGCTGCTATAAAATGTATAGCAAGTGATTTACACTAGAACTTCCAGAAAGTGCACGTGCAAATTCTGATACATCACTTTTAACAATTGATTACAGCAATTTCCTGGTTTCCCTGACACTTAATTGACCCCCAAAGACTCAAAAAAAAAGAGATGCAAACACCTGTCTCTGGGTCAACACAGGTTCAATGTAACTAGCACTACAGTTCAATCAATAAGTCATTTTTATGGTTACGTATATCACAAGAGCATCCCATGACTGACAGCTCGACTGGGTCATGAGTCACACGGTAGAGAAGAGCAGTTGGACCAGTTACAGACACAGGTACAGGTTCTCCTCGCCATAAACTACCCTTAAAAGAAGAAGAAGGAGAAGGAGGAGGAGAAGGAGAAGTAGATGAAGAAGAAGAGGAGGCAGACAATTGCATATCGCATCAAACAGGTTCCCTTTTCATTGTGTTTTTAATGTGTCTTATCTTGTCAGTTGGTTCAGTTGTTTTGGGCTCTGTGCGTTTCCTTTGACTACCTGTGTGAATGTGTATGTGAATGTGTGAGTGAATATGTGAGTGTGAATGAATGCCAGTGTTTTGCAGTTCTTTCTTTCTCTGTCTGCACATTCATTGTGCAGCATGCGAGCTGCGAGTTGCGAGTCTCCAGCTCATTTTTTTTTAAAATATTTTTTTATTTTTTATCTGTCGCTGGAAAAACCAGAGCGATTGTAGCTACAATGTGTATGCAGTTGTATCTGTGTGTGTGGCATTAATTAGCAAAGTCTCTGGCCATAAAAGCGGTACTCGAAACGAGTTTCAATTTCAACGCTTTCACATTGCTCAATCCACAATCCACAGTCCACAATCCACATGCAACTGCAACGGGGGCTGTCAACACTTTCGCAGCCAATTGCAATGGACTTTCCACAGTTTTCTACAATTTATGCCTCATTTAACATATAAATAATATACAATTTTTTAAGCAACACCTGCCTTTGCACCTCAGCCCACCCTCTAGAAGCTAATGACCTCAACTTAACACAAATATTTAAATCAGATTTAGTATATGAATCATACTTAAAATGTTGATAAATGAATTAATTATAAATATTTGGTTAGCATCTGACAAATACAAAACAACATTCAAGGTTGCCAACTGTCATACTCTGTTATACGTTGACGTATATCACTTTTTCTTGTTTTTGGTATGCGAAATTAATAATAATATCAATATTAAATGCAATCCGCACAAAAAGTGCAATAAAAACTGCGACTAACTAATGAAAGCTCATATTAAAAATGAAATAACAAAAATATATGTTATATTAGAACAACTAAAAAAACTAAGATTAAGAAAGGAATTTCTCTATAAAGAGAGTACATCTAAAGACAGGAAAGATAAGAATTCCTATATTATATATAAGTTCATTTAAATTCTTAATAATATATGCAATCGTCATCGATAGTTATCGATAGATATATATTGCAACGCTAGCAGTCGTTTGACTGCTCCGAACAACCTAAAGAATGCACGATTTTATCATTTGTTAAGGCATTCAATATTCTTTTCTGATTGTTTCTTATACTGATTGAATAGCAACACATCCAAAGTTGTGTCCAACAACAGTTGAATTCATTATCATTTGGTCAAGCAATTTGTGTTATCTTTTCTACTTGAAATGGAACCAGTTTTGATTTGCAATTCAATTTGTATTTGCAAATTTTTCGAGATACATTTATGTAAATGGACCTTAGGCCAATGACGAAAAGGCATTGATTAAGACTTGCCCAGTTCTCAATTATATTTACATTACTTTTAGTCGAAAAACTTTTGCCAAAATATCCGACTATTATCGTAGAACTTTCTTAAAGGTCAGACTCGAGTCTTGGTGTATGTAAATGAAGTTGATAATACATGCAAATCGATAATGAATAAACACAACAAAATGAAGAAAAATGAGCCGCTAAAAGAAACGCCGCGAAACCGGAAAAGGAAATGATTCAAGCACAGTTTTTGTTTTTATTTTTTTGGCATGTTTTATTTTTTGTTATTCGATTCAAATAATATTATTGATAATTTAATTTAGTATTGAATATTTGTTTAAAAACCCTCAAGGTTGCTACCAATTTGCTTATGACAATGTCTCTATATCTGTATCTGTATCTGTAGTTGTATATGTATCTATAAGATATACCGCTACTTTATGCCATATATTGTTGTTTCTATATCTATGGCTTTCGCATAATTTGTGTCAGTGCGCCAGACGTTGTGCAAAGAACTTGAATAAATAAATATATTCGCCTGTCTTTCAGTAGCCAGCATAAATGATTTTTTTGTTTTCTTGTTCTTTTGAGATATTTCTATTTGCGGTTAGTAATTTGAATACCCTGTAAGTGTATCTGAAAGTGATTTAAAGATTATTTCTGATTTTGGGAAAGGTTTCTGTTGATAACTTTCTTTTGAAAATGATATTTTTAATTGACCTATTTACAGAGCATCTGTTAGCCGAGCACTCCTCACACTTTGCATTATAATTTCATTAATTCTTAATTCCTCCAGCGTTAATCTCAACGCGTGCCTTGTCACACATTTTTTAGCAATTAAGTGCTTTTTTCATCTCATCTCATGAAAAGCTGAAAATTGCTCAAAACATTGCCATAAATCTGTTTTTAAAAGTGATTTTCTTTTAATTCTTTTTAGAGTGTGAGAGAGGGAAAGTAGGGAACATAAGTAGACCATTAAAAAGTTTGTTTATGTTCTGGGTACAAATTTAGTTATAAAGAAACCTAGAGAAAAAGTAGAATTTAAAAAAGTATATAAAACTAATTGATTTTCATTAAAATATTTCCAATAGTTAAAATTAAATGATGTAAACTAAAGAGACAAAGTGTCAGACAATTGTTTATTATAAAGCAATTTTATTTTTAAAGTTTGGGAAAATTGAGTTTTTAAAACAGCAAACTCTAAAACGAATCCCAAAAAGAGCTTAAAGTTTAATTCAAAGTGTATTTCTTATTTTTTAGAGTATCTAAACGTTCATAAGAAACTAGCAACAACATTTTCGGCCTGTTTTCACAGTTAATTGGTTTGAGGCAAATATTTATTAATGATGAAATAAAGGCAAAAGGACTTACATGCAAATGATTTTATGATTTAATGGCATTTTCCCAGTTCGCAGTTCGCAGTTCCCATTTCCCAAATGGCATTATCAAAAGCATAAGCCTACTGAGAATTCACAGCTGTATTCAATCAATAAAAAAAGATGATGCATAATTAAAAATAAGAAATGTGAATTATTAAAAAGCAATAGCCATAACTATTGACTGATTGTGAGTTTTGATGAGGGTTATGGCAGTTTGATGTGTAATTTCACCTGTTGCCAACTTTTATTTCCAGCTACCTGTTAAGCTCTTTTCGAGTGTTCAATATGTGTCAATTGAATGGCACAATTTTTTATGTTTAACCAAATCAGCAAAGTTGAGAAGAGACAAAAACACCAACAATTAAAAACCGAAAAACCCAAAGAAAAAAAAAACAGAATTAACCAAAAATTCGCGGAAAAGTAAAGCGCAACCAGTTTGACTTGGGTTATTTTTTTATGCCTTTTTCTTTTTTGTTTTTTGTTTTATGTGTTTATAACGAGAGACGCACACAGATAAAATAACCGTTAAGTTGTCAGTTGAACAATACATATTTATGCTATATATTTGTGTCTGATGTTTTTTTTTGGGGTTTCGGTCTCTTGAGTTTTGGGCACGTGTGTTTGCACTCAGTCATCGAGAGCGGCCAAAAGAAGTGGCTAAGAAACTGCAAACAAAAACAAAAGTTCCCTTACCACAAAAAATGAAAAGAAAGACAGCGAACAAAAAGAAAGAAAATAAAACGAGGTCAACTGTGTTTTTTGGGCAGCTTCGGATGAATTTCGAGTGGCTTTTGAAGAACTTTCCTGTATTTTTGAAGTCAAAGCTGAATTCCATATTCGATCAAAACTTCACAACACTCATCATAATGGTTGAGGTCTAGACTTGCTGCAATAGTTGACATGTTTCATTTGTTTACCTACCAGATGGTAAAAGTAAATCAAGCAAACAACTGACAGCACTTTGCATTCCTTACAGATGATCGAATAGGAAATACCTAAGACAAATGTTTTTAAGATTAAGCATTAAACTTGGATAAAATTTGATATTAAAGTTAGAGTTGGAGTTCAACAACTTAAAACGTAAGAATTTAAAGAAATTGACGAGCGTTATCTGGACTTTTATACGAAGAAATTTTTAAAAAGAATAGGATGAGATTTCATTTTACAACAATTGTTGGTAAGGAGTAGAGTTTCAGCAGAAGGATTTATTCTTAAAGTAGATATTTGATATGAGTAAATCAAAAATCGACTTTTTTTGCAAAAGGAAAAGGATCTGGCGCTGTCCCATTTGATCGCCTCAAAGTTAAGATAGTTACCTCAACCGACACTTTAGTCTAGCATACCCAACAATATCTAAGCATATATCATCTATATAATATGTAACACATGTTTTTATATGGTTTAGTCGACAACAAACCCAACAGGAAGTCAATCTCAATGACAGTCATTAGTGTATGGGCATAAAAGCCTTTTTTTCACTCACTTCTCGTTGTGAGAAACATTAGCTTGAAGAGTAGGGTGCTCTCTTTCCCCATGTCTCTTTCTCTGTGTCTCTACTTCTTTCGTATACTCTTTCTCTGAGTTCTTTTGGGTGGCTCTGTGCATTATTAGTAGATTACTTTGCTTGAGGCGAGGCAAAGCGTTTTTCCGAGTGTCTGTGTTTGTGTCTTGTGTCCATGTGACACATGTCGCAGTTGTGTTTTGTTTATGGGAATATGCCACATGTGTGCAACACACACACACACACGCACACTCACACACTTATACATTAAGCTAGAGTCAGAGTTAGAGCTCTCATACCCTGTCAAGATGTTAGGCAAATGGAAATCACGCGGCGTTTTCACTACGTGCATAAAAATAACAGCAGGAAATTAAAAGGATCCATGTGTGTGCATATGTCAGAGTATGTGTGAGTATATATATATATTTGTATATGTCTCTGCATATTGTAGGCCTATTAATGGGTGCCATTGCTTAGATGGACAAGTCCAGCGAGCGGAAATTTAATTGTTTTTCTTTCCCTTTTTTTTGCCCCTACTATTGGGCGCTGTTTGTCCTGTCAGGAGAAGGTATAAACCCTTCCTTCCTTTGCACTTAGCTTCAGTTGTCCTTAATGTCATTGTTGTTGTTGTTACTGTGCTGTTAATAAACTTTATTGCATTTCGTACTTATGGGAATGGGAAACTTGTAAACCTTACATTATTCTTGTTTTCCTCCCACCATCTAAATGCCAATTGACAATCGCGTGCCAGACTTTGACATACTTGTGAATACTTCAGAATAGTTTCATTATTTGTAAGAAGTTCACTGTTAGTTCAGGGAACTATATGAATTTTGAATAAAGTACCCAAACAGTTGGTGCATTGAATTCTTGGTATTTAGGTTGAAATTATGACAAATTCTTTTTGTCAAAGTTCATTTTTAAAATAAATCTTATTGTTGCAAAAGTATTTAATGCATTGATTACTAGCTAAAGCTCAGCCTTTCTATGCAATTCTCAAGTACTGGAACTTACATCACTTTTAGGAATGTAAGAGCGTTAAGGAGCTTTCTTCAATGCTTTTTAATGCCAGCTATTTTAGATTTACAGTGATAATACTATCATATATAAGTTTTAGATTTTTCATTTATACGCCTTTCTATGCAATTCTCAATTGCTGCGATTGAGCTTATAGCCTCTTGTAAGAGCTTTAAGTACTTTTTGCAAGTTTAAACTAAGTTTCAACTACATCCTTTCTATGCGATTCTCAAGACGTAACAAAGGCTGATCAAAAAACTACCTAGAACTCTTTAGTTCTGTATTACACTTGCCATTCATAAAGCTTTAAGCTTTAAGCTACCAAAAAAACGCATTACACGCGTAACAAATTGTTGACTAACAACAACAACAAAAACAACCACATGATGAATTTCACAACAGAAGCGCTGACAAATTACACACAAAAAAAAGAGAGAAGAACTTTTACATGCTGAGGTAATTACGAGTTGAAAAGAGAGAGAAAGAGAGAGAGAGAGAGCGTCAGAAAGTATGAGTGGGTGTGTGAGAAGGATGGCAAGATAGAAAGGCAAAGACGTTTGCGTCTGCGTCTTGTGTTATCTTGCCTTTTTACACTTGCCTTTTGCTTTGTTGTTGTTTTTGCAAGAACAGCAACAAAAAAACAAAAAGGTAAAAATGCGCAAAAAGTAACAACAACAAAAACACGACACGCAAAGCTATAAAAATGCCTTAAATGTCGTTTATATATCACATTTAAGTATATATGTATCTAGATGTGCTTGTATTTGTGTAAACTGGCTGCTTCTTCTGCTCTGGGCAAGATTTTTGTAGACAACAAAGCAAAAGTAACAACAACAACAACAGCAGCAACAGCAAAGAACAACCTGTTTTTTGTATTGAACGAGATACATCGAGAGCGACAGGTTTTTTACGTGTTTTTTCTTAATGCGGGCCAAAATCTCAGCAATGTGCCTCCCCTCTCTAACTCCCTCCCACTTCCCCCCACATATCACAGCAAGCAGTGTTGTCTGCCTGACTAACTCACAAAAGCCCTTACTCTCACCACAACAGCCACTCTTTCACTCTCCCACTCTCTTCTTGTATGCGCTCTCTCGTTCTGTGTCTGTGTCGGCTCAGCCGCATAATTTGAAAGCTTAGAGACAGGTCGTAGTTGTAGTTGTTGTTGATTTTGTTCTAAGCTGCCTGCGCAAGCGAGATGGCAACAGCGATGCGTTAAGCTCACCTCTCTTGCCCCCACGTATCTCTCTTGCTCGCTTACTCGCTCACATTTGACTCTGAGCTGTCAAAACCAGTTTTGGTGCTTTTGAACAAAATAAATCGTTTAAAACTTTTGCTTATTAACTTTACTCATTTGTTGTTGTAGTGGTTGTTGTTGTTGTAGTTGTTGCCGGTATTTATTTCGAGTCGCCTTTAAGTTCAACTGTCAGATGAATCACCTGTTTGAGTATCTCACAAAATGACTCAACTGCAATCCTCTTGATAGGGTCAACTTGGATGATGACCATGACCAAAAAAAAAACAACTGCTTTAACTTGTTTAATTCAATTCATTTGAACTAAAACTTTCACTAATTAAATGTCGTAAATAAGTCGCATTACAATTGTTGGACACAGTAATTAAACATTGCAATCTCATTAAGATAAATTGTGACAACACTTAATTAAATTGACAATTTAATCTGTGGATATAACGAGTGTAGATAGATTGCTAATGGTATCTATTAATACCAAGCTATTTGTATTAAGTAAATGTATTTATGGGTAAGGTAGAAAAAGAGATAGATAAAGACTTTTTTATATATAAAAACTGAAACTCATTTATATATGAGTTTATAATAGATAGCGTGAGTTTTCAATATTAAACTCATTAAATTAAGTAATACAATGATATTCGAATTTTTTTTTTAATTTTTATATTTAATCTAAATCTTCAAGAATCTGTTCAAGAATGTCTCACCTTTCTGGCCGTTGTAACTTCCTGTCTAACCAATGTTATCCACAATATATTTCAAGGCGTCGCTTTTTATTTGTTTGATTTGGAAGAAACTGAATAGACGAATGTGTGTAAACAAATGATTGTAAAAATATTTAGATAAGTGTGACAAGTGTACAAACCCAACAGATAAACATATCTACAGTACATAGATACATACATTAAATTCCTAAGTATTCGGTGTGTAACCTGTTCCAATAACAAAGTTTGTTTTCATTTATTTTTGCCTTCGATAAGTAGGGAAATAAAATTGATTAGTCGTAGTAATATTTGACGATAAAATGCTGAGAATTTGATTGATTGACAATCATTAATAGGATAGTCAATGAGTTAGGGAATGAGGATAAGATCTATTACCCCTACTCATTTCTTTTTACCCAAGAACTAGACAACTTTAAGTTTTGTTAGTTGACATTTCCAAGAATGGCTTTGACTTAAACTTTGACTTTGATTAATTTCAAGTTGTGCTTAAAATTATGGTCTATGCATATGATAATAAATTGTTGGCGAATTTTTATTTATCAAAATTTTGCAATCTTTTGTTTTAAGAACGAAAAAAACTGGTTCAGTTGTTAAAAAAAAATGAAAAGATGCCGGCAAGATATTAAACTGAAACTTAATTCTTCCACAACTTGAAATTAGAATCATATATAAATTTCTTTAGAGTGTTGTAATTAATTAAGTTTCTGTTGAGGTAACTTAATTTGTTTTTATTGTTTTCTTTTGGTTTTTCGGTTCAAGGCAAGGCGAAAATTTGCAATTAAATGAAAATGAAAATTTCATGAGCTTCCGAGGCGAAGTGCGTTGAACTTGTTCATGTTTAGGCAAGGTTTTGTATATATTTTTTTTGTTTTTTTTTTTACTTTTTTTTTGTGAAAACTGACCACAAAATGTGAACGTGTGAACGAGTTTGCCTAGTTTCGAGAAATCAAGAATGTGGGACTAACAAATCTTCATTTTGCAGCATTTGATTGTTAAAGTCGCTCGAAGAACGCCATAAAAATGTATTTTGAACGCAAGCAAGTTCGTAAAAAATACTAAACAAATATACTGAACATATATATATTTTGAGATATATATATTAAAAGATCAAGAATCCTGAAAGTGGTAGCTTCTGCTTTCAAGCAACAGCAGCAGCAGCAGAAGAAGGAAGAAGAGTATTTGACGAGAAAGATAGAGAGAGAGAGAGAGAGAGAGAGCATAAAGGACAAAGGAAATTTGTCCGAAACTATTTACAGAGAGGAAGTTGAAGGAAAAACAGCAGCACAACGGCGACCATCGGCTATCAAATGATGAAACGACGCTGGTCGAACAACGGCGGCTTCCTGCGCATACAGGAGGAATCCTCCTCGGAGGTAACCTCCTCGAGCAATGGATTAGTCCTGCCATCGGGCATTAATATGTCGCCCTCATCGCTGGACTCCCATGATTATGGGGAACAAGAGCTCTGGCTTTGTGGCAACGATGCCAGCGTCTACGGCAATGTTAATGGCAACACATTGGGGCACGGTGGTAATGCTCAACAGCAGAGTGTCATCACAGTGGCCATGCACGGTTGTTCCAGTACTTTACCTCCCCAGACCACCATAATACCTATCAATAATAACAACAACAACAACAATAACAACACAAATAATAATAATAATAACAACAACAACAGTAATGGTTCTATGAATGGGAATGGACATTATGTTCCTGGTGCCACAAATTTGGGCTCATTGACCAATGGACATAATAATAATATGGGAAGTCTGGTTAATGGCATGCAACAGTTGCAGAATGGTCACAGTCTGATCAATTCAACAACGCCCACGCCCACAACGCCCCTGCACATGCAACAGAATGGGGCAGGTGGTGGTGGTCTCATGGGTGGCATGAGTCTCAATTCGCTACACCACACGAATGGCAATTCAAATGGACTCGGTGGATCTGCCACAGGAATTGGTAGCAACAACAACATGGGCGGACCCATGGGCATGGGCATGCAACACACGCCGCGAAGTGATTCAGCAAATTCCATTTCATCAGGTTAGTGGGTTACAAACATATACTTCACCTTTTCAATTTACTTTTACGTGTATCACACTCAAAAAAACTACTATCAAAGTTGAAAAAATTCAAGAATTTGGTTGGTTGAGATTTTGATAATGTTTAAATAATATATTTCAATATAATGAGCACATAAATAACTTTATTTATAATCAAAAGAGAGCTAAATATAAGATTTATTTTTAAACTTACATACTTTGATTTAAGTATTTTAGAAAAGGACTAAACATCAATGTTTTCAGTGAGAAACAATTACGAAAAGTCAACAATTTGTTTCGTGTAGCTTTCAATTAGGGAAATTGTTTACAGATGTAATTTATAATACTTAAAAAACCATATAAACGTGTTTAATAATTGTGATCTCCTGTTTATGGCTAAGAATCATAATCATTTTGTTAAGTTTGTTTAATAGTATTACATATTAAATATATTTGTATCTATTCTTTTTCGAAAAAATATTATCAAAGTGGAAAAAAGTAAGAAAAAGTTAAGACTGAATTAAGTTGATAAGCTCAAATCTTTAATGAGTTAAGATATCCCAATTAATTTAGACAAATTTTTTACTATATAACTACTAAATATTTTATACTTAGTTAATACTTAAGAATGTTGAAGAAATTACTGAAATTTAAGAACATTTTTGCTCAGTTTCAATATATTATCTAGTTAAAGATACTACTACGATCGTAACTTTAAATTTATAGCATACCATATTTAATTATTTGTATATTTTTTTCATTCCACCAACGGTCCTGTGGCACGCCCCCTACTGTTGATGGATAAACGTATCACTAATTAAATTTTATTATGCACATTTTATGATGCGCTTTTTACGAGTTGCATGCCACACTCTTACACAGAGGGCACACCACTTTAAGAGGTTCATGCAACAATCAACAAGGCACACAGATACACACGAATACATAAACAAATACACACACACACACACACACACACATGCCTGCATTTATTGTTGCTCGTTGCTCGGACTTTATCAGGCTGCGTCATGGAAGGCTGCATTCCACAAAACACATACACAAAGCTGCACACACACACACACATACAGAATAAGCAGTGGCAATGTGCAACCATAAGGGCGGGTGTTGTAACTTGAACCTACCTCAAGCTGTTCTATATTTAGTTCTTCTCTTCCCCTTCATATCATACACAATTGAGATTCGGGAGATGAAAAACTGCTGTAGAAGTGCAACGTATCTTGGGAGTTTTTGCCTTTCGTGTTGCAACGTTTTTTGTTGCAAGTCGATGCATCTCAATGACGTCAGGGGAGAGTTTAGAGCTGTATCCTAACTGACCTTCGGATGAAACAGATGACCTCGTCCTCGTCCGCGTCCGTGTCTTCGCCCTCGTTCTCTTCCGTGTCCCAGTTGCAAGTGGAAACCGGGTCACAGCATTTGCAGGCCAATTTGCATGTACTGTGACCCAATTGTCCGATGTCAGGGACATGTACTTGGTTTCAGGAACAGGGCTGCTGTTTCCGGAAATCGATAGATTCTCGAGTCTCTCACATGGTGACACAGTTTATATTTTTCGATATACCTGTTACGGCCACGTTGCCAAGGAAGTGTCATGGTCAGGTCATGTTATAGTTTGTCAAGGGCAAGTTACAACCTATTTCACACTTATTTAGATAACATATCCAATTTCATTTATATATTATTGATCATATACTTTGAGATAAAATTGAAATAAAAATCTTCGTAAACCAGTTTAGATTTAAATACAACAAGATCATGATAATATGAAATATAAGCTGACATCATAAAGAATTTGAAATCCATAAAGAATTTAAATTTACGACAATGATAAAATGAATTTTATCGTTAAAGACAAACCAGTCATTTATAATAATCATAAACTACTATCAATACAGTTTAAATGGTTATCAGGATATACAAAATCAATAATAAGAAAAGGTTCCCTCATATGTTAGTATTTGTTATATCAACAAAAAATAAAAACTATTTAAATACTATTTAAGTAGCTTACATCTATGTATAATAACTAATAATCTGTATTATTTTTCTCTTTTGTCAATTTAGTTTAAATATGTAATTTTTAGAATTTTTAATTAAAAAGTACTAATTACTTAAGCATCTTAGCATACATACATATGTAGTTACATGTGTACTATGCATATTTACTGCTAAATATCAAAAGCTTACCTTTCTATAGAAAATATTGCACACTTTCTGCATTCTCGTTCTCTCAATCAACATTCGGCAATAACAGCCTTTTGTATGGTTATTTTGAGTGGCTTTGAACTCAACTCGTAATTTTGAGTTAAATTTGGGTCACTGGTGCAGGCCCAAAAAAACCGCAAGGACAAAGCTGTCAATGTGCATATGACTGCACACATTTACATCTCGCACACTCCCATACCCCCTCTCTTGCGTGCTCTTCTCTTGCTCAGTCTCTCTGCACAGCTTTACGTGCCATTGCAAGCAATGCAAGCTCAAGTACATGACCTTACCCCTGCAGACAGCAATACGACGACGACGACGACGATGACAACGACGACGTCGACGCTGACGTCGGACTCTGTGTGTGAAGCTGTTACCGGTGTAAACACATTGAAGCAAAGTCAGCTTCTGCCTTTGCTTCTGCTGCGACGTCTGTGCGTGCTTTTTTGCACAATTGTTTTGCCTGGTCAAAAGCTTATTATGTATTTGCATTTCTTTTGTTAGCAATTTCGTTCGCAATGAGTTTTTGGCAAATTTTCGTAAGGCATTTAGGGTGGTGATTGTATGTAGTTATTCATAGGGTTGGTGTTCTTTCGATGCTTTTTATATGACATAATTTTGCTCTATCCTAAGCTCAAGGACAACAACAGAAAAGAATAAAACAAACATACATACGTACAGACAGAAATACATGCGATAAATAAAGTGCGATAAAAATACGAACGATAACAATCGCAGTCAGTGTTAACAGAATTTCAAGCGCTAAAATTATTATTATTTACTTCAAAAGAATAGCTAAAAACAGTTAAACTAAAAATGGTTTAAGATTCTTTAACTGTGAAAAGGCATACATATAGTATATCTATCTCTTTATTTTAATATTAAAAGCTAAGAATCTTTTTTTTGGGGTACTGAATAAATTGGTTAAAATGTAGTTATAGTAACAGATTGCACTTTGTTTTTAAGTCCATATCTTTAAAATCTAGCTTCTTAATAGCCAAATTGGCAGCACTAGTCACAGTTAAAGTTGTCAGTTGACGATTTTGAAGTCTTGCATTTACACACACACAAGTGCAGCAGCTATTTGTCACATAGATATGCATGCATGGATGTGTGCGTTTATTCGCATGACGAAAAAAAATGAGGTCAATGATTTTGTGCCGCCATCGTCGTCGTCAGTTATCGACATCGCGATCAAGCGAATGCCGAAGCGCACTTCGTGTGCAAGCGCCAAGAATCGACGAGGAGCAACAGCAGTAGCAACAACAATAATAACACGAGCCCCAACTACAGAGCGTAAAAACTATTGCGCTCATTGCTCTCTCGCCGCTAACTAATTGAAATGGACTCTCGCGGGCTCATTTGATTAACAGCCACAGCCATCTTGTTGCTGTTGTAATTGCTGCTGCTTATGTAGTTGTAGTAGCTTGAGTAGTTGTTGTTATTGTTACATGGCGTGCACAAAAATGTTATTCATGCTACATTGTGTCTACTTTGTGTAAACGAGACATTTGTTATTGTTGTCTTGCTTTTGCTTGTTGCTAGTTTGTTTGACTGTAATTACGCCGTCTCTCACGCTTTGACATTGATAAGCTTTTGGGCTTTGCTGCTGACTGCGATGCCGGCATAAGTGCATGACAGTCGCCTGACTTTGACTCTTGGTTGTTTGTTTTTTGTTGTTTTTATATATTTTCTGTTTTTGCCAATTATTTTTGCAATTTGTGTTTGCTAGCGATTTGTCATAGGAAAACGAATGCAAACATTTGTGATTTGCATATAAAGTTGTATTTGAATTGCTTATAGCGACTGTTTAACGCTTGCCATAAATTATTTAAAATCAGCTGCCATTTCTACAATATAGTCCTACACTGTTATAATTTCGAAAACAAAAATACAATGTAAAATTCATTAGGCAGCCAACTGCATGTAGCGGCCATTTTGAAAGTTACCCACATTTGTGTGACGTCAGTATGAGAAAGCTTTGCCCACTGTCAAATGTATACAAAGTATGTGTGTGTGTGAATACGTTCATGCATTTGTATTTGTGCATTCTTAGTGTGTTTTGGCTATTTTCGTACACTTGGCATTAATTTGCAATCAAATGCGAAACGAAAAGAAAGCAAAGTGTTAACGTCAACAGAACACTATGGGAAACAAGTTTAATTTTCTTGGCACAAACTCTGATTGTAAAACTAGAGAATTGAAAATTTCTTTTGGTTTACTGTTGTTAAACTATTTTCAAATTAAAATGGTTATAGTATAAAAAAACAAATGAAAAAGATATTTTTACTATCTTGAGCATTACGATTTTGAAAGTCTATAAATCTCAAAATACTCTGAAAAATGTGTTTATGTCAAAATATGGGACTTTTTCCCATAGTGCCCTGCCTGTTTTCTGATTTTCAGAGCTTTATTTTTTTTCGTTTAGTGCGACGTCAACGTCAAGTGCATACGCCGCAGTCAGCGTCAGCGTCAACGTCACCGCAACTAGTATTAGTTTTAGATTGCCTATACGTGTGTGTGTGCAAATGTGTGTATGGTGTGTGCATGCATTCAGCGAACACGTTTTTATAGGTTAATGACACAATCGGCTGCGCTAGCAACAACTAAAAGCTAATTTATATACTATTTAACTAAATTTGAGAAACAACTAAAGCAACAACAACTGTGTGCAGCTGCGAGTAATGTTGAAAAAAAAAGTGAAATTAAGTACTGGCAGTTGTTGATAAGTTACACAATAATTCTCTGTTCCTATTTGCACACTGTCAAATTAGTTTGGCGCCACTGTGCTAAGCAGCAGTGGTGCTATAAATAAATTATAAATATAAGAAAATAATAAATAAAATAAAAACATTAACTATGTCAGTAGTGTGTATGCACAAATGTTGTACACACTTTCATAAATACAAAAATATATGTATGTATTTTTTTTATTAGCTACAAAGTGAAATAAAAGTGCCAGGAATTTGTTTTCGAAAGCAACAAAACGAATATTTATAACCAACAACAAGAAAGAAACAAAAAATGCTAAGAATACACTTTTTCTTATTAGGCAACACAACAACACACAAAGACAGAGAGTCAAAGAGAGAAAGAAAGAGAGAGAGTGAGTGAGAGTGTGTCTACTGAGGTGAGCTCTCAGCGCACGCGAGAGCTTTTAAATTGCAGACGACTGACAAACCAACTAACACACAATTTAAGCTTCCGATCTGTCTCAACTAACTGTTTGCCGCAGTCGCTGCCTCTCTTTTCTCTTTCTCTCTGTCTCTATATCTGCTGCTGCATTCTAAAGAGTCTAAACAACTTTCTAACACGATGTTTATAAGCGCAGCTTAGCAAACAAGTTTCGCTCACACTCATACACTCATAATAACTTAAACTCACTCATTCTTTACTTTCTTCTTTAGAGTTTTATTTATTTTTTGTTGTTGTTGCTTTGTCTTTTTCTTGTCTGGTGCTGCTCACTTTCTTTCTGGCCTTCTAGAAATGCGTCTGCAACAACAACAGCAACTCGGGTGAAAGTAGTTGTTGCTGCTGTAGCAAAGCGTGATTTTCCACTTTTTCTTTAGCTTTTATTTTCTGTTAAAGTGCAGCAACATAAAGAAAATAAAACTGTTTTTCTCGTTGTTGTTTTCATCATATATTTTTTTGATCAATTTTGATTTATGCTTCTGCTGATTGCTAGCAATTTTTGATTTTTGCATAAATAAATTTCCCATGCATTCAAATCAGAAAATGATTGCGACTCTCGACAATTTGAACTTGAAATTGGCCCAAGCGAAAGGCGCCAAAAGCCAAAAACAATGCGATCGTGTGTGGAAAGTGGGAGAAGGAGCTAGAGAGAGCGAGAGAGAAAGGTAACTATCGATTATTATTTCAATCGATCGATAAGTGTAGAAAAGTGAATGCCTGATAGGCAGATCACGTTATGGCCCAATGAAATCAAAGCCAGAAAAGTCGTCTTTTGGTTCGACAAAAACTTAAGACCTTTTTTAGACCATGTACTTTATATAATATTATTTTTTTTGCTAAGCCCTCTTAAATTGTAAATTATCAATGAATAATTACCAATGCGACATCTCAATTAGAATTGCGGCTTTTTTTTTAGCTGTTTTATTAATTGAATGAATAAAAAATGCGAGATTTAATCGCTGTATAGTTTCACTTTTGTAGCCTTGACACTAATCGGCGCCCACAATTAGCATTAAAAATATGTATTTAAATTGGCAACAATACGAGTGCAAAAATATCAATAGTTTTTCTATTATTTTGCACATCATCTGTGGCATTGAGAACTTTTAAATGAGGCGGAAAAAATAAATAAAATCGATGTGAAAAAAATTTTAAAGTTAAGTTTAAAAAATATGCAACTAAATTGCATAATTCAAAGTGATATATTTTTTTCATGATAAAATTAGAATATTCTTTGCAAGGTTATAGAATAGTGAACCCTTAATGTGTATTAGATTGTTTTTTTTTTTCAGTTTATTTAAAGTTGATGAGCTCATTAAAATGATTTTCGCGCATTATTTGTGGGTTTTTAGCGCGTGTCTAATTTATAAATAACATTTTCGGCTCAACCTCTGTGAGAAATAATCAGATGTGAGGCGCAGGGTTTGTTCGTTTATAGTTTTTAATTAATTACAACTGGAGCGTATCGCGTGTAACCCCTCTGATACTTACACCTACTGAAGTTAATCCCCAAAGTTCTTGCTTCTTAACCCTTGACATCCCATTGCGTTGTTCCTTGGCACGCAATATTACTTTCTGTCTAGGTGAAAATGAGTTGACGCACCATTTGCACTGTCATAAAATTCTTATTAAACGAGTTGATTTTTTACCACGAATATATTTATTCGCATATTCAGTTATAGTCGATTTAACGAGGTTCATTTTACGAGTTTATTCGATGAACATCATTAAAATAAATGCAAAATGCGACACTGATGATTTTTAATTGAACTCGAATGCAGTTTTATGATATGCTTTCTAGCTGTTTATAACTATTTATGGAGATACCATTAAAAATAATGGGAAATTTTATGAATACTTAAACATGAGTTGAAATTATAAATAATTTAAGAGATGGCATTTTTATCATGTAACTGTATTTTTATTCAACTGATTTTGTCCAATGAATAAAATATCTTAAACACTACTCAGTATACTTAAGTAGCCATTGCTTTTAGACCTAATTTACCATAAATACTGTTAAGAAATAATTTAAAAAGTAATTTAATTCATTTATAAACAAACTGATTGATTTATTTCCCATTTCTTATCTTTCAGGTATGTTCCAAATATGCAAATCAAAATCTTATCAATGTGTTAACGGTAAGACCAATAAAAGTTACAACAGAGACAGACAGAAAGGCTAAAAGAGTGAGAGGGAGAGCTTGATAAGTAAGAGTACAAATTGTAACTGAAAGTAGGTCAACAATTTATAAACTTCCTACGCTTACAATCGATTAATTTATCGATAACAATCGTAATTTAAGCTCAAGCCTCTTGCAGCTTTCCACAGTTCATTTTCCGGTGTAAACAATTGAGAATTTGTTTCAATTACGCGCACAAATCAAACGCAATCGTCATCATAGTCGTCATGGGGTGTAATGAAATTCCATTGTGAAGCTACTTGAAGATACTTTATCCCTACCCATTTCCCCCCATCCAACCGAGTCATTTCATCAATTAAGGGAAACAGCCCTCCCAATGGTGAGCTTTGTATTGTGTTTCTAATTCTTACATGCATAAGGGGGAAAAAAGTAAAGTAAAAGAAAATTCTGTTTAGCCCAGCAGAAAACGAAACACATGACCCCAAAAACAAAATGAAGCAAATATAGAACTCAAAACCCAAAACTCAACCAAATCGAACAGAACAAAGAGGAACAAGAAGAAGAAGAAGAAAAAAGACAATCATTGTGCGCTTCGTTTGCAATGATATTGAATTCAATTGTAAGAGTGTTGTCTTACATGGCCCGCTTTTTCGAGTGGCTACCATTTAGTTGGATTGCTCTTGCTTTAAGGCAGAGTTTTTGGAACAAATATAATCGAGATTCTAGTACTTTTTAATCCAAACACAAGTGTGAGTTGAAACTTTAACCAGTTGAGAATTGTAATTGCATGACAAAATAAATTTAATCAAATATTTTTTCCATCTTTGTACTATTTTTTATGAAAATTTAGTAGTTTTGCATTTACTTTATTACTGAATAAAACAGTTTGAGAATTATAAAATAATTTCTTTCTTAAACATGTTCTTGTTCTCTTAGAAGCAAGGAAATAAAATACACTTAATACTCGCATACCTTAATTTGTTTCTGCATATACTATATAGAAAGTACACATGCCTAAATTCGCTTCACTGACTCGACCAAGCATTATTTATTTATCGGCACAAAAAATGCAAACTAAACATTGACCCAAATATGTCAATTAACCCAAATGGAGCAACAAAAGTGAACAAAAAAACGAATGTATAAAAAAGTGTATGAGATAGAGAGAGAAAAAAATACTAAAATAGCTCAACGATCAAAATTGTGCACTCGTCAAAATGAAATTGACCAAAAAGACAGACAATTGCCGGCACTTCCTAGGGAAATAATGTTGTAAGGCGACTTATCAGTGATACCGGCATTTATTATGCCCAGACAGGTAGAGGGGGGAAGTGGGGAGAAGAGTGTAAGAGAGGTAGAAAGGGAGGGGGAAGGGGATAACTTATCGTGGTGGTCGCATCTTGTGGCAACCCATAAAGGAGCTGGAGACAAACGCATAACACCAAAAAAAAAGAAAAAATAAATGAATACCAACAAATATTCTAATCAGCACAATTGTGTGCGTGTGTTTGTGTGGGTGTTTGCGTATAGAAATGTGTGTGCGTGTGTGTGTGTGTGAGTGTGCTTCGACTATCTCAGAAAGTAGGGCAACACACACAAATAATAACCCAAATTTTGGAACGCACGCATTTCCGACTCACTCACAGAAAATGTACGTTTGTGCGTCAGACAGAGAGAGGAAGAGGGCGATTGAAAGAGAGATAGAGCAATAACCAAGGTGTGATAGACAAAGAGAGGTGAAGAGTGAGAGGGAAAGCACGCACCTACGCTATGAAGGCCGTCGGCGTCTTTCACTATTTTCTTTCGTAATGTTTAATGGGTCTGTTTCTAAAAGTCTTTCCAAATTTTCTTTATTTTTTTTGTTGTGTTACTTTTTTTTTTTTAAAGGTGTGTGTGTGGGGGTGTGGTAGGGGTATTCCCTCTCCACATGAATAGTTTTTCGTAATCGCATAAAGTACCTTGACGTTGTATTACTTCCCGGTTCTTTCTCTTTAGGAAAACGGCACGTGACTTATGCGTAGACCTAGTTAGTGTTTAACCCGTCACCAAAGGCCTGTTAAAGGTGGCGACCTCTCTCTCTCGCTCTCTCTCATTCTCAATCGGTTACTTTCACAATACCATGTTTTTTCGGCATTTCTTTATGTGGTCACTTGACCCTCCGCCCACCTTGTTATCATGATAAATAAATATAAAGCAAAACAAGTTGAAAAAACTTGTTCCACTTTGTTTGAATCTTTACTTGACTCTCGATTAAATTGCACTCTTTGTTCATAGTTTTCCTTCTTTAGCTAATGTCTATGGAATGTGCTAAAGGTCGTACTAAATCTGTTGCTAAGTTAGTTTAGCTGGGAACAGCTGTTCAACAAAAATTAATCAGTTGGCCTAATTGGGTATACTAAACTATGAAAGATACGATATAGCACTTGTATTCATTTTAAAGTCTAAATGCAGAATGGTTTTTAATACAGTGGTTTGTTATTTGATTTGACTTGATAAAATTATTAGAACTATCTAAACATTACTTTTTGCAATACTTTTAAAATAAAATAGAAGAATTCTCAACTAATGTTGCTGATAAGATCAAGATTAAGAAGTCGTAAATTACCACAAACTGTTTACAAACAATGACCAATACGTTGATGGATAGACATGAGTCAAATATCAAAACAAGAAAGACCATAATTAATATAAATTTAATATGTTTAGTTTTAGTACAGAGTTGTAAACTTGTTTTAGGCACGACAACGCATCGTTGACACTGATAATGAGCAGAAAAAAGCAAATATCATCAATATTTAACTCAATACCTTAGGCATTTTAATATGTAAATAAGCAAAAAATAAAAGAAATAGATGCATAAAGCTATAGTGGAGCAAGCTTGACAGTAGGAGACCCTGTACTTAGGGGAAAGAACAGTAGTGAAATATAGACAAATATAGAAAAACCCTCTTACCAAGTTTGGTGTCTATAGCTCTTATAGTCTCTGGGAACTAGGTGTGAGAGAAAGGGACAGAAAGACGGACAGACTGTTCATGCTGTTCGAGAATATATACCTTATAGAGTCTGCCACGCCTCCTCCTTCATGTTACGCACATTTTGCTTTGGACATACTTAATAGACACTTTTGCACTTTTTCAAAGTACAGGGTCTAAAAACAAGATAAGCGACTAACTAGAGGCGCACATTTCCTAAAACTAGTTTTCATTATAAATATTTCTCTTTTGTTTTGCTGTCTTTTTCTTTTGTTGAAAAACCATTTAACCTTCACACTTGACCAAAGAGTTCATGAACTGAGTGGAAAATACACAAATACACAACGACTTGGTTTAGTTCACTTCACTTTTTGTGTTATTTTTAATGGCTTTTGTTTTTTTTTAATGATTTTAACTAATTTAGCGGGTTCAAGTTCAGGGTCGAAGTGTACTAAACAAAATGCGTACTACTTAAAAGTGTTGTTAAATGCGGAAGTGTTTAAAATGAAAAGACACAAGTTCATTCAACTTGAATACATTCCATTTAATGAAATTTGCATTTCGAATGCAACTCGAGTGGACTTGTATGCCAATTGGATTCTATTTACCTGAGGTTCACAGGTGCAGCTATGTCTAATTGGACTTGATGCGCGTTTTTTTAAATCAATATAGGAAGTAGTAGTTATTTGTACCTTAATTTCTTTCATATATATTTCTATTTTGGCTGCTTATCAAAAGCGGCCAAAAATGCCAGTCAACTTGTGTATACCAAGTGAGAGATAACACAGTGCCCCACAATCGGACGGTTCAAATTGAGGTTAATGCGAGAGTGTGTGTAAAACAAACACACACACACACACACTCGCACAACAACTATTCATATGTCGCTGATAATGCACATTTGTGCTATTTATTTTGCTATAACAAATTGTTTTTTTTTGTTACTATTTTTTTATTATTATTATTTTATATATACATAAGTATAGCGTACTTGAGCAACAACAATATAAACAATTATTTTGTTTTTGTTTTAGCTTTTTGCACTTTTTTGTTGTTGTATTCTTTGTATATTCCGTCGCATTGCTGATAAGATAAGTCCGCCTCAAGCTGTCGTAGTAGAAGTAATACCAAGTAAATATAGTCTTAATTTTCACTTTGTTGCTATAAAGAACGTCGACTCCATTCTTGACAATTGAAAGTGAAATTTTTGCACAGAAATTGCAATCAACATTTCGTATTTTGTTTTTTCTTTTTTGATTTATAATGCTTTTGTAGACTTTACTAGAAAAAAGCTTAAACTATATAAATAATATAAATATATATGTATATGTATAATAATAATAATATTTATATTATAATGTACCTAAGATTTATTTAACGAATTTTTCATCTTTCTCTTCACTTTAACTCAGTTTAAAACTATCAACAACTGTTAAACAGAAAAGGTCAGTCAATATAGCCATGTCCGTCTGTCCGTCGGTCTGCACGCAGTTCATATGTCGGAACCGGCCGGATCGGATCACTATATCATATAGCTGCCATAGGAACGATCGTTTAAAATTCCGCATTTATTATGAAAAACCTTTTTGTTTCTTTAGATAACGTTACCAATATCTGGTATAGTTATATGCAATATGATCGATTTGCATAAATTCAGATCATAAACCTGTCCAATGTCGAGATTTGAATGCAGGTCTCTGCAAGAGTTAGTTATTTGCTCTAAAATGACTTAATTAAAATAAATCGATTTTAGATGAAACTTGCTTGTATGTCGACTTTTCTTGCTCTACATTCAATCCGTTAAATTTAATGGCCAACAAGAGTTTCCACACTCGACAGCCTTGAGCATAATTATTATTAAACCCACACTCGGGATCCCCACCCTGAAGAGACCACCGAGAGATACTTCAGGAGCTACAAGTATTATCTTTAATGAACGAGTATATAAAAGTTTTTTGTTTTTTTTTTTGCAATTCAAAAAGAAAGTGGCAGCTGTGTGTTGTGTGTGTGTGTGTGTGTTGTGTGGGCGGGGCATGTGTGTGGTATGTGGTTTGTGGTGCAATTATAAAGATTTCTTAATTGTGCGCCACACTTCACTTCAGACTGAACTCAACTGAGGCTCAATTGAAGCCAAGTTAATCATCATAATTATATAAAAAAAAGAAACCAACAACAACTACAACAATAATATGCGAAAAGTAAGCCTATGCGAGACATAAAGTAAAAGTAAAATAGAGAAGAGAAAAAAGTAAATGAAACTATGCCATGTTTAACCGCAAGGCATTTTTTATATGGACAAGACCGAAGGCTAAAGTCGCGCAGCCTTTCTTTATGGCGTTTAAAATCGCGCCAAAAACGCTACAAGTAAAAAAACAAAAACAAAAACGCCATCAATTTGGAGTTGTTTTTTTTTTGTAGTGGGTGTTGCTGTTGTCTTGTTGTTTTAGAGTATTGCACGAAACCTTCGCAAAAGCAAAAATAGTATTAAGCTAAACAAATAAAAAATGAAAAATAAAGAGAAAAAAATGTAAAAAATAAATTGTTAAAAAGCACGCACTTGCCTCGTTGTTTGTTTAGAAAACAGCGCGAAAAAAATGTTACAAGGTTAAGCGCCGCCTGCGAATTTATTGTTTAAATTGAACAAATAAAAATTAATACTCAAAAGTAATGAGCGAAGTAATGAAAACGCAGATTATGCCCAATAATTGACACAATTGTGCGGATATTATTTTAATTTTTGTAAATGTTATACAATAATTTGGAAACTGCTAAATTGTATATCAAATGTTGGTGGAAGCTGAAATAATGAGCTCTTAGAATGAACAGTTGTTATTAAAATTACAATTTATTAAATAGATCGTGAGTTAACCCAATTAATTAATGCATAATATTAATTATTACATTATTATATGATTATATTGTTATCAAGTTATCTTTTAACATTCCTTCATTAAATTTAGATCTAACATTTGACATTAAAATTACAATTTTCTAAATAACTTGTGAGTTAACCCGAAATAAAATTTATTAATTTATGATTTATCTTTTGGGAATTTGAGCAACGAATTTAATACATTTTTTCCCTCTTTACTGCTGATTATTTTGTTATGAAGTTTTCCTTTAACATGCCTTCATTAAATGTAAAAATTAGTAAGGGACTAAAATACATACTAAATATTATCGCTCTTTACTTGTTCACCTCTGGTTTAAGGCAACTTCCGCATTTGGCGCTGACCTTGTCGGCCCAGCAGTTTGATTGATGTCTTGTTTTTTATTAGTAACGCTAATAAAATAAATTATATCAAATAGTGAACAATCAAGAGCAGAGTTTAATTAAAATTTTAACGGTAAATTTGCAATGCTAAAAAAATACTTTGGCAAAACAAATTAAACAATGTAGGGAACGAACAGCAACAGAAACAACAACAACAACAAAAAACCCCCAAAAGCAAGTGTTGACCTTTACCTTTAGCTTTAGCCCGCATTGTATGAGTTTATTTTCTATTGTGTAATATGATATATGGGCTATACAGGTCTACAGGTTACAATCCCAACAATTGACGGTCCCTCAACACGTGTTGATTGAAGCGCGTTAAATTCACCATCTCTTTCTCTCAGTTCCAACTCTTTCTCTCCCTCTCGTTCTGGCTAAGAAAACAAAAGAGAAAAATTGCAAATAATGAAGGTAAAGCCACAATAAAAATAAAAATAGCAATACAATGGGAATATACTATATATATTGGAGTCTATACACTCGTTTCAGCTACACAAATTGTACGAATCATTCAAATCTGTAGTCACACACTTGCTTCAATATATTTAACTTATACGTATATATATACGAATAATTCAAGTACGAGTCGCGTATTTTTTCGTCAATGCGAATCGAAAATAATTGTAGGACCGTGCTGTTTTGTGGACATACCTCAAAAAAAAGAGGGAAAGAGCGGTGGCGGCAGGGGAAATCCCACAATCCACAATACAATTGAAATTCACAGTAAATAATAAAAATAGGAAAAGGCAACAACAACAAAATTTTGCACTGTATGTTGTTGTTGTTATTGTGTTTCAAGTACAACGAGCAAAATGGCATTGCCAAAATGTAAAACAACAACGGCAAAAATTAAGATAATAATAATAAATTAGTATTAAAAGCGTTATTAAAGTCAAAATACTAAATGCTTGGGCCACGAAAACGTGCCAAATCCTAAAAGAAGAAACTAAAATGATGTTCCTAAATTTCGAAAAATAAATATACAAAAATGTAAAGTAAAGAAAATAAATGGAAATGTAAATTAAATGAAAATAAAAGTTTCAGTATAGCTCTTTTAAATAATTTCACAAGAACGAAAAATAGTAAATTATATAAAAATGTAAATAAACCCATGATTTTACACCAAAATAAAAATGAAACCGCAAAAGTTTGCGCCAAATATGGCCAACAGCTATGTAAATAAATGTAACTAAATATCACGCATACGCAGCGTTTGACCAGACAGCAGTTACTAACTATATAAATATTATAATTTCTGAGGCATTCACAACTTTATTATTGTTAGAATTTCGTTGTGATTGTTCTTGTTATTGTTGGTGGCAACTAAAAATCGTTAGAATATTTTGGCCAAAACGTTCATTGACCCGCACGCTCAAGGTTAAATGCTGATGCGTAATAAACTACAATACGAACAGCAAAACTAACAACAACAATAATGGTAACTACACAAACAACAACAACACCAACAACAAGAGGCTGGTTCACACTTCTTGGCTTAGAAATAACACGTTGCTATAATAGAAACCACAACAACAAGAAAGTATAATAGAACCCCATGCCATGTGCGTGCCTCGGACTCAAATTCGAAATCAGACTCGGACTTGGAGCCGAATTAGAATTCAACAGTTCGGTTTCAACGTTGAGAATTTTTACTATTTGAGTTTTTTTACTATGCGAACGGCGGGATTTGCTTGACTTCTTTATACTCGGCTTCTGTTTCGGTTTCTGTTTTATTCTGTATATTTTGTATGTAGTATACTTTATTTGAGGGGGAGTTTCTGCTGCGTCAGCGTACACGCGATTTCTATTTTCGCATCGCTCGGTTTCTTGAGCTCTGTATTATATATTTTTTTTTTGTCAGTTTCGGTTTTGATTTTCGCTTTTTTCATGTTTTTATTTTTTCTATTTTGTAATTTTGTGAGGCGTGATTATTGTGTTGATTATAATGATGATGATCGTTGCCAAGCAAATTAAATTTGATGTTTACTTAAAATTCCCAACCACTTTTACCCCCTAACCTTGCAACTTCTTTGTAGAACAACACTCGGGTTGAACCTTTCTAGTCTTGTTTCTTGTTTCGAGTCTCTTTTATATTTATTTAAGCCATGTGCTTCAATTTCAAATCTCTCGCTTACAATTTGGCGCTTTTGTTGTTCCACAGTTTTTTTTTGTCTAAAACAGCGTTGTTATTATTATTATTATTTGTGTATTTGTGTGCGTGTGTTTGTTATTTTTTTAATTAAAATAACAATGCTTCGCAATCAGAAGTGATTTATTAAATTTTACTAACATTTAGCTGACGCCATTCTCCCACTCGACGCTTTCAAAAGTTTTTCGGTTCTTGCTTTTTTGTTGGACGCCTAATTTTGTTTTTCCTGTTCCTAAGGCTTTGAACTTGGTCACACTTGTCACCTGGCTTTGACAACAGTTCGTTGCCTAAGTCTTTTGTTTTCTCATAGTGTGAAGCAAGAACAAAACGATTTTAAAATTATTTTCAATGAACTGGTTAAGAAGATGGACAAAATTAAAAAGCGTAATAATGTCTAATGAAATGAAATTTTTATTAAATAATATTAAAGTAAATAAATAAATATATATGTCAAAATATGGTTCACTAAAAACTCTGATTAAAAAGTAAGGAAAAATAAAATTAAATTTAATAATAATTTTACAAAAGGAAAAGAAAATTCCATAATAGTGTTAGTAAAAGAGATGCCAAAAATATATATTGTCTTGTCAGAAGTGGGATTCGAACCCACGCCTACAGAGTAGACTGCGACCTGAACGCAGCGCCTTAGACCGCTCGGCCATCCTGACTATATAAAATAGAAGCTATAAAATCCAACGGACCGATACGATCCATAGCAAAAAACTGTTTTCTATTTATAGAGAACTTGGCAAAGACACTCGGTCAATATTGAAAAGATTAAACAACAAATCTAATGGACATTTCATAATGTTGTTAAGACTTCCACATGCTTAAACATAAGCTGGCCAACTATGAAACTGGGTTAACAATTATCTTGTTAAATATGTATATATATATTTATCAATTGTTGTTGTAGTATTTTTTTCTCGTCTTTTTGACTGCTTTCTGTTTGGTTCAAAGGCGTTAATTGCTGAAATTTCTATTTGAAATATTTGCACAAAGTAAAAAGAAAAAAAAGAAAAGATTTATTTATGACAAATAAGCGACAAGCTGACAGCTGGGCGAGCATTTCAATTAGCGACTCTCTTAATCTGCACTTGGGCATCAGCTGAGCCTGAAGTTGTTGTGATTGTGTCTGTGTGTGTGTGTGCGTGTGTGTGGGTTGTTGGCTAACGGTAAATAGGCTTGTGTCCACCTTTTATGGGCATGTTGATCTATTGAAACTTGATTTACTTTGCTGCGCAGGTGGGCAATAAAACGATCTAACTTGGCCTACTGAATTCAAGTTTTTGCCATTGTTTTATGTGCACAATTTGAATGAAAGCAATAATTATAACATTTTTATGTTTAATTTCTAAAACTATTTAAAATTGTATTATAATTTCTTAGCAAATAGTTTATTCTCTTTCATTTATATACTGAAGCGTGATTGAAATTTCATAAATTAACGCACTATTATTAAATTTGACTTCCGTAGGATTGACAACAAAAGAAAACTAGCTTCAAGAATTTAAATTATATATTCAAATGTTGCGTGAAAGAAACTAAATTTATTTTGAGAAAACCAAAATAAACTTGTTTTCTTAAAGAAATAAAAGTATAATAAAAGCAAGCAAATCAAAAATTGACATAATTCTAAATATAATAACTTTAATGATAATGATGATGTTGATAATGAGGCTATAGAAAAGATTCTCTCCTTTCCCTCTCTCTCTCTCTCTCTCTCTCTCCTCTCTTGGCTTTTCTCACTCTTTGATCTTACGCTTTTGTCACTTTTGACTGTTTGTTTGCTTGTTCTGTTTTTAATTTCCGTAGCATAATTAAGATCTCGTATCCATTGTTGTGTCTTTAGTTTTTTGTTTGTAATATTCTGAAATTGTTGTCGCTGCAAAAAAAAAAGTAATTATCTGTAATTTTAAAGTTCTGTCATTGCTTTGTTATTTCTCCCTGTTCATTTTTCTCACTAATACTATAAACTATAGTCTTTTAATTGCACTGTTAACGTTAGAACTTTTGAGCCTGAATTACGTATGCCAGCTGCTGTCTGTTTTTCTGTATCTATCCACGGTCTTGACTGTGGATATTATCTTTGCCTTTTTGTCAAAAGATGTGTATATAACAAAAACAAGATACAAAGAAATGAAGATCAACAACAGCTTGGCCAATTGGTTAGGTTCTGATGTCTAAAGGTCTGAGGTCGCCCTAACGCTATCGGGGCCAAAGCATCAAGCCACCTGCTGAATGGATAAATGAATGGATGGGATGGGATACAATACGATACGTTATAATACTAACCGGAACAAGAACTCGACGCATTTTCAATGAGGTTCTGGTTATTTTCTTGTTGCCCAAGGGCAGCAGCCAAGTCCGAAAGTCAGCTTGCTTTTGTGTCAGTCTTAAAATTGCCTAAATTTATTTCAATCCTTTAAGCACTAATTTTAAATTAGATTCCAATTGCTGTTCTCTCTCTCTCGCTCTCTCTTTCTCTATCTTTGTATTCAGTTTGGTTCAGTTTCGTTTGGTTTTAGCCATGTTGGTCTGGGCCATTCTGGCGGCGCTTTTTGTTGACTTCTTGTTGGCTGTTAGCAGCTGTTGCTCTTTCTTGGCCCTCGTTTGTTGGCCTGGCATCTGCTCAAATTGTATCTTATGGCTTTTGTCTTTTGATATTTTTAAGTAGCTGGCAAATGTTTTGTGCGATTTTTATCACATCTCAGAACCTTAATTGGCAAACAATGCACAAAATGCAAAGCGCTTCTACGCTTCTACTTCTTCATTTTTTTTTGTACTCTTTTGTTCTCTCCTTTTCTGTCTGCATTTAATCAGCTCATCAATCAAGTGTAACACGCAATGCCGAAAAGTTATTTCGTTCAATTACTCATGCCATAAATAATAATATGAGGAATAATTATAAGCACATATATTTAAAACGAAACGAAACGAAATGCGACGCGTCGCGACGCGACGCACATTACGCATACGCCATGTGTCCAAGCAGGAAAAATTAATGAAACGAAAGTTGTCAGCGAAAGGCAAAGAAATTGAAAATGAAATGTGACAAACAACAAGTTTGCTAGGTTTTTTTATATACATATTTTATTATTTGTTAATGCCCAAGAAGACCTAGACCTAAATACACTCCTCAATATGCTCTTACTCAACCATTCATACTCACATTCACAGTCACACTCGCAGTCACTCACTCACACACTCATTATTCATAGACAGACAGCGAGGCGCGCCTAAATGTGACATTTGTGATAAATGTTTAGCGGCTAAAACTCTTATTCTGCAGGGTGTCTCTTACTGCAGTCTTTGTGTTTTACAACACTGGCAAGTAGGAACATTTTATATGTTTCGAAAATAAATCCATCTTTCTTCAGCACTTACTTAACACTGAATAATAAATGTCTTTTTATTCGAACTTATCAACACTGAAAGTTGTTGGATGTAATTAGACAAACTAAGATTATTTATAGTTAAATAAAATCATAAATTAATAATTAATTACGTGTTGATAACTTTCTTTAGCAGTGACTTAACACTGAATATTAAATGTCATTTTATCCGCATTGAACAGCACTGAAAGTTGTAAGAATATAGATGTGTAATGTAGTAAGACAAGTTAGGGTTAAGAATTATAATCCCTTTATGTATACACATATAATTCACACTCTAATTCTATTCTATTCTCCTCAAATTTGCATGTTTTTCTTTCATTTACTACACACACTTATTTGCATACTTAAAGTATCTTAATTACTGACACTGTTGCACCCTAAAAAACAAACTTAAAAAAAGTCATCCAAAAAATTTGTCACGAACATTAAGAAAAAACGCACCGCAAAACAAGCGACAAATTTTTGGACGATGCAGTCAGAACCCTTCAGAACATGAAAGAAATAATACGAATATAATGAATATATTTGTATGTGCATACAAATAAATCTACAAAGAGTGTAAGAGAGAGGAAGAGCAAAGAGGGAGCGAGGGAGCGAGGGAGCGAGGGAGATCGGCGACAACATGAACAACACACAAATAAATGTCAAATGAGCCACGGTTTTTGATTTATAGGCTCTGCATATTTTTGCATACATGGATCTCAGTCTCTCGAGAGGCTTTTGCTGCTGCTTCTTCTTCTTCGTTCAGGTTGTCCATCTGAAATGGACTCGGGATTGTGCAAAAACAAGCGCGACAACTTCTTCACTTTTGTTTGTGTCTCGTTGATGATTCTACTGTTTCTTTTCTTTTTTCCCTCTCCCTCTCTGTCTCTTCTCTTCTCGCAGTCTCTCTTGGGTCAAAGATTTTCTCTACCTAAACGCATAATTTGCATTTCGGGCGAATGTTGTAAATGCCTCGAAATTGATAAAGCTCGTTGCTCCGTTGCCTTTTTGTCAAATGATTCAATTTCGTCGTTGACTTAAAATGCATTTCGAAACCCAGGAGAAAAAACCCCAAAAAAAATGTGTTTTCTTGTTAAAAATTTTTGGGTGTGTTTGAAATACAAGCGGGAATCGTTGCTACTCTTTCTCATTGACTCTACCGCTCTCTTTCTGTGCCATATTAAAAGTCAAATAAATATATATATGCATGCATGCAAAGTCCACTTCCTCGTCTACCCCACTGACCATGCCCCATGCTGCATTCCCCTTCCCCCTGTGATTGCCTTCTTCCCCTTTGGCCTGTCACAGTTTACACATGTCGGCTTTTAGCTGCCTTTCAGTTTTATTTATTTTATGATTTTAGGAAGGCGCAGTTTGCGTTTGTCTCTGTCTTTGAGTCTGTTTTTTATTTGATATCTGCGACTTTTTATTTTTTTTTGTTTATTAGTCATGAGTCGTTGCATGGCTTATGACAATTCTTTTTGCCTTTTGCTTGTCACGCCCCGAAAAATGTGCGTGCAATTAATCAAATCAAGTTCTGCTCCCCCGACCCCTGTGAAAAACAACTACAAAAACATCGCTGAACTGTTGCCAAGTTTTAATTGAAATTTTAAATTTAAATTTGCTTAAATTGTGTGCAAAAGTATTTTATTATTACATTAATGGAAATCTTATGTTTCCTTAAATAAGATCATGTAATTTCTTAGTGTTTTAGTGTTAGGAGTGCCACAGAAATCTCACTAGTATTGGATAGAAGCTGGTTTTCAAATTTGTGACACACAAAAAATTGAGAGATTTCCTTTTTACGGAATAACAACAATCGATTGCCATAAACTTAGTTTAAGTTTCAGAAAAATTACAAATTAGCTAAATATTTTATGCAATAAATAAACTACATTTTAAATGTACTTTATGCCATTTTATTAATTAAAAAATAATAATTTAAATTAGAGTTTTATTACTCCTCTCCTCTCCCACAAAGTTAAACCAGATTGCATTCCTTTTTTTTTTGTGGAATTTGGAATTTCAAATGTTTGTTTTTCCGATGTTTCACCCAAAATTGAATAGCTTTCGCAAACTTTCTGTATCTACCAAAAATTTCAAGTGCAGTTCAAAATTGATGTCAAAATTTTATAATGCTTGTTTTAAATCTTTTTTTTCTTTATTTGAATACTTTAATGTTTTAATTTTAACCTCAACTTTTTTTTGTGGCAACGTTGCTAGTATTTTTATTTTCATTTATTCCTTTATATTCTTGACCAAATTGAAATTCTAAATGTACGTGATTTGATTTTTGCCTCTTTCTAAAGACTAAGCTTTGGTCTTCATTTTTTTTCTTTCATGTTTCTTGAAAGTCTTTTGCTTTTCGGATTTGTATTTTGTTTTGTTTAGTAACTCTCACTGACTAAATTTATGCAGGTTCTTTTTGACCACATTTCGTAAATGATTTTTTCTACTTTTCTGTTGCTTTTTCTTGATTTTTATTATCATCTTTTTGCCAGTTTTTTTTTTTTGCACAGCGGGCAGTTTTTTGTGTTGGGTAAAATAATATTTTTTAATACAAGTATCAGTTTTTATGAGTTGAGTGTATGAGAGTGTGTTGCTGTTGTTGTTGTTGTTGTGCGGCAACTGTGGCGAAAATTGCGCGCGTTTATTCCATTAATCATTTGGCACAAAAAAAAAGGCAAAAGACGAGGCAAAGGCAAAGGTTTAGTTTTTTTTTGTCGTTGCGTTTTGTGATTTTATTTTTATTTTTTTGGAGCCACCAAGTTCAATAGAACTTGTTTGGAAGTTAACGAGTAATATTCGCATTTGGTGTTTGTTGCCTAAAACATGATGTAGCAATTTTTTAGTTTTTGTGGAGTTGCCACAAGACTCTTGATACTCGAGTCAAAGTCGAACAACTACAACTCCATTCGAGACGTTATTTGTATTTGTATTTATATTTTTTGAGGCCGTGATCAATGCCTGGGGCTTGTCTGCGAAACTTGATTAAAAATTCAAGGCCATATTGTGGCAGCAAGCGAGCCATTTCAAACGAAACCAAAGATGCAAGAGTCTGTGTGT
The DNA here is from genome assembly GCA_035044365.1 of Drosophila neotestacea. Classification (NCBI taxonomy): domain Eukaryota; kingdom Metazoa; phylum Arthropoda; class Insecta; order Diptera; family Drosophilidae; genus Drosophila; species Drosophila neotestacea. The sequence goes on from JAWNMD010000344.1 coordinate 95,431, forward strand.
GTTTGTATGTATGTGTGTGTGTGTGTGGCATGCAACTTGCTTTGTGGCATGTTTAGAAAGCGGTTACAAATACACGAATTACACTCAGAAACTCTAAAAAACTTCAAACTGGCTGTGTGCTCCGTTTGCCCAGTGCACTCGTTGCACGTTGCACGTTGCAGGTTGCACTTGCCCCTTATCCACTTTTGAACAAAAACAAGTTAGTAAGTTGGCCTGAAGGTGGTGCTGTTGGTGGTGCAAGTTACTGAGTGAGTGGGTCTACGAGCTATTGAAAGTGGTTTAGCGTGGCTACCTATTTTTTTTCTTTTGTTTTCTTTTTCTTTTTTTTTACTTATTATAATATTTTTCTCTCATGCTTTTCTATATCCCGAGTATCTCTTTTTTTTATGGTGAATTATTTGCAATTGTTTCGAGCATTGTTGTTGTGCACTCAACAGTTCAGTTTAGTTTAATATCCCACAAATAATCTAACCGTATTCGTATTCGTATTTGTATTCACATTCATTTTCAGTTACAGCTTCATATTTGTTTTTGTGTCAGTAATTCATTTTCGCATTAGTTTTAATTGCATTTAATTTCCATTGGCAGCAAAGTAATTGAAATTAACCATTGCTCGTAATAAAAACTCTTAATTTGAGACTTTTCGCAGCTGGTTATTGAATAGAGAGCAAAACTTGTGTGGTTCTTGTTAAAACCACCTGAATCGAAATGCTGCCAATTCATGGCTCAATTATAAGTTTAGTTGATTAAAGTTTAATTACAGCAACTTCAAAATGGTATTTAATTACTCCAATTGCCAAAACTGTTCTTAAATGCGAAACAAAAGAAACTCGAACTTTGCCTTCCCTAAAATAAATATCAATACAGTAATCGTTATCAAAACGCAGTAGCTCATTTATAAATTAAGTAAAGCCCTATATTATTTGTGGTTCTTAATTGACATTAACACAACTTTAGAAATATTGCTTCATGATTTTGAACAGTAATTGTTATTTCGATTTAAGGTAATTTAAGAAATATCATCTATATATATAAAACTCTTTGTCCCGACTGACTGATCATCGTTAAGTTGAAATGGTAAGAGCTATGAGGCTAAAATTTTTCAAAAACATAGCTGAGAAATAATGATAATAAAATTTGAACTGGAAAGAGTTAAAATTCCAGATTAAAGTTACCACTATAATATCTTGTATTTTGAATACAATTAACTAATTACTGAATTTGTTTTGAAATTTAAATGCAAATTATTTGAATTCTTTTGTAAGCTACAATTTTTAAATATTAAGAAATAAATCTAAGAATTTTCCGCCATTTTTCAACTTCTTGTTTGCGACAGTTCTATAGGAAACTTTAGATTGAGAGCTTCCTCTAAAGCTTCCTTGAACTAGGCCCTATATTATGATGGTTAAACTATTTGGCAAAGTATTCATTTCAGTTGGCCACGCCTCCAGGTGTTTAACAAGCAAATGACAGCCTATTTATGTGTGTGTGTGTGGAAGTGTGTGTGTGTAGCCTGGCAGCTTTAATAGCCTCAATCTTTCTTTCGTTCTTTAGATTCTTAACGCTTCTTGCTACCAAAGTGAACTGCTGCTGTTTCTGCCTCTTTTGATGGGAGCCAACATTTCATGGGGTTCTTCTTCTGTTTTTCGCATGATGATCGCATGTTTATAAATAGTTGGGACGTTAAAGTAATATGTATATGAAATGTCGATTTCAAAGTGTCTACAATTTCCACACACATACACACACACACGCACACACATGATCTTTTGCTGTTTTATTCTGAGTGGTTATTGTCGGTGCTTTTGAGCTTTACCTTGAGTTTTGGTTTCATTTACCCAGAGTCAAAGCCGACGAGAAGAAAATTGTCGGTCGTTTGGTCGTTTGGACGTTTGGTCGTTTGGCTTTTGCTTTTGCTTTGTTACTTGTAATTAAAGTTGCCAGCGGAAGTTAGACGAGCTGTGAAGTTACCTTAACATGTGTACAAGCACATATACTATATGTATGTAGATTATAAACACATATATCTGATTCTTGTTGTTGCGGCTTTGTTGTTTGCGGAAATGTAATGGGAGCCAGATGCGCTAGGTCGTAATGCAAAAAGAAAAATAACTTATATATCTCAACATCTTGGAAGAATAAGCAGAAAATATATTAAACTCGATATGCTGATACGCTGTAATGTACACGGATAAATAAAAGAAATTTTAACTATTCTTGAAGTCAACTTAAAATTAAATTAAGGATTAAGAATCTTGTAATTTGAAGCATTTACATTCTCAACTTAAGAATAATAATATCTATTAAGAGAAGAATATGTTATATATCTCAACATCAGAGCAGAATAAGCAAAATAGACATTTTTAGACGAGTAAACTCGACACACAGATGCGTTGTAATATACACGAATATAGAAAAGTACTTTTAATAACTTTTTATTCAAATCGAGGATTAAGTATATGTATAATATTACCAATATAATATTCTCTCTACCTTCAAAACTTTCGAAACTTGGGAATACCAACATCTGCTACTTCTAAGCATTCCCCTTTGACCATTTCATATTTATTCCAGGGTAATCAAGTTTTATAAATTTTGACTAATGTCCATTTCTTTCTATTCTTTCAGGTAATGATACACGACCATACGAAATGTCACCGCAAATTTGCCTTTACACAGGTAAATGCTACTAATGTGCTCTCACATTTGAACACATGCATATACTATACTATATACATACATATATTAAGTTGTCTTGCGAAACTTACGCACAACAAAAAAACAACAAACTTACGCCTACATCACTCACACACACACATACACACAGACTGCTGCCTTTGCGCAATTTCTTTTGCGCTTACCAAAAATAAAAAATTAAGAAAAAAATAAAAACAAAAATAAAAAAGAAGTAATTTGACAGGCGCACAGAAATCATATGACTGACAAGTTGCCCCTTGACACACTTTTTGTCATAGCAACAATAATAATAAATTGTTTTTACTTTTTGCCTATCTATAATAATACTTTTAAAAAAAGTAAAAAAAATAACGCAAATTATGTTAACATTTTGGCCAACAATTGGGGAGTGTATTTTTTACTGTTGTTCATTTTTTTGCACTGACCGGACCAACGATTTTTGGACATTTGTTAAATAGTGACCATAAAATTGGTTTTAAATTAGGAAATAAATAATAATACAATTATTTAATTATTTAATGCTAGAAAATTAAAGTGATTTTTAAAGTAAATGACAAAAGATAAATAAACATGACAAAATTAAATATTATTAAAGTAAATCTATAAAAGTTGTAAATTTTATAATGGTTTTATATTGACCAGCTTTTATAAACTATTAAAGTTCACTCCTACAACTTCTAAGAAAATTTTAATGTTCAAAAACCCAGCATTAGTTTTAATCTGAATCTCTCAGCCAAGAAGACTTCAATAGAACTTTTTGTGATAGTTTGCTTGAAATTAAAATAATTACATCAAGTAATTATTAAGAATAGCTTTAAACAAGTGTCAAAATGCTGAAAATAAATCAAAAGATTAAGCAGAAAGCACGCTCAAGATTTATACGCTTTTTACTAGCTTTTCATCATCAGCACGATGATGAATTCGATGTACTTGAAAGCTTAAATACATTTTTTGTGAATTGTGAATTGAACAACAAAGTTTTTATATCCCTTTGTATTTTGTTGTTAACGTTGTTGCTGTTGTCCGGCAATCGTCAGTTTTTTTTTGTTGTCGAGTGATTTATCTGTAGAAACAACAACAATACAAAATATATAGAAATAAAAATGTGTAGTTAATGTGAGAGAGGGAAAGACGCGACAAATGCGAAATAGACAGGTGTGCCAAACGAAAGTTTTGGCAATTTGTCACGCTTAAGATAAATGCGAGATAAATGCGAGATAAATGAGAGATAAATGCGAGATAATATGAAATATACAATAGATGCCTAGGCCTAAGGCTCATAAAATAAGCGTAGTAAATTGTAAATTATTATTTATCATAACTCTAACTTTGGTCTTTACTTCTTTTCGTCTTTTTTTTCCCCTTATTCACAATTTTTGCCTGGCGCTGCAAAAAAAAGTATAAAGAAAATACATAAAGAAATGAAAGAAAAAAACAAACAAGCAGACAAATTGATAATCGCATTAAGTTCATTTTAATTTTTTTCGGACTGCTTATAACAAAATTCCTGGAATTGTATTTTGTAATAGCTCGTATAGCTGCCGCGTTCATTTTTTTGTTTTTTGCTACTCTCGTTTTACAAGTGCCTGGCGGCGGCAGCGGTGGTAATGTAATACCCTCGTTGCAAATATACTTTCTGCTGCACTCGACAAAAGAATTTCCCACAATGTCAACAGTCAGCGAACCAAAAATATATTGCGCATACGCATCGTAGGACAGCAAACTCTCAATGCTGCCCAAAAGGCTGCAAATACAACAATATGTATGTATGTACATATTTATGTAAATGTTTACATATATATAAATATTGCGGCATGCCACTGATGCATTCATCAACTGTGCCACGTTTTGCACTTGAAAAATACGAAAACCACAAAAATGGTTGTAAACAAAAGTTGTAAAGAAACAACAGAAACTACAGCAAGTTTTACATTGAATATTCATACTACTTATAAGTTATGTTCAACTAAAACAGCTTGCGAATTATAGCATAAAATGCATATTTTTCTTGACATGTCATACTTAAGAGTGTCTCTCAACTATTTATAGCGCTAAAAGCAATTGAAATTGTGTCTCCAAGTTGACTGTCTAGGCTTTTAATCCTTTGTTTACCAGTTGAAGCTGCAATTCTATACGAATGAGCAGTCATTCGACAATCCAACTAGATGCATTTGTCAAGTGACGTAAATTACTTCAAGGACGCACAGTAACCCGCGACAGACAACAGACAGTTATAATAATAAAAGACGACTAACGAGGAGAACAAGAACAAGAAAACGTATAAGAAGAAGACGTAGTGAAAAAAAGAGAGAGAGAGAGAGAGAGAGAGAGAGAGAGTCAAGACAAGACAACAAACGAGTCCAACATTCAATTTCTACCACATTCAGTATGTTGTTGTAGTCCAATAAAAATCACTGACCATCAACAATGTGGCTGATATTTAATAAGTCTGCTGACCAGAGAAGAAGATAAAGAGAGGGAAGTTGGGAAAAGAGATAGATCTAGAGACGATAACAAAGAGATACAGACAGGGTGGGCAGGGAAACGGTGTAGGATGTCTGTCATTCAGTTGGATTGCATTGGGTAGGGTTCGGGTTCGGGTTCGGGTAGAGTCGGGGATGCTGCACAACAGCTTGTACAACATGTTGTTGATAATGCAATAACAATAACAATAAAATGTAAATAAGTCGAACAGACTGAGAGACAGTCTGGCATTGCATCGAGTACGAAGTACGAGTACTGTGAATACATTTGACTTTTCCCCATAGCCACAAGGTCGTTATCGACCTTAAAGCAAACTCTGAATTTCAAATATCAAACAATTTTTCTTTTCTGTATTTTTTTTTCCATATTTTATTCACATTTAATTAAAAACTTCCGCTTCCAACTTTTTAAACTCCGAAACAACAACAAGAACTGCACTTGAATAGCAGAAAATATAAAGTTTTTTTTATTTTTATTTTGCATACAAGAAACGCTTCAGTGAGTGCATTAAAACACGTTTCGCTAGCTGCTGAAATGCGGCAACAGGGCATGATAATAGCACAGTACAATGAGAGGCTGTAATCGATACTAAAAGTCGATGCCAAACTTCATTAAAAACAATATGCTTTCATCTCACAGTTCATTGTTTTGAGGTATTCTATAGGAAAAGTTTATGCAGTGTTGCCAAACTGCATTTGGCTTGCAACAGTAAATGTGCTGCTGCCAAGCTTCACTAACTAATTGAAGTTGGGAATTTACAGTTTTCTAGACTTATCTTTAATATGAATTGGCATGAAATGTTGCCAAACTTCTATGTCTGCATTAATGTTTTGCATTGCTGCCAAATTTCATGCAATTTAGCACTTCTATTAGCGTTTTTTTGTGCTGATGAGAGCATTTGTGCTGACAACTTTACAATTCTCATCGTTTTGTTATGGTCACACTGTCATAGGCATTTGCTTAGAAGAAGCTTGAATAAAAACAATCGGAGTTGCGACTTTTGTTTAGTTTTTCCACTGCAACTTCTTTTCATTTATGTTCATTTATTTCAACTTTCCTCTAGTGAGTGTGTGTGTGTGTGTGTGTGTGTATTTGTTAATGGCTTCACTCCATTGCCATTTGTTTTACACTCCATTGTTTTTGCTCGGCTTCTGGAATTCTCTTCATACTTTGTTTTGTTTTTGTTTTTGTTTTTGTTGTGCCACAACAACATTTAAATGAATGCGCCACATCAACACTCAGCCCCTTTTGCAACTACCCCCTGTCACTAAGCTACACACTTTAACATTTGTTAAGTGTCGCCGTAACAGTGTTGGTAAACGACTTGCGCATAAAAACGGCGATGCAATACAAAGTGCAATAAAAGAGTCCACTGAATATGTCGAACATATGTGGACTATAAAAAGCTAACTGTAAACAAAGTGCGTTTGTATGTGTGTGTGTCTGTGTATATTTGTAAGTAAAAGTATGCGTGTGTGTGTGTATTTGTATTTATGCAAACATGTGCATGATTAAAGGCGCATAATAAAGAACACTTCAGCCCATTGGGCCAGAGATATTGCATGACTGAGCCAGAAATAAAAATAGAAAGAGTGAGAGAATTAGAAACAAGGGTGTGGACAGTGGGTTGAAAGTGGGTGGGGGTGTGGAACGCAATATTGTGAAGCCTGCAATTCTATGTTGCATAGTTCAAGGCGCTCGCTTTCAAACGAATCAAAGTCACATGCAAAAAGGCTATAAAAACATAATGTGAAGCAGCAAAGTGAAATTCTCTATATAATTTTGCTTGATACATTTTTTCAAAATTATTATTTTTGTATATAAAGCTTTAAACAAACAATCTGAGAGACCTTATTTTCTTAAACTAATTAATAAATTAATACTATGACAAAAACTATTCAAAATTCAAAAAGTTGTGGTCACACTTTATTCAAAATAAAACTGTTATCGTTAGCAAAATGTATTCTTAATAAATTATTTAATACTGTTTACTGACTTGATGAAAATCTTCTGTTTACCTATCTAATTTAGCTCCTCTCTTGCTCTTTTTACCATATCAAAGTGTAAACAAAATGGCGACTATTTAAGTGCCTTACAGTGTCGTCCACTCAATGGCACTGACGTTGTCCTAGTCGCTGTCATTGTCGATGTCATGTCAAATGCACATTTTTCCTTGAACTCGGTAAAATCGGAAACGGAAACCATTGCAAATACTTTCGTTTACCTTCGAGTTGTGTCTTCTTTACATACCTCCCCACCTTCCACCAACTATTTGGCAGCCATTTTTAAAATTGCCGACGCCATAAAATGGCGTCATTTGACTTTTTCTACTACTCTATGTAAATTAGTGCCGCATTCTCTTGTTGCTTTACTTTTTTTGTTTTAGAATTCTGTTTAGGCAGTTGCAACAACAACACGCAGTAAATGGTAAATCAAATAACATGGCTCTGACCCCACTTCCCTTCAAGCTCACCCCCCAACCAGTCTCGTTTGAAGGCATAAGCACAAAGGTCATGCGACGACCCTCGCCAAATGTCGACCTGCGTTTTAAGTAGGTTAAAAACCATTTCCAGCCCTGTGACGTACTGCAGTGCAGTGCAACCCTGTTCTTAGCGTGGTCAACATATTGTGGGCGTGCATCACAAGGGGGACGCAGGGGTAAAGGGGGTTTCCCTGGCCTAGGCAACATGCCAACGAACTGAAAAAATCAATTTTGTGTGCCGCCTTATACAAAAAACGTGCCTAACCACTGAGAAACTCGTGCAAAATATATTGCAGCCTTGCACTAGAACCCAGCTAGAAACCCCCCTTTTGAAACAGGGTGCACATTGATAAAGAGAGAGAGAGAGAGAGAGAGAGCGAGATCAAGAGAGAGCGAATGTTTGTTGGCAATGCATTTGACATGCGCTGATTCTGGTACAGTTTTTCAACTCCAGCTAACAAAACTTGGTGCCTGCCACTGCAGGCAATCCTCGTTATCCCCATTTACCCCCCAAAACACCCTATGCACCCCATTCTACTAGCCAGAAATATACCCCATGTTGATGTTTGGGCTTAAAGTGCTTAGCCAAGTCAAAGCCAAAGCCAAGGTAGAGAGTTTGTTGTGTACCTTGGGGAGGTACTACCAATGTACCGTTTGCAATTTAGGGTTGCCATGGTTAAGGCTGTTAATGTTTTGGCCTCACTACATTTAGAGTTAGGGTCGTCAGCCCTATTTATGTAATAGGTTGGACTCTTGTGGGGCTATTGGTCAACAAGAAATATGAAAAATTTGTGTCAATGGAATGACTTTTGATTTGCTTTTTGACACTACTCATTTAGGGGTTGCTTTACAGATTGTTGGTTTATTATGAATGTGAAGTTACGATCTACATAGTATTTGCTTTTATGGCTTAAACTACTAAAGACTCACATGTGTTTTCCTTTACACAAATACGTTTCCAGAAAACAACTCCAATTAGCATATTTTGCATGTGTTCCACTTATGTTCCACAACTTAATATTCAAACGAAATGCAACAAAAAAAAATGCATCCCTTGAGAGATTTTTATAAATAACTTAACCAGATGATGATGTAGTACACATATGAATATATGAGTATATTCATGATTCATGCCCTGACATTCACAATGAATATGGCGCCATAAAATTGCAATGCATTCCAATTCCAAATACAAATACAAACCTCATCCAAACACACACTCATAGATACATTAAAGTAATTCACACGAAATTTCCACAGAGAGCAAAAAGCATTTAAAGCAAAAAATCTATGATGTGACTTTTTATTTCATTTCTCACATGTGAAATGAAATGAGATATAGATGAAAATAAGCATCTATGTGTGTGTGTGTGTGTTTCTCTGTATCTGTGTGTGCATTTGTGTTTATATTTGTAGCTACAACTCAACTGCAAATCGTACAAGCAAACAAGACAACAACAACACCAACAACCACAGCAACTTTCTGCTGCAGCTGTTGTTGCCCAATCGCTGTCTGACTTTCAGGCGACTAGATTTCAACTTGCTAATATACACTCAGAGAAAAAGGTCAAGAATTTCGTTTTTTTTAAAAGGGGATATTCATGTTCCAACGAGCTGAAAAGCTGACCAAGTTGCAAAACTGGTTGGAAAAATTCACATTGTAAGTTAATTTCACTTTTCATAAATCTAAAAAAAAGATTTTCTTTTTGTATTTTAGGTACATTTTCGGATTATTAAAAGTCTGTACAGGAAAGTCTTTTAGGAAAAAAAAAAATTATTATCTTAAGGGTCGTTTAACCATCTTACTTTACAGTCTAGATAAAGAGTCAAATTTTAAAATCTAGACTTTATAGCTATCGTCTAGACGTAAAAACGTACCAAACGACCAAAATCCACCAAATTTAAGAAAAATAGCTTTCTTAAAAACTTAAGTAGATAATGGTCAAAAATCATGACTTATTTGTAACAGTGTAACAGTGTGGCAGATAGCTAGGAAGGTGGAGGGCAGGTCCTGAAGCGAGATGGCAGCTGTGGATGGTAAAGCAACAACAAAACCAAAGAGCGCCTTGCATACATATTTATTTATTTAGCTGCTGCTGCCTCTTCTTCTTTTTTTTTGCTCTGCAGCAGAAGGCGCTATTTGCACGTCTCACCTCCCCTTTTCCCCTCCTCCACCCCATAGACTCTACAAACATACTCACACACACACATGCATTTATTTATTTCTCACACACACACACATAGAAAGCCGCTTAAAAATATGCATTGAAGCAAGTAAAAAAGTTTGCCATAGAATACAGCGACTAGAGTAGAACACAAAGCTACAAAAAAAGAAAACAAAAGAAAAATACGATAAAAATAAAAAAAAGTTTTATTTCTGAACATAGAACAAAAAGCACGCAAAACGGATGAGTAGAAACCAGAAAAACAGAAGGGAGAACTTACCTATACCACTGTTAAACTGTGTGCGACATGCAATTCACACACACACACACAGATGAACACAGACACACAAATAAGGCAGTGGGGGGAGGGAGGTCTACGCTGGCAGCGCTGCTTGCAGTGACAGTGGCAATGCCAAAGGCAAAGGCAAACTGCATATTCGAGGCCTACATCAACATTTTTCAGCTCTGCAGCAAGGGCGCCCAGCGGAGAGAGCACGAGTCAGTAAGAGAGAGAGAGAGCGACATTGAGTGGAGAGCAAAAGCGCACTCTACAAACAGATGGCAAGAGAGCCAAAAAGTGCATGAGTGAGTTGCCGGTGTGTGTGCGTGTGTGTGTGTGTGCATGGCTGCTGTGTAATTTGTTTGACTGTCGGCAGCGACGCAACGTCGATGGCTGCAGTTTGTGTTGTGCTCTCGTGGCCATAGCTATGGCTTCTGCTGCTTCTTCTTCTTCTTCATCCTCCTCTGCCACTGCCACTGCCTCCGTTGCCGCGTAGCTTTCGTGTACGTTTATTACATGGATTATGTGGGTATGTAGTGCGGCGTAACGTTGTTGTACCGAGACCGAGACCGAGAGACGACCAAGCACAATAACACAATGAACTCCAAATGTGGGCAGAGGCCGGGCCTCAGCTTTCAAAAGAGTGGTGTGTAAAGAGAGCGTAGAGTTCGGGGGGGAGATGCGCCGCTGGCTGCCTTTTGTTGTTTTTTGTTTTTGTACTCGCTTGGCGTCTATATGTATATATTTATTTTTTTCTTCTCTATTTGCCGTTTCCCCCATTGCCCGCCTTTGTTTTGTTGTTACTTCATGGCGTTCTTTGGCGTTGTGCGAGCTGGAAAAATGGCTTTTCATAGTGAAAAATGAAATGTGGCTTTGTTGTATTTGGAGTTGCTTTTCAGTGCTTTTTTTCTGTTGCTTGAAATATAATAACTCATCAGGTTGATGCGTTACACTGGAGCAGCAACACAATCTGAGGTAATTGTAAAATTTGCAAAATGGCGGCCAATGAGCTGATGCGGCAACTGTTAGCGCCACCTGGCGACCAGCCAGAACGTGCTCTATTAGAAATGTACTCGTTGTTATTGTAAACTTACATACCTGCATATATTCAACGTGGCCTTCAGCTAGATTCGAATAAGTAAAAGAAAATCGAGTTCTGATTAAAGATGGGAGTGCAGTGTGGATCGTTTGTGTGTGGACAGTGAGATAAGATGTTGCTGTAGATGATATTGGTTACCAAGGAAGTATGGGACTCTTGGATATCATTAGATGCAATCCACATGTGGTCCACATAGAGTCCACAAACGGGAAAAACAGTTTAAGCAAATAAAATTCGTATAAATTCTGTATAACAGTTAAAAACAGAATTTAAACGAGTTTTCCGTTTAACTCAACTATTTTTAATAAAAACTAAACTTACAAAAGCAAATTATCATATATAAATCATAAAATATATACTACTAAGTATAACACTTGACAAAACGTGAATTTCTTACTTACAGTTCGTGAAATGAAATTTAATTGAATTGAAATCTCTGACATTTAGTAAATCGTAGTGTCCTTTATGAATACTTAGACGTAAGCTTTGTATTTGGTAAATTAAAGAATTCGTGAATGCTCCAGATAAACGTAGAATTTAAACGTGATTTTGGATTATCGAATAGCTAAAACAGATTTTTAGTCATGAAAAATCTGAGAAAATCTAAGTGGAATATTAAATTGTGTTTAACAAAATAAAATATGTATGCTAGCAGCATAAACTGGTCATATCAGCTACAAGTTTAACTTGTCATGGCTCAAACATAGCGATTAAAATAAAGTTGCTTTGTTGTTGCTATTGTTGTTGTTGATGTTGATGTTTTTGTTGTTAAGCTCAAACAACCCATGAAAATGCCAAACATTGCATGACGTTGTCAGCGATAAAACAACTCCAGCAGAGGAGGGAAAACAGGAGAGGAAGTTGGGGAAGCTATAGCTTGCCACACACAGGCAGTGGAAGAGAGGGGATGAGGGGGGAAATGATTGGATGAATGTGTGTGGTTGGTCAGGTTTTTACTTTTTTTTTTTCTTTAATATTGTTTTTTTTCTTGTACTTGTATTATGTTGTTGCTACACACTTTTTCTTTGCCGCAAGAGCAATTTACTGCATTTTTCATTTACCATGCGAGCGACACACAAACACACAGAGACACACACACACACACACTCATACACACACTTGCCCCAACACGCTGCACGTTGCAGTGAAAATTTGCAGTCAAGTTGGCGTCGCTGCTGAAGCGCAGACGAAGTTTGCATGACGCCGCAGTTTATTTCATTTTATTTAGCGCGAGTTGTACTTATTTTTCCACTCCACCTCTCGCTTTTTTTTCTCTCTTTGGTGGCAGTGAAATTGAAACGACGACGACGCTAAACTTGTCGTAGGAGGGAAAGTGGAAAAGCGGGAAAGCGGACTGAAGTTGGTTAAGGCAGCCAACAAGACGACGACTGGGCGTATGCGCAATATTTCATTGCATCGTTGTGGATTGTGGAGGAAAAGTGCCGCCTGTTGGCGTAAAAAAATATAGGGAAAAGCGGCAGTGAAGCATGCTTGACTGTAAAAGACCCTGTACTTATGGGAAAAAAGCGAATAATTGTGCTAATTTATATATTTTTTATAATTTGTAAGTTCTATGTGACAAAACTCTGAGTTCTAAGTTCTAGTTCTAAGGGTACCTACAAACCAATTATGGTGTCTATAGTCTCTAAGTTATAGGTGTGTCTACAGATAAACACACGGACATGGCTACATATACTTTAAGGTGCCTGTGACGCCTTCTTCTGACTGTTACGCAGATTTTCTACATTTTAACAGACTAAACCGACCCTTTGAAGTTTTTATAAACTACAGGGTCTAAGAAAAAAACTGTGTTATGCCGACAATGCACCACGTTGCACTCACACATAACGGGACAAATAACGTGGCTAGGAGGCAGGCACAAGGAGATTACACTTGTGCCCAAGTGTTTGGGACATGACTTTGTCTTTGGCTTTGGTTGCGGCTTCCTAGTCAAGTGTTTCTCGGTCCTAAGCCTCGACTGCCACACATCGTTGTACTAGTTGCAGCAACGCCTCTTTGTCGTATCTTTTTATCTACTTAGTGCCGTGCCCCCATGCCACACCATGCCACACCATGCCACACCATTCCATCCATCTAACCATCCATTCATCCATCCATCCATCCATCCGTCCATTGAGTAGCCCGATTATTACTGTCTTTGCACACAACAACAACTTGCACTTGATATGCTTTTTGTCGCTTTCCATGCATTGTTTCTGCTCTCCTCTCTTTCTCCACTTCTCTCTTTCCCTTTCTCTCTGTTTAGAACAAAACGTGACTATTCATGTTATGTGTCTGAGCCGAACCCTTCAAAGTCCACAGTTCACATAATTTCCTGTTTGGAGACAAGACAAAACTATAACTATAATCATTAAATGCTTAAAATTGTTGTTAAAAATATAAACAAATTACTTAAAGTTATTTTTAAAATATCATACACATACGTTCCACATAGAATCCACATGGCTTAAATGCCATATTTACTGCAATTTTGTGCTAGTAAACAACTATTATATATAAGTATATTTGGAAGCTCTTTTTCTGCTTCAGTTTTTTCCAACCTTTTTTGTTTTAACTTAGATTCTTTGCATACTTGAAGTGGCACGTTAATTGAATTTTAAATTGTTTTTCGATTTACCGATTGCTTGCCACAAAGATACACCGTTACAGCTACCTACAGATTTAGATACAGATATATATTGAGCATACATAGTTAGATCTACAGCTAGAAGCAGATGTATGTGTTTTTTTTTTTACTTTGAATATATTATTATTTTGAATTTTGCAAAAAACGCAAATGCAAATTTGGAGCACAGAACTTTGAAAATCGCTCCCCTCTTTGCCTCTACCCCTGTCCCTCCTCTGACAACTGCTAAAAATTTATTTATTTGGGTCTAATGTTTTATGTAAGACAACAACAACAACAACAAAAAGATCGATTGTTGTTAAATATTCACGGAAATCGCAAAAAATACAAATAAAAAACACAGAAAAAAACAAGGAAAAATAAAAATGAAATTTAAATTGAGTTTTTGGTTTTCTTCTTTCTTACAGGTCGCGATGATCTCTCGCCCTCGAGCAGCCTCAATGGTTACTCAGCGAACGAGGGCTGCGATGCAAAGAAGAGCAAGAAGGGTCCAGCGCCTAGACTGCAGGAGGAGCTGTGTCTTGTTTGTGGGGATAGGGCATCAGGTTATCATTATAATGCCCTCACCTGTGAGGGTTGCAAGGGTTTCTTTCGACGGAGCGTGACAAAGAATGCCGTCTATTGTTGCAAATTTGGACGGGCCTGTGAGATGGACATGTATATGAGACGCAAGTGTCAGGAGTGTAGACTGAAGAAATGTTTGGCCGTTGGCATGCGGCCGGAATGCGTTGTCCCGGAGAATCAGTGCGCGATGAAGAGGCGCGAGAAGAAGGCCCAAAAGGAGAAGGACAAGGTGTCTAGTTCACCAAGCTCACAGCATGGCCTCAACTCCAGTTCAGGGCCTGGCTCTGGAGGCATGCCACATGGCACTCATGACTACGTCAAGAAGGAGATACTCGACCTCATGACGTGCGAGGCCCCCACGCATGCCACAATTCCGGTGAGTAGTGAAGGATCTTCACTCCCCCCTTCTTCCTTATAGATCATCTATAATTCTTTATTCTTCTTTTGTAAATTCTCAATTTACAGCTACTACCTGATGATATTTTGGCCGAGTGTCAAGCGCGCAATATACCTCCATTAACGTTCAATCAGTTGGCCGTTATATATAAATTAATTTGGTATCAGGATGGCTATGAGCAGCCATCAGAAGAGGATCTCAAGCGTATTATGGTGAGTATACAAATATAATGCACGAACAAATTTTTATAGATTGCATGATTGATCAATCAAAATGTTATTATTTCTAAAATAGAAATGATAGATCAATATTTAACGCAGGCTATTGGCTTTATAGAAGAATATCTACATAAAACTCTAGCTATCTATAACTAGAGATTGATCAATCAAAAGTCTTTCTTTCGTAAAATTCAATAAATCAATACATTCTATTGCTAGCATTACTTTTGCATCCTTCCCTAACAAACAGACAATAAATCGATAACTTGATTGATCAATGAATGTACTATGATCAATTTTATTAATTCGATTTGTTTTTTTTTTTTTGAACCGCAGAGTCAGCCGGATGAGAATGAGAGTCAGACGGATGTCAGTTTTCGACACATCACCGAGATAACCATACTCACAGTGCAGTTGATAGTGGAGTTTGCAAAAGGATTACCAGCGTTTACAAAGATACCCCAAGAGGATCAGATTACGTTACTCAAGGTAAATACAATATGATATTCACAATTTACAAATCAAATATAATTAATCGATAATTGATTGACAGGCCTGCTCATCGGAAGTGATGATGTTGAGAATGGCCCGACGTTACGATCACAATTCGGATTCAATATTCTTTGCGAATAATCGATCGTACACCCGAGACTCGTACAAAATGGCCGGTATGGCGGATAATATTGAGGATCTGTTGCACTTTTGTCGCCAAATGTTCTCAATGAAGGTGGACAACGTGGAGTATGCACTACTCACTGCCATTGTGATCTTCTCGGATCGGCCGGGTTTAGAGAAGGCCCAGCTGGTTGAAGCGATACAGAGCTATTACATCGACACGCTACGCATTTATATACTCAATCGTCATTGTGGCGACTCCATGAGTCTCGTCTTCTACGCCAAACTCCTGTCCATACTCACCGAGCTGAGAACTTTGGGCAATCAGAATGCCGAAATGTGTTTCTCCCTCAAGCTCAAGAATCGCAAGTTGCCCAAGTTTCTGGAAGAAATCTGGGATGTTCATGCCATACCACCATCGGTGCAATCGCATCTTCAGGCCCAACAAGAGGAACAGGAGCGTTTGGCACGGGCGGAAAGGATGCGTGGTGCTGTTGGAGGTGCGATCACAGCTGGCCTCGATGCCGACTCGGCATCCACATCCTCACAGGCGGCGCTTGCGGCAGCGGCACAACAACAGCAACAACATCAACAACAACAACATCAACAACTTCACACACTGCCCGTACACACACACACACTGCCGCCACTGCCGACCACCACTGTTGGCGGTGGTTCCGTCTCAGCGGTTAGCACTAGCAGTGATTATATTGGAGGAGGAGGAGGTGGTGGAGGTGGAGGCGGTGGTGGTGGAGTAGGTGGTGGTGGTGTTAGCGGTGGTGTTGCTGTCGGTGGAGGAGGCACAGTCGGAGGTGGTGCTCTTGGACCAACCACAGCTGCTGCTAGTTCCTCAACCAGCATAACAGCCGCAGTGCCAGCAAGCTCGACAACGGCAGCGGTGGCAAATGGCGGTGGTGCCAATGTCAGCATGTATGCCAACGCCCACACGGCAATGGCGCTTATGGGCGTGCCCCTTAAATCGGAGCATTCGACAACAACGGCATAGCCCCTGTTGGAAAGCATGGGCGTAGGGGGAATCTTGCTAGGCAGCATTATAGAGTGAATATAGAAGGGGCAGGGCGGGGCGTGGCAGCTTTGTATACAATATAGACACACACACAAACACATACACACATACACCTGCTGTACCGTTAGGAACAGTTGAAAATTAGATTTCAAATCTGAATATCGCATTAAAATTGATTCGCATCTGAGCTAAAAGAAAAAAACTCCCATTTTTTTGAAAACGGCAAAGAATTAAACAAAACAAAAAATGTACGAAAATTAAGCGTAAAATGCAGTTATTTAGTGTTAAGTCTGCAAATATTAGAAATAAGCATATAATGAATATACAAATTACGATATATATAGATATATAAATCTATATATACAGATATATAAATCTATATATACAGATATATATATATATAAAAGGAAAATTCTTAACTTACACAATTGCTTAAAAAGAACAGAAAAAGTAAAAACATCTAGAAAGGGCGTAGAATTAAAGCAGAAAATACCTTAAAAAAAAATGATAGACAAGCGAAGGGAAAGTTAAAAAAAAAAACAGCAAATAATAATTAATAAATTTTATTAATTTATGTTTGAGTTACAACAATAACAGCAACTGTTTTTGCAACTGCAACGCCTGCAAAACAGAAGAGAATAAAGATTGTTTATATTTTAAAAATATAAAAAAAAACAACACACACATACACGACACATAAAATAAAAAGAAAACAATATGGATAATAATAATGATATAAACATAATAGCAAAAGCAAGTGTATAATATGTAAACTAATTCAAAAGCAGCGACTAAATCTGATTTAAAACTCCCCTAACCATAAAACTAACAATTAACTAATGAATAACAAAACAACAAGAACATTTAATTTAAGTTAAATAATTTGCAAAACCAACTCTAACTAAATCTAAAACAAAACAACAAGAAAACAAAAAACAAAAACAAAAAACACGCAAAACTTGGACTGATTTTATAAATATTTTTTTAATCATATTAACTGAAAAACAAAACAAAAACAACTGTATAACTGTATAAAAAATGTAAGCGACAACAACAAAAAAAAAAACAAATGAAAACGACATATTTTTTATTATGCCCTCCTTATATTTTTAACACAAGAATTTACATTTTTTAAGCGCCGTCGTTTTTTATACAATTCAATTTTCAAACTTTCTTTTGTAATTCAAAAACAAATTGGCGTCGTTTTTTTATATATATCGAAATTGTATAAAAAAAAATTTTAACAACAAAAAGTGATTGGAGTTTTACTCAATAAAAGGCATTAACGGTATTAATTAATTAATTTAAAACGAAAAACAAAACAAAACGCAACATGAAAACAAAGTAAATTCAAATACAACAAATTGAAAAAAGTTTCAATCACTTGGCATGCACACACACACATATATACACACCACACTCACATACATACACCAAAAGACTTCAATATTACTTTATAAATGAAAATTGTTTAATTCAAAATTTATGAATATTTGTACATTTTAGAAATTAATTTTATTTAAAACAATTTGGCAAAATCAAAATTATGTTTTTTAAACAAAGAAAAAAACAACAAACGTGCAAATTATAATTGTATATTTTTTGGAAATTTGCTTTATTTGAAATTATGTTATGCAATTTTATTTATAAACGATTCATTTGAATTTGCTTTTTTTTATTGCTTTTGCTGCTTTTGCTTTTGATTTTGAATTGTAAAAACAAAAAACAAAAACAAACACGAATTGTTGGCCTTATTTTAACTTAAATCAAATTTATATTAATTTTAGTAGCGATTTTGTAAAATACGACGAGAAACAAAACAAAAATAAACAAACAAACAAACAATTTAAATGTAAAGTCGAATTAAATTTTTTTAATTGTGTATAAAGTGGCAGAAAAATCTTTTTTGAAATGTGCAATTTTTTAATTTTACTACTATTATTATTATTACTGTATAATTATTTACGCTAATTAAATGTATAATTTTCATAAACCTATCTACACATACATATATACATGTACACACACACACACCCACATTCACATTTAAGTAAATTTAATTTATAACCATTGAATTTTTTATATACATATATTTAAAAAGGAAAACAATTGAATTCATTGAAAATTATTAACTAAAAAAAATTAAATAAATTAATTGTAAACTGCACTTTAAAATGGAAACAAAAACACAGTGAATAATTTAATTATAGTAAATAATAAAATAACAACAAAACCTATTAGTGGAAAAATCCCCATTAAAAACAATCACTCTTAAGTTTCTTTATACAATTGACTTACATTTTAAGTTTTTTAGTATGCATAAAGCGCGTTTAATTATTATAAATAATTTGTTTTGTAGTTTTACTACTTTAATGTAAAAACAAAAATCTATCATAATTTTTACTATTTTACGTGAATACAAAAATGGAACATGCAAAAACAAAACAAAAATATACACAATATATATGAAAATATGTTGAATGAAGAAAAAAAAAACAGAAATTCAAACATAAACATAAACATACAACAAATTTGTTTTTATTTATTAACCTTTTTATTCCAACTTCAATTTGATTTGATTTGTTGAGGGGGATGCGAAATGTAGGCAAAGACTCGTTAGACTTAGGTGATGATCGATAGTTGTCGATAAATGGATAAATTGTCGATAGTTGTCGATATAAGGATAAATTAAATGCGAAGCAAACGGCTGTGAAGTTGGCTT
Source organism: Drosophila neotestacea (assembly GCA_035044365.1). Taxonomy (NCBI): domain Eukaryota; kingdom Metazoa; phylum Arthropoda; class Insecta; order Diptera; family Drosophilidae; genus Drosophila; species Drosophila neotestacea. Next base: position 114,828 of record JAWNMD010000344.1, read on the forward strand.
TTCAAAGATTCTGAGTGTGGCTATAAAAATTTAATGATATATTGGTATTGGTATTGGAAATGCAGGCAAACAAATAAGGCAACAATTTGTTTGGAATACTGGAAATACTGAAGGATTCAGTACGGACGGAAGTGTGGGTATTGTGAAACATCTTCGATGAAATCAACTTTAGTTATTTGTAGTAGTCCAAGTTTTAGTTTTTCCAATTGGAAAAACTAGCAACAACAAAAGAAAAGAAAAGGAAACGTAAGAAATGATTTTAAAATGGGTGAAACTTGAGAGTAAAACCTAAAAATAATTGAAACATAAGACCCGCTATAAAATAGCTTTAGATGATACAAAAAATGATTTGCTAAAACCTTTTTAAGATTAACAAATAAAATTCTGATTTAAATTTAAAACAACTTAAAAATACCATATAATATAATAAATATACCAGGCTGATGTCATGTCAAGTGTGAATTAAATAAATATAAGTCAAGTAATTTAACCTTAAAAATAAAATAGAAATACAATTAAATTAATTTAAAATCCTCGCGCCCTCGCTAAACAATTTCTTTCAATTTTTGATAATACGTAAGCATATAAAATACCCGATAATGTGGAAACCCTATACCTAAGCCTGTAACTGTAAATATGTATGTACTTATGTAACTCGCGCTTTATTTGAAGAAGCATTATGACAAGCAAACAAATACGATACATACAAAAAAAAGCAACCTGACAAAATTATAAAGATGAACATAAGGTATAAAGTAACAACATGTTAAAAGATATCCATTCATATAATACATAGAACAAACAAAAGTAAATGAAACAAAGCAAAAGTAAATTAAAAAACAAATCGTTATGTAGATTTTTGAAAAAATTATAAAAAAAAATAAGAAAGAGATGAAGAAAAATGGAAGAAGAAGAAAAGATCTTTATTTAATTTTTATGCACTGTTTTCTGTTATGTGTAACTTGTAACTTGTTTTGCCCATAACTACCATACTTAATCCTTATCCTTAGAAGATAACATCCATAAATGAAACCCAATTGAGCACACAGCTGATGAAAGATTCTTAAAACAAATTACAAAATACAAAAGAAAGAGAGAGAATGAAGTTTAAATTGAAATTGGAAAATTTTGAGTTTTGTGTTCAACTTGTAGATATTGATCCTGAATTGAAAACTACCTCAAACGAAACATTCAAATGAAACACGATTGAAAGGTTTTTTGAGCATTAATAATAAACGTAACTACAAGCGAGACCTTAGCATACAGCGCTAACCACAAATATACTTACATACACATTAAATAACTTACAAACAATAAATATGTTTATTTTTTAATTCGCAAAATTTCTATACCCCCAAATGGTTCTGTTCGAACTCCTAACGCCTTTTTAGAGGTACCTGTTTTGCAGCACTCGATGGTTTAGCATGGTCAAAATCATCTATACAATCGAAAATAAAATGCATTTTTCATAAAAATCATAATATAACCAGACCTGTTCAATTGTTGAGAATATTTCAACACATTTCCTTTTGTATCGATCGAAACAATACAATAAAAAATAAATAATTGAAATTGCTTCTTCAATCACAAATCTCAAATCGTACGCTAAACGAGTTAAGTTTTAAGTTGTGTAGTTTTCCTCACTGCCAAATTGCAAATTGAAAGTAAACAAAAAACATTTTTACTAACATATAGAGACAGAAATATAATCATACAAATTTACGTTATTATTAGATACTATTTGTCAAATTTCATTTGCAATGTGTAGCAATCAGTAATATACGAGTAAAAAATAAATTAATTAATTAATTACGAAATAGTATATAGATATACGGAAAAAACAGTTCAAGTCAATATAGATACGATAAATAATACATTTAAAATACGAATACGAGTATGCAAAACAACGCACATTATTCAACAAATGCAGTTAGCAGGAAAAATCCCGGAAAATACAACTTAAAACTGAATTGAAGGCATTTTAGTGTTACGAAAACAGAAAAAAACAAAACAAAACAAATCAGTAACAATTTAATAGGTATATTCAATTAAATATTTTTAATGAAATACAGTCAACAAATTAAAAAAAAAATACGTAATAGAAATGAGAACTGGACAGTTTCTTAAATTAAATCAAATTAAATGAACCACATTTTGCTTGATACAATTTATACTTCAGTAATATTTGTTAATTTATGTTAGGATTCGGAAATCTGTTTTTAATTTATACGCTTCACTGCCAAAAGAAAACTTTAAGTTATATCTTAGCCGAATTTGACGGCGGCTAGTTAGATTAAAGATGAGATATCTTAAGTTGAAATATTGAGCCTAGAGAGCGTGCCTGCTTTAAAGATCAACTTGAAAATATTTTGGCAAATTGCAAATTATTGGCTCCATTTTATAATTATTATGAAATACCGAATCAAATTAAAATGAGAGAGATGTAGAGATTGTTAGCATTTAAACCAAACAAACATTAAAATATTATGCATACTTGATTATTACTATTATTATTATTATTATTATGTACTATGTATTATTATTACTATTATTGTCAAGCGTATAATACTAACACAAGAGGTTAGCTTGTTGTTTTTCTGAAAACATAAGGTGCATTGATCTATCTACATAGACATACTTATACTTATACTTAACTTTAGTAAGTGTATCTATCAAACTGATATTTAATTTTGAAACTCTTTCATTCAAGCGAATATTATGTATTTGCTAAACAAGAAAAAAGAAATACAAATAAAAATATATATTGAAAACTTTTATACTTGAACGGCGTAAAATAACGAGTATAACTTGACTTAAGTTTGAGAAAAATAATATTTATCTATATACACACACATACATTAACGTATAATGTACAAGTTAATGTCATTTGCTATTTATGTGTAACTTTGGGCGATCGAGTGGCAGTGCATTAACTAAAACTGAGTAATATGCAAGTCTAGGGCGCATATACCATAATTACATTTTTGAAATTAATTACAAACATAACAAATCTACATAGGTTTAGACTACACGTACACTTTAAATAGTTTTAAAACTAAGATGTACATATACATATAAATATATTAATAACAAAAGTCTATATATACGATATATATGAAACGTGTAATAAAATAAAAAATATATATATATTTAAAATATGTTCAACCGATTTACATTTGAATTTACTTTTATTTAAAATTTTGAATCTCGATATATACTTCAGTCGATATATCGATTTGCCCATCGAATCAGTTGGCAGCACTCACTCTGAAACATGCCTACTAGGTGGCAACGCTGTTTCATTTTAAGATATCGATAAATTGTATGTGATTGTCAAAACTCAGACGCGGCACTGCGAAAAAACTAGCAAATAGTAAATTAGTAACGAAAATAAATAAAGGTGCGTAAGTTATAATCTGTAATACTGCATATCAAGTTGCAACTATTGCATTTACAAGTGAGAGCTTAAAGTGCAGCTAATTAAATTGCTGAATTTACAACACGTAAGCGTTTTTGCACGACTCGACGGAGGCGGCAAGATGGCGGCATCGGGAGTTTCTAAATAAAAACGAAGCAAAGATTGCAATCTATTAAAATTGGCAATATTTTGAATTGTGCTGTAAAAACGGAGAACTGCTTTAAAGCTGGTCGAATGCAAACTAGTGGTTAATTCTAATAAAATGCAAGAGCTAATTTGAGGTTATGTGTGCGCCTGAAGTGCAGCTTTCACTTGATAATTGATGCAACTTATAATTAATTGTGCAATGTGTCTGTTTTTTTTTCTTTTGTTGTAGGCAACTAACAATGGCTGATTCGGATGATGAATACGATCGCAAAAGGCGCGACAAATTTCGCGGGGAACGCGACAGTTATAGGCCAGAAAGGCGGGACGAGCGTCGGCCCATGGGTGGGGGTGCCAACTCCCGGGACGAGTGGTCAGAGCGGTAAGTAAACGGAACACTTTATCGGTTTATCAAATTGCAATGCCTTGACCATTAAAAATCGATTAACTGCTTCACAGCAATCCATTTCGGGGCAGTTCGGCTGCTGGAGGCGGTGGTGGTGGAGGTGGGGCAAGACATCGGCCAGATTATAGTGATTATCGCGGCTCTGGGCCACGTCCACGCTACGGTTCTCCGGGACGTGAGATGCCACCTGCTAAACGCATGAGACCCGACTGGGGTGATAGCGAAATGCGCTCGAATCCCCGATTTGGTATGTACTATAACAATAAAATATGTAATACCCTGGTAGAGCCCTGAGTATACCCTCTGAAAAGTGATTATGACAACATTACCTTTCGTTATGATTAACAAATTATGTGTTTACTTTTCAGGCTATGATCCGTATCTTGTGCAGGCCTGGAATGATCACTATCAATCACTGCATTCGGCATATTCCCATGCAAGTCATGCGCCATCTGCCCGCGAGTCAGCGCCCAGTGGAGGCGTGTCCAGCGATACACAAACCCAACCGGCAATGTTGACGCTTAAACAGTTTCTGGACACGCAGGATGAGAACATATCGGACTCGGAGGTGATGCGTAAATACACCGAATACAAGACGGACTTTAAGCGACAGCAGCTAAATGAGTTCTTTGTGGCGCATAAGGACGAGGAATGGTGAGTAGCGATTTAATGAAAGACAAACCAAGAAGAAAGAAACATACTTATATCACAAATTATTTTATTACATAAAAATATTACAATTTTATGTTTTTGTTCTTAATTTTAAATGTCGCTGCAAACTGAGTGAAACACAAATCATAACCCTCTTTGTATACTTATTATTAAGTTTTTCTCTGCAGCTTTATTGGGTTTTATGGCGTTTTGCGAACTGAGAGTCAGAGACGAGACAGTGATTCAGGCTCTGGTCTCAATAGAAGCATATACATACTATACTATACTGTTATAGTAAATTTTAAAATTTAAATTACCCGGCGAGCAATGCCGTGGGTGTGTTTTATATTTTTTCAAAACCGCGATTTATTTAAATTCGTTGCGAGCTTAAAATGCCTAAATAATTCTCTCGTATATAAATATATGTGCATTGAATATATGTGCATATAAATATGCAAAGGTAAGACTTTGGGTAATATGTACATGCAACAGTTAATCCAAATTCAATTCAAATCAAAATATAATCTATGTGTACCAATGTATCAAAACTTGTCGATGTTATGCTTACCAGCCAAAGGATGCGCGTGGAATCTCTATATATGCATATCTATATCAAGAAATAAATAACTACACATATCCACAAAATATCACAATTGTTTTAGTCATGCCAAAGTACGACTTTCATCAAGGTTTGTTGTTATCTTTCACAGGTTCAAAAACAAATACCATCCCGAGGACAGTGTGCGACGCAGCGAAGAACAACGCGGATTTCTTAAGGTAATCCTTTATAGTTTGTTTGGTCCTATACTAGTTTCAATATTAACTCGTTTAAATAATGTTTATACATTTTACAGAGACGCACAGATGTGTTTCTGGAACTGCTTGAGAATGGCACAATTGGTAATGTGAAGATAGACTCTTCTCAAGCTGATGCCTTGGTGCGTGTGCTTGACACTTGTGTGATTAAGCTAGAGGGTGGCTCCGATGAGGATCTCAAAGTTCTTGACGAGAAACCCAAAGAGATTGCACCAGTATTTGAGCGCAAGTCGGAAAGCATTGATTCAACGGTCGTAACCAAACGCGAGCCACCTGATAGTCCCAAGCAGCAGACAAAAACTGAGAAGGATGATGAAGATTTGCCAATAGTTGTATCGCCGTCTCGCAAGAATCTGCGTCCCGTTGCGTCTGATGAGGAGAATTGGGATGATGATGAAGCGATGGCATCCGAGCCGGCAGCTGCCAAAAAAGAGGAAGAGGATGGAGAGAGGGCAGTCAAGGAGTTGCCTGATGAGGGTTCACCAAAAAGTGGCAGTGATAGCAAGCAAAAGAAAAAGAAGACCAAGAAACGTAAACGCAACAGCAGCGACAATGATAGTTCATCATCTTCAAGCTCTGATTTGGACTCGGACTTTGACGAGGAGAAGCTAAAGGAGAAATACGATGTGGAAGAGGGACTACGCGCTGATCAAAAGGCCGAGGCACAAAAAGACAAAGAGGAAAAGGAGGCGGCCAAAGCAATTCTATCAGCACCAGAGAGTCCCAAGCCAGAGGAGTCTACTGAAGATAAAGACACAGAAGTGACAGTTATCAAAACTGAAGTCAACGAAGTGGATGCTGAGAAAGAGCAGCCCGTAACTGAACAATCAGAAAAAGAGGCCGATGAAAAGACCGCAAACAATGGTGAATCCGATAAAGGTGAAACCGATTCTGCGACGCCAGCAGTTGAGGAAGTGACCGAAACAATTGATTTAGACAAGGTTAAAGATGGACCACAACCACGTGCATTGCATCGTACATCATCCATATTTCTGCGTAATCTGGCGCCTTCAATAACCAAGGCAGAGATTGAAGCGATTTGCACTCGTTTTAGCGGATATCTTCGCGTTGCAATTGCCGATCCTTTAGTGGAGCGTCGTTGGTATCGTCGCGGTTGGATTACCTTTACCAGGGATGTCAACATCAAAGAGATCTGCTGGAGTCTGAACAATCAGCGCTTGCGCGATTGTGAAATGGGAGCCATTGTCAATAGGGATTTAAGTCGACGTGTGCGTCCAGCTAATGGAATCACAGCACACAAGCAGATTGTGCGCTCCGATATTAAGCTGTGTGCTAAGATTGCCATGAATCTGGATGAGCGCTTCAAACTGTGGAGTGAAGCAAGTTCCATAGAAAAGACGGATGCGGAGGCCAAAGCTGGAGTAGAGTCAACAAATGGCAGTGGAAACAATTCAACTACATATGGATTTAATTCGAAAAATCCAATGCTGCAAAACATAACCGATTACCTCATTGAAGAAGCCTCCGCTGAGGAAGAAGAGTTGCTAGGATTGGCTGGTGATAGCAAGGATGGTGATGGTGAACCCATCGAAAGGGATGAGGCGCTGTTATCCGTGTTGGATCGTTTAGTGCTGTATCTGCGTATTGTGCACTCTGTGGACTACTACAATCACTGCGAGTATCCGTATGAGGATGAGATGCCCAATCGCTGTGGCATCATACATGCACGTGGTCCTGCTCCCATGCGTGTGACCAGCAACGATGTCCAGGAATATATCAAGGCATACGAGGGCAAACTACAGCAATTCCTGACCAAGACCGTTCAATTAAATGAAGACGAGATCAAGGAACTGGGCTCAAAGAATGCTGAAACTGAGGTGGAGAAATTCGTGCAGGCCAACACACAGGAATTGGCCAAAGACAAATGGTTATGTCCATTGTCGGGTAAGAAGTTCAAGGGTCCCGAATTCATACGCAAGCACATCTTCAACAAGCACGAAGAGAAGGTTGATGAGGTACGCAAGGAAGTGCAATATTTCAATAATTATTTGCGTGATCCAAAGCGTCCACAGTTACCGGAACATCCAGGCAGCTCGAAACGCCCAGAATCCGAGTCTGGACGAGGCGGCGGGTAAGTTTCCTTGCTCTACTCCAATGCAAACATTGTTACATTATATTATTCCCTTGACAGCTATCGACCACCGATGTATCCGCCATTCTCAGCCATGCCCTATGGATTTGCACCGCCCATGATGGGCGGCGGTGGACGCGGCGGACGCAATTTTCCGCCAGTGCGCAGGTTAGTTGAACAAATTGCATTAACTTCTGTCTATAAAAGCAGGGTTTATCAATCTATAACCAAATTAAACAGTCTAGAAACAACTATTCTGATTATATAGTTTAGTTGGCAGATTATGTCCGATTGAAACTAGTTTAATCACTTTCAACCAAAATGATAAAAGAAGAATAGATAGACAAAAATTGTATTTAAACCGCTTCGACGTTTCCCAATCGGTACGAAAAAGGTTATTGTACCACCTTTTGAACCTTTCGTGGTTTTAAATGTTTGTATTCTTGGTTTGCTTATATTTTCGTGCGATTATACGAATATTGACTGAGGCAGTCGAAGCTCTATGAATAATTCCGATAAAAGTCGCTTAGCATTGTAATAATTTATTTAATTTAATTGCAATAATAATCTTAATAATCCAAGAATTATTAAAAATATTTGATTGTGCGCCCGCCGTTGCCTTAGGAGCTATAACAATATTTTTATTAATTCAAATCTGATCAGTCTGATTGAATCTGTTCTGTTTTTATGCTGAAAGGCAGGGAATCTTTTAAGCCCCAAGAACCACGATCATTCTTCATGAGAAACTTAGAGTATTTGTCCCCATATCTCTTTTTCTTTCTATATTTTGAATTCATTTTTGTTGTTGGTCTTAAATCGAAATTTGTCACAACTTTCTTGTGTCGCAAATTTTTTGCAGAGAATTGCCTTTGGATCACCAACGACGGCTTATCGGTTACCATGATTTGGATGCGCCCGTTAATTCCGATATGTTTGACTAATTATTTAGCACAAATATGACAAAATATGAGCAGAAGCTACACAGATTATGATAACCATATAGAGAATTATCAGCTCAGTTCGAAAAAGCAATTCAAGCAATGCTAGCAAATAACAAAGGGAAACCACAAACATTATGATTATACAAACATATTACTTCCAATTCTGACTCAAGTTAAAAGATATTTTGGTTTTTTGTATGTACAATAAGCAAAGATTGTATTGATTGAAGAGAAGCCCAAGACCGAATGAAAGATTTCAATTTAATAATAACAAAAATTTCAACGACATTCAAAATCTATCAAATTCAATTATACCAATGAATTCAATAAATGTTTGTTTTATTTTAAGATCTTGTGTACATTATTCCTCAATCTAAACTCATTTTCGTTGCTTACAGACCCGGTGGTTTTGATTATCGCGCCAGATCACACTACCGGGACTTGGACGCGCCGCAAGAGCCGTATTAATACATATATATAAACCCAATATACGATATAAACACAATTAGTTTATAATAAATAATTAGATACACCCAATGAACAATTAGTATGCATTATTCAAACAGAGATTTCTAAATCAATTTATTCACAAAATTATTAAAAACAATTTTTAAATTTAAGAAAAAGAAAAACCAACACAAAAACTGACAGATTTTGTATCAAGAATCTAATGTATGCTTACTGTTTGTATTGCTTGAATGGAAAAAGTTACATAAATAAAAGTTGTTTGTCTACATGGAACTTTCATTGAAATTGAGATTATAATTACAAACATAAATAGATGGGCAATGGATGGGCACAGTTCATTTAATCGCATTGGGAACAGACTAGGACACATTTGGTAAGTATCAGGATAACCTATTACACAAAAGTATGAGGGGCCTATAATAGAAAAGTATCCTTAAACTGTATAATAATTCAACTTTATATCTTTCACCAAAACAAACCCAAGATCGGCACTCAGTTTGTAGCACAACAATACTACTTATAGAAATAAGCTGAACAAGCACTTCACAGTAAAAGCGACACCACAGAGAAGAATGAGTTGCAACAGGCGATGATAAATATAAAGTCTGAAAGAAGATGTCAAGATTAATTTGTAGTATTCCTTATTATTACTTATCTTCTGCATCTTAATGTTGAACGCACCTTTTCACATGCCTTCTTCCTCGCTTTAAGGACTCTTCGCTTGGATCCTCCTTAACTAGATAAACGCGCATGCCTCCGAATGCACGAGTGAAGTAAGTATCCCAATCAAGGGATTTCATATCAAAATCGAAGAGCTGCTTATCCACTGAAGATAGGGATTCCCAAAGACGATCGGTGTTGGACGTTTCATAAGTCCAATTTTTTGTACTAAAAGGAGCGAGTGCATTCATAGTTTTGTGAACTTTTCTGTACAATTTTATCATACGCGGCTTTTGACCTCTCAGTCGCAGCACAATATCGATGATATAACCAGGTATCAAATGATAGAAGATGGCCAACAGATTAAAAAGCCATGGGATGGAGGTATAAGTCGAGAAAGGATACCATATTGCTTGTTCCAATGGGTAAATCATTCTATGGTTTTCCACTGCATCAGAAAAGTCACTATTTTTGAGCGGATTCGTAACGTGAGGCACAAAGTTATAGATGATCGGATCCGATGGAGTAGTTTGAGGACTACGCTTGGCCGTTTGCCAGGCGCATGCAATAACTAGGTTGGCACAGTAGTCAACGGGCACAATGCTAGACAGAGCCTCACCACGGACAGGTGCTACACGTAGGACACCCATTGCGGCACCATAAATCATCGCAATGGGTCCATAGATATTGTCTATCCAGCCAGGCATCGGCTCTTTGCTGGTCGCAACAACTGCATAATTTAATTATTAATAATTAAAATAAGGTTTTTTAATTCAGAATATAACATACTTGCACCCGGGCGAAAAATGCATGCCGGTAAATCACCCGATTCCGTCTGGATTACCTGCTCCGCCAATGCCTTTGTATAGGTGTATGTATTGGGATACTTATCCAACAGAGATGGAGCCATTGCATCAACCACATCATTGTCGCAAATTTCTCTAACTTTTAAAACTTTGTCAACACTGCAGCTCAAATTACTAGGATAAAAACGTTCCGTAACATGATGAATTACACAATTGCTAAAGGACGTGGAGACGTGGACAAAAGCCACAAAACGTTTCATTTCCTTGGCCAATTGTAACATGAGGCGAGTGGCACGGGTATTAGTATCCAGTGCCACATGAAGCGGCTCCGCAAAGTTTACTGTGGCAGCACTATGGATCACTACCTCTGCCTGCTCCTTAAGCAGCTTACGATCCTCAAAGCTGATGCCCAGATCCGGTTCCTTGCAATCCCCCGATATGAACACAACACGATCTAGCGCATTTGGCTTGGATTGGAGAACCAAGCCAAAAAACTACAATGATCGAAAATTCTTGAAATTGGCAGATATTAGCCAATTTCGGGGAATACTCACAGGATCGTTTTTCCATGCTTCAACACGCTCCTGTGTAGTCTTTCCACGTTTGGGTCGTATTAAAGTATAGATACGAGACACCTCTGTTTCCCGTAGTAACTTCTCAATGATCACTGAAAAACACGTTCAGAGTTCGCAAATTTGTAATGCTTCAGCGAACTTTGATCCCAAATAACTTTTCGACATCGTAAAAATTGATTGATATATCTCGGTACACTTGTTTCTTTTACATTTTTAATTAACATTATATCCTTTTGACATCATACCTCTACCCAAAAATCCACTTCCTCCGGTTAAAAAAATTGTTTTATTTTTAAAAAATTCCTTTATTTCCGACTGCATTTTAATGAAGCACTGCAATTGAATGCCACTTTCTTTAATTCGGTCTTACCTTTTATAGCAAAAAATAAATTCTCGCCTATACTTAATTTATGTATAGAGGGCTGAACCCATAGTATTACCGAATATAATTTGGCAAGTAGATTATATATTAGCTCTTATAAAAATAAATCCACTTTTGTTTTTGCTTCTTTCAAACGACAGAGTTAATGACAGTGCAGATACAAACTAACAATTCCCCTATTGGGGAGCACCTCAAGCCGATGGTTCCCAGTTTATCCTACCAAACACACAGAAAACGTTTTATTGAAATTATTATTAAATTATCGGAATGAAATGTAGTAAAATATTAATGAATTCATGAAATTTGTATGTCATATGAATTTTTATTCATCAATTCTATTTTATAACTGTCACCGAACAAGTTTCCTTCACTAAGAAACTATATAAGCCTCCAATTTGTAATATATGAGTCCTACTTATAGAAACACGAAGAACAACCACTTTAAAATGACAGCGACACCACAGAGAAGAACAAGTTGCAACAGGCGATGATATATATGAAGTCTGAAAGAAGGTGTTAAGATTTACTTATAGTAAATAAGTAATTTTATAAGTATCTTCATGTTGAACGCACCTATTCAAATGCCTTCTTCCTCGCTTTAAGGACTCTTCGCTTGGATCCTCCTTAACTAGATAAACGCGCATGCCTCCGAATGCACGAGTGAAGTAAGTATCCCAATCAAGGGATTTCATATCAAAATCGAAGAGCTGCTTATCCACTGAAGACAGTGTTTCCCAAAGACGATCGGTGTTTTGAGTTTCATAAGTCTACTTTTTGGTAGTAAAAGGAGCGAGTGCATTCATAGTTTTGTGGACTTTGCTGTACAATTTTATCAAACGCGGCTTTTGACCTCGCAGTCGCAGCACAATATCGATGATATAACCGGGTACCAAGTGATAGAAGATGGCCAACAGATTAAAAAGCCATGGGATGGAGGTATAAGTCAAGAAAGGATACCATATTGCTTGTTCACATGGGTAAATCATTCGATGCTTATCGACGGCATGAAATAAGTCACCATTTGTGAGCGTATTCGTAACGTGAGGCACAAAGTTATAGATGATCGGATCCAATGGAGTAGTTTGAGGATTACGATTGGCCGTTTGCCAGGCGCATGCAATAACCATGTTTGCGCAGTAGTCAACGGGGACAATGATAGACCCAGCATCACCACGGATAGGTGAAACACGTAGGACACCCATTGCGGCACCATAAATCATCGCAATGGGTCCGTAGATATTGTCTATCCAGCCAGGCATCGGCTCCTTGCTGGTCGCAACAACTGCATAATTTAATTATTAATTGAAATGAGGTTTTTTAATTCAGGAAATAACATACTTGCACCCGGGCGAAAAATGCATGCCGGTAAATCACCCGATTCCGTCTGGATTACCTGCTCCGCCAATGCCTTTGTATAGGTGTATGTATTGGGATACTTATCCAACAGAGATGGAGCCATTGCATCAACCACATCATTGTCGCAAATTTCTCTAACTTTTAAAACTTTGTCAACACTGCAGCTCAAATTACTAGGATAAAAACGTTCCGTAACATGATGAATTACACAATTGCTAAAGGACGTGGAGACGTGGACAAAAGCCACAAAACGTTTCATTTCCTTGGCCAATTGTAACATGAGGCGAGTGGCACGGGTATTAGTATCCAGTGCCACATGAAGCGGCTCCGCAAAGTTTACTGTGGCAGCACTATGGATCACTACCTCTGCCTCCTCCTTAAGCAGCTCACGATCCTCAAAGCTGATGCCCAGATCTGGTTCCTTGCAATCCCCCGATATGAACACAACACGATCTAGCGCATTTGGCTTGGATTGGAGAACCAAGCCAAAAAACTACAAAGATCGAATATTCTTGAAATTGGCAGATATTAGCCAATTTCGGGGAATACTCACGGGATCGTTTTTCCATGCCTCAACACGCTCCTGTGTAGTCTGTCCACGTTTGGGTCGTATTAAAGTATAGATGCGAGACACCTCTGTTTCCCGTAGTAACTTCTCAATGATCACTGTAAAAACACGTTCAGAGTTCGCAAATTTGTAATGCTTCAGCGAACTTTGATCCCAAATAACTTTTCGACATCGTAAAAATTGATTGATATATCTCGGTACACTTATTTCTTTTACATTTTCGATTAACATAATATGCTTTTGACATCATACCTCTTCCCAAAAATCCACTTCCTCCGGTTAAAAAAACAGATTTATTTTTAAAAAATTCCTTTATTTCCGACTGCATTTGTGTTCTTTATGATTGCACAATGAGTAACCTCGAGCTATGCAGTTCCTTGAACCGAAACGTTTTTAATGAAGCGCTGCAATTGAATGCCACTTTCTTTAATTCGGTCTTACCTTTTATAGCAAAACAAAAGTTCTCGCTGATAGTTAATTTATGTCTAGACGGCTGAACCCATAGTATTATATGAATATAATTAGGCCAGTACATGATAGGTAATTTAAAAAATGTTTTGAAATTAACCGTTTCAAATGTAGTATCGGAACCGGAACCGAAAGAAATTATTTTGCAGGAATCGAAAACCGAAACGTTCGTACCGGTAGGGTTTGGGTACATTTAAAAACATTTTCTTGTTATTTTTCGTACGAAAATGGTTTTGCACTATACAAAAGTTTCTCGAATTATATGTAAGACTTAACATGCTTAAATGCATTCATTTGTACGTTTATACAACCACAAATATTTGTTGATAAATTTCGATTTTCTTTACATTTTACAATTTTTAAAAATTACTTGTCTGTACCGGTATGGACCGATACGAGAACCGGAACCGAAAGGACAAAACCGAAATAGAACCTTTTACCGAAATACTCGTTTCGGTACGTACCGGAACCGAAATTCTTTTCGGTTTCATTCCCTGGTTAAAGTGCATTTATTTTTTAGTGTAACACCTTTCGAGCTTAATACATTTTTTTCCGGCGATTTTCTATTCCACCTCTGGAACATTCGATCCTTTGAGATACTGGCAGCCTCCGCTATTTAAATCAGTGTCAATCGCCTGTCGCTATAACCATATCATGTACAGCAGGGGTGCGCAGCGCCTATGCACACGACGCACATTTGTTTTTGTATTGTATATAGCATATGAAACGTGTGTGAGCTTGCACACTGCACACTGGTCCCAAAGCCCGAATTTGTGGCATAAAATCGAATTTAAAAGCTTGAAAGCTGAAATTTGCCCTATATGTTAATTAGACTAATATAAAATTTCGGTTTTTCTTATTATACCCTTGCAGAGGGTATTATAATTTTGTCACGAAGTTTGTAACGCATTGAAGGAGGCGTGTCAGACCCCATAAAGTATATATATTCTTGATCAGGGCGACGAGCTGAGTCGATATAGCCATGTCCGTCTGTCCGTCTGTCCGTCTGTCTGTCTGTCTGTCCGTCTGTTTCTATGCAAACTAGTCTCTCAGTTTTGAAGCTATCTTGATGAAACTTGGTACAGGTCCGTCTTTTTGCTGCACGCAGTACATATGTCGGAACCAACCGGATCGGATAACTATATCATATAGCTGCCATAGGAACGATCGGTTGGAAATAAACATTTAGTATGAAAAACTTTTTGTTTCTCAAGATATCTCAACCAAATATACACATTATGTGTTTGATTAAGTTTAAAAACAGGCTGACCAAATTTGGTGTAAATCGGGCTACTATATCATATAGCTGCCATAGGAACGATCGGTTCGAAAACAACATTTACTATGAAAAACTTTTTTGTTTCTCAAAATATCTCAACCAAATAAACACATTGTGTGTTTGATTTAGTTTTAAATAGGCTGACCAAATTTGATGTAAATCGGACTACTATATCTTATAGCTGCCATAGGAACGATCGGTTCGAAAACAACATTTAGTATGAAAAACTTTTTTGTTTCTCAAGATATCGCAACCAAATATAAATATTGTGTGTTTGATTTAGTTTTAAACAGGGCTGACCAAATTTGTTGTAAATCGGACAACTATATCATATAGCTGCCATAGGAACGATCGGTTCAAAATCAACCTTTAACAAATTTTGTAAAAAATCTGACGGCTTACGCAGGGCACTGCAAGGGTATCCAAACTTTGGCGCGCCAAAGTTAGCTTGCGCTATATTTTTTAAATTAGATCACTCCTTCATCCCTCCCCAGAGTTCAATATTTTCATTTAAATTCTAGAAACTCGAAAAAAATAGCTATAAACTTGAAATTTTGCATAATCAGAGTTTATATTTTTTTTTATTTTCAACTTCACTGGTAAGATTCTGCTGCACATTGCAAATTACACAAATAATTTTTCATTTTTTGCTACCCGTCAATTTTCGTTTCATAAAGTCTAAGACCCATCTATGAAGGCGCAAATGAAGGAGCAGAGTCCTATAACTATTTTACCAAATTGGTATGAATTTCGCTTGCTGATAAGTTATTCAAAAAATAATTTTATCACTGCACGAATTTCAGTTTTTCTCCATGGTAAAGAAAATACCAAAACATAGGATCTCTAAGTCGCTGATTTAACAAAGCTTTTTGACAGATCCATTTGAAAGCTATAGCACGTTAACAGAAAGAATTGAGCTTTCTAACTATATGCAGCATTTGGTTCTAACATAGCTATATACATGTCGCTTTCAAAACTTTTCAAGTCGCCTAGTATTAGCTCTCATAGAAATAAATCCCTTTTTTTGCAGGGAATTATTTAAGTCTGATCGATTTTAGCCGATTGCTTCTTTCAAACAATAGAATGGCAGTCCAGATACAAACTAACAATTCCCCTAATGGGGAGCATCTCAAGCCGATGGTTCCCAGTTTATTCTACCAAACACACAGAAAACGTTCTATCGAAATAAACGGAATCAACGAAATTGTTAATTAATTCATGAATTTTGTATGTCATATGCATTTTTATTTACCAATTCCTTTTTATAACTGTCAAAACCAAAACAAACACAAGATCAGCATTAAATTTGTATCACAACAATACAATTTATAGAAATAAGCTGAACAACCACTTCACAGTAAAAGCGACAGCACAGAGAAGAATAAGTTGCAACAGCCGATGATATATATGAAGTCTGAAAGAAGATGAAAAGATTAATTTATAGTATTCCTTATAAGTAATAAGCATTTACACGTTGAACGCACCTATTCAAATGTCTTTTTGCACGTTTTAAGGACTCTTCGCTTGGATCCTCCTTAACTAGATAAACGCGCATGCCTCCGAATGCACGAGTGAAGTAAGTATCCCAATCAAGGGATTTCATATCAAAATCGAAGAGCTGCTTATCCACTGAAGACAGTGTTTCCCAAAGACGATCGGTGTTTTGAGTTTCATAAGTCCAATTTTGGGTACTAAAAGGAGCGAGTGCATTCATAGTTTTGTGGACTTTGCTGTACAATTTTATCAAACGCGGCTTTTGACCTCGCAGTCGCAGCACAATATCGATGATATAACCAGGTATCAAATGATAAAAGATGGCCAACAGATTAAAAAGCCATGGGATGGAGGTATAAGTCAAGAAAGGATACCATATTGCTTGTTCACATGGGTAAATCATTCTATGGTTTTCCACTGCATCAGAAAAGTCACCATTTGTGAGCGTATTCGTAACGTGAGGCACAAAGTTATAGATGATCGGATCCGATGGAGTACTTTGGGGATTACGCTTGGCCGTTTGCCAGGCGCATGCAATAACCATGTTTGCGCAGTAGTCAACGGGCACAATGATAGACCCAGCATCACCACGGATAGGTGAAACACGTAGGACACCCATTGCGGCACCATAAATCATCGCAATGGGTCCGTAGATATTGTCTATCCAGCCAGGCATCGGCTCCTTGCTGGTCGCAACAACTGCATAATTTAATTATTAATTGAAATGAGGTCTTTTAACTCAGGAAATAACATACTTGCACCCGGGCGAAAAATGCATGCCGGTAAATCACCCGATTCCGTCTGGATTACTTGCTCCGCCAATGCCTTTGTATAGGTGTATGTATTGGGATACTTATCCAACAGAGATGGAGCCATTGCATCAACCACATCATTGTCGCAAATTTCTCTAACTTGTAAAACTTTGTCAACACTGCAGCTCAAATTGCTAGGATAAAAACGTTCTGTAACATGATGAATTACACAATTGCTGAAGGACGTGGAGACGTGGACAAAAGCCACAAAACGTTTCATTTCCTTGGCCAATTGTAACATGAGGCGAGTGGCACGGGTATTAGTATCCAGTGCCACATGAAGCGGCTCCGCAAAGTTTACTGTGGCAGCACTATGGATCACTACCTCTGCCTCCTCCTTCAGCAGCTCACGATCCTCAAAGCTGATGCCCAGATCCGGTTCCTTGCAATCCCCCGATATAAACAGAACACGATCTAACGCATTTGGCTTGGATTGGAGAACCACGCCAAAAAGCTAAAAAGATCGCAAATTCCTGAAGATGACAGATATTAGCCAATTTCGGGGAATACTCACGGGATCGGTTTTCCATGCCTCAACACGCTCCTGTGTAGTCTTTCCACGTTTGGGTCGAATTAAGACATAGATGCGAGACACCTCTGTTTCCCGTAGTAACTTCTCAATGATCACTGTAAAAACACGTTCAGAGTTCGTAAATTTTTAATGCTTCAGTACTCTGAACTCAATTATGCCTGCGACATCGTAAAATATATTTTTATAGTGTCTTTAGAAGTTCACATTTACTTAACTATATATTATAGTTGTGATAAATACTTTTATTTTTTATTTTAAAAATATTATATTCAAACCTCTTCCCAAAAATCCACTTCCACCGGTTAAAAAAATAACTTTATTTTTGTAAAATTCCTTTATTTCCGATTCCATTTTGTTTTGTTTGTAACTTCACACTGGATAAGCACAACCGATATAATGAATTGCTGTAATTGAATGAGGAGTTCGAAAATTTAGTCTTGCCTTTTATAGCAAAAAATGTACTCATCGTGTAATGACAATAATGACACATAATTTATGCCTAAAAAGCTGAGCTCTAAAATATGAAATGCTAGTTGTCTTTTATAGTAAGTATAATAAATTCTTTGACTACATATGTAAAACATAAGATTTGGATTGAAAGTATTTTTTTTTACCATATATTGATTGTCAGTTTAACTAATTCTATGCATTTGTCCCGCAATGTGCTTGCACCATCGCAAATTGTTCGTCATAGCTAAATTTTTAAGACATATTTACATATTACATACTATTTGTAAAAGGGCACTAAAGTGGAATTTGCATTTGACTTGATTTAATAAAAATCAGCGACGATTGCAACTCACCCCTAAAAGTTATGTAAAAGTTTTATTTTCATATCGAGAGATATATTTAGATTACTGCAAGGTGGTACTGAAATGAGAACTTTAAATACGTATTCTCGAAATGAATTTTTGCTGTAAAACAGATTTCTAGCAAAGAATGAAATTACTGAAATGAGAATCTCGATCTTACAATTAGTTCGTCTGTTCTTAATTTAAGTATTATTTAAACATTAATCAAATTCGCAGAGCTTTGGAACTGAGTGCCAAATAAAATGTATTAACTGACTTAAGAATTATTTATCACTGTGGATGGCAGTTTCTGCTAGTGCGTTAAGGGCTATGAATATGGATTCAAAGACATATAAGTACGATATGTGCCATCGTTTATCAGTTCCACTGCTTCTATTCAATTGCCTCGCAACGTAACGATATGTAAATACATATCTCATCTACATAGCTGTACGATTTCAAAACATCATTTGCAAGTGAGCAATTGAGCGAGCGTAACATATTCCGAGCGTGCAGTGGCAAATGTTTGGAGAAAAGTGCTAAAAATAAGATTATTCAAATCGTATTGAAAAAGAACTCACACGGTCGACGTAATATCAGTGCTTATTGAAAACTCATCAAAATATCGTACAAATGACGTTGCTTAGTTTGTCGTGTGCTATTTGCGGTGTGGCTGCCCCTCTTACCTGTACCCGTTGTAAAATGGTCCGATATTGCAACGGGGAGCACCAGAAACAGCATTGGCCAAATCATAAACGTTGTTGCAAGCCCTTTCGGGAGGAGCAGGACCCAGAACTGGGTCGTTACTTGGCCGCCACCCAGGACATCAAAGCCAAACAGATCATATTCGTGGAGGAGCCTCTTGTTGTGGGACCCAAATGGTATCTCACGGAAGACGAAAAGTCGGCTATTATTGTGCCATGTGTTGGCTGCTATACGCCCTGTCGTCTGGGCAGGCACCAGTGCCGCAAGTAAGTACACAAACTGCAACACTGTGCAACAAAGTAGAGAAAAAAAATAGCATTTTAATCGATTCCGTCTGAAGTATCAGTTTTATATTTTCCATTTAAATAAATTATTTACATACTTTCAAGCATAGTTGTAAAGTAAATGTTTTTATAAAGAAATATTGGCCCCTATTTGTGTTCTATTTTTAAATGTTGTAAGAAGTTCTTACTAAGAATAATGGATCTCATTATTTCTTTTACTTGGACTTGTTCCTAGAACTATTCGTAATTTTTAAAAGCTAATTTTTAATTTATTTAACTAAAAGCAATTTAAAAGTGAAATCACAATTAAATAATGTATAAGTTACATTTTAAACTGAATGGTAAAAAGTTTAACAATTTTGAGCATTAATAAATCGCTTAATAGATTCAACATAAATTTAAGATACATATGTTAAAGGCAAACAAAAATATATTTTTTGTTTTTTAGTTTTTCAAAACAATTGGAAAGAAACTTACGCATTTGGATATGCATTTTATTTTTTGTCATTTTTAGTTGCCGTTGGCCTGTGTGCAGCACTGTTTGTCAGCACGAGGATTTGGAGTGCAGCGTTCTCAGCTTGGGCAATGCACCGTCTTCCAAATCAGATGCACGTGCACAGCATGATTATTATCGACATGATGCGTTGCTGGTATTAAAGTGCTTGTTGTTGCAGAGTTCGCAGCCTGAGCGCTGGAAGGCATTGCTGGAGATGCAATCGCATGAGGAGGAGCGACGTGGCACGGAGTTGCAACAAGAAGCGGAGCAACGCATTGTTCGCTACTTAGAAGAGCACTTTCTGCAACGCCTCAAGACGAACAAAAAAGTTGGGAGTTTGCTAACCAAGCATGAGCCGGAGTTGTTGCATCGCCTGTGCGGCATCATTGAAACCAATTATATGGTTATTGAGCTGGCCACTGGAGTGGAGTTGAGTGGACTCTTCCGACAGGCCTGTATGATGGAACACGCTTGCCAGCCCAATTGTTACTTTCAATTTGATGCGACGACACAACGCATTGCGGTGCGAGCTGGATGTGATATCAAGAAGGGAGACCACTTAAAGATCACCTATACAAACATACTGTGGGGCACACAGATGCGGCAACATCATCTGCGTATGACCAAGCACTTCAGCTGTCGCTGTCCGCGCTGCGAGGATGCCACTGAATACGGCAGCTATGTTAGTGCCATGCGTTGTCTAGGCGATGTGTCCAAGACGTGTGAGGGAGTCCAGCTGCCCCTAGAGCCACTTAACGAGCAAACGCAATGGAAGTGCAACACTTGTCCCATGCTAGTGGATGCCGCCTATGTGACGGAAGTGCAGACCCACATGACTGAGGAGGTGGACAGGCTGCTGGCTGGCAATCCTACAGCTGGTCAAGTGGAATTGCTACTGGCACGCCTTTCACAGCTATTGCATCCCAATCACTTTCATATGTTCAACCTTAAGCACACACTCATACAGCTCTACGGCCATGAGCCGGGCCTGGAGCTGGCCACGCTTAGTGATCTTCAACTGGGACGCAAAGAACGACTTTGCGAGGAGTTGCACAATGTATGCCGTCGTCTCGACCCGCACAGCATAAAGTTGGCCATCTATGTCAGTGTTATTTTAATAGAGATTGCACATACTTTGGAGGAACAGGCTCGCAGGTTGCCTACAGAGGCTACAATTAAGCTGGAACTGGCTCGGTCCCGCATGCTTGAGGCCCAGGAGGTGCTGGAGAAGGTGCAAGACTCTGTGGCCGGCAAGAAGCTAAACGATAAGCTGCAGTTGGACCTATTCGAGCTGGACAAACTGATGCTGGCCAATAACCACAAGCAGGCTGTTGTTTAAACAATAAAACAAAGAACATAATTATATTTAATTTTTTAATTATCACATTAGTCTTTATACCGTTGCAGAGGGTGTTATAATTTCAAAGGAGGAGTCAAAAGTTCAATTAAGGTCTCTGCAAGGGTATGCAATCATTAAAATTTACCTTAATTTAACTTATTAGGAAGATGAATGCAGTTCCGCACGCTCCTGCTGTAACAACTGTGGATTCGCTTCAAGAATCTCTCGCTGAGTTCTTAGATTCTTAATGATACCCGGCAGATGCCAGCCATGTCGCAGCAAGCTGTCTGTCACATCAAAGTGGGCGTGTCGTATGCAACGTAGCTGCGAGCAATGTGCCACCGTTCGCAGCTCTATTGCCATATCATGAATCAGGGCAGCCATGTACTGTTCGCTCTCGTTGATCGCGTGTATCTCGAGTGTAAAGTGTGGCCTCTCAAAATGTATCAGCTTAATGCCATATATGACTGGCTGAGTGTTATCCGCAGGCCTTATGAGTCCTTTGCAGGCCAATTCGTAGGCCGCTTGTGTCTGTAGATCGACGCCGCTCAGTTCATACATTTTTCTCTGATGTGAAGCTTGCATGGATGCAGCTAGACCGCTGATACGATCAGCCGAGAGATGACGATGATTGGCTCGTGCCGTAATGCGCGAGTCAGGCAAGTGGGTCTCTGTGGCCGTGCCCATACGAGCGGTGGCATGGTAGACACGTACTGGCCTATTCCGCTGTATGCGACTTGATTGTTTCAGTCCTTTATTTATGCCAAATACTATAAAATATTAACGGATTAGCTAAGAAATAGATGATTGATTAGTGGCTTACATAAAACACCACTTGTGTGATCTCCTAGCGCTGCAACGGTTGCACAACGAATATCCCCAGGCATGTAACGTGGTCCGGCAGCCAGAATGTGATCCGACAAATCCGTGTTGGAGGCAATGTTGTGTAGCACACTGTCGGCGGCTGTACCAGTGCCCAGAAGCGGTCTGTCCTTTGCTAACTTGCGCGGTTCCCTCAACTCCATTTCATTCAGTCCTTTACAAGTACAAACTTATTATTAAAGGAATATTTCTCATTCAATTCTCCTTACGCACCCTTGCAAATGTTGCTCAAAATAGCATTTCGCACATGCTTCACCTTCATGCCAGCTGGCTTGTACACATTTAAAACACCATTCAAGTGTTTGAACACAGTTGCCGCATCATAGACCTTTGTAAGTGCCATACTATCAACAATTAATAAATCTGCAATGTTAATTACATAAAAATAAGAACTTGTTGTGTTTTGGTAGAAAGCTAAAGCCGACAGCTGTTTTGCTTACAGTTAGCAAGCGGAAGATGGCGCCACATTCTTAACACTAAACAACACTGTGCGATAGGCAGCTCCGACACTGGAAAATATAGTCATCTCGCTCATACACATTTGGCGCTGCACGTGTTGGATTTGTTTTGCATGCACACTGCATGCTTCGAGCGGTTTTATTGTCTGAAAAACTAATTTAAAGGACGATTTAACATCATGAAGTGGACCACAGCTAATCTAAAGCATGCCAACTATACAGCCAAGCATGAATTATTTGTGGGCACACATACAGGCTCCTTCAAACGTAAGTCAAAACACATGCTCTACTGCTGTTCGCATCACTTATTTTATTTGGATTTATAGATTTGCTGCCCGCTGCGGATAAGAATCCACATGCACAATCAAATCTCAGCGAGTTGAGCGCCTTGGATAAAGATTCGCGCGTTACATCTTTAACCTTTGGCAATGAGGAACAAACGGAGATTCTACTTGGTCGCGCCAAAAATGTTGCTGAGATACATTCTCTAGGAATTGGCGGTGGCGTCACAACACGTTCCATTAACTTTGAAGGTGGTCCCATTGTGGGACTAGCACGTTATAATAATAATTTAATTGCTGGCATTGGCAACGGACAAATACAGAGCGTTTCGCTTGAGGCTGAAGAAGATTTGGAGGAGCAGCCAGCTGCAGCGCCTGTTATTATCAACACAGGCGATCAAATGGATCATCTGCGACAATGCCCGACAGCCACTCATATTGTTGCCACTGGAGGCAAGGCAAGACAGAACAATCTGAAAGTCTACGATCTAAGTGCCGATGGCAAGCAAATCTTTAACTCAAAGAATTTGCCCAACGATTATTTGCAACTGGAGGTGCCTGTGTGGGACAGCGATATTGGCTTTGTGGATGGGCCAAATGTGTTGGCAACCTGCTCGCGACATGGCTACGTAAGGCTTTACGATACACGTAAACAACGTCGTCCAGTTACACACTTTGCTAGTGAAGAGCACGGTATGAGTTTTGCTGCGCTGGTGGCTCATGGAAATTATATATACACGGGTACCACAATGGGAGCACTAAAGGTAAGATTCTAATTAGGTAAAATTACACAAAATATAAAGGTTACTTTAATTGTGTTATATCCATTACCAGGCCTTTGACACCCGAAAAATGAAAACCCATGTGCATACTTATAAAGGCTTTACGGGCGGCATAAGCGACTTGCACCTGGATGAGACTGGCAAATACCTGAGCTCAGCTTCCCTAGATCGCTATGTGCGTGTGCATGAGGCGGAGTCAACAGTGCTGCTGTATCAATGCTATGTAAAATCCAAGGCAACCAAAGTGCTCATTAGGCAACTGTCAGAGCAACAACAAAAGCCACGTCAGTCCACCGATGATGAAGAAGTTAATCAAGATATTAAGTCGCATAAAAACAGCAAAAACAAGCGACAAACAAATGCAACGCCTCGTGATGCGGAGTATGAGGATTTGTTCGATCAAATGCAGACCGTGGGGTAAGTAATAAGTTAATAATGTATTAATGTGACAAATTTAATGGATTTATTCAGTGACAGTGACAGTGACGAGGAAGAGGCTCCAGAGAAGCAAGCATCGACGGCAGCAAAACGCAAGGCACCCAAACAAACACTAAAAACAAAAAAGAAAAAACAATAAATCTTGTGAATAGTTTAGTTATACATATGTATATTAAAAAAAAGATATATTTTACGCTTTCGTCAGATTATTTCCATGCCTGCTTCAATTGCAGCGTCCTCTGCTGTTTATAGTTCTTATACAAGCGAAATGTGCAGTAGTAAAAGAACTCCACGACGGATACCATGCTCAAACCCAGACACAGATTAAAAATGCCGCCCAAATCAGCTGAAAACGATAAAGTTGAGAATTGGCCATTGACGTACGATTAAGCTAACTTACAGAGCAATCCAATCCAAGACATAACCGTCACCTTGCGTATCACAGGTACCACCTGCTTTGCCAAATATACGCGCAACACGAAGCTATCGTTGTTAAGCAGCTCCGGAGTGCTATCAGAGGTACAGTTTAGAGTTTATTCGGAAAGAGTGAGGCATTGAGGGACTCACTAGAAGCTGCTCAAGGAAAACTGATGCAGATTGAGATCCGTTTTGTAGGACAGAGTGGAATATGTAACGTCATAGCAATTGGGCAGACATTGATCACAGCGAACGCTCTTGAAGTTATCTGAGAGAATAAATTTGTACTTAATCAATGACACTTTTTTTTATATTTAAATAACCAGCAAAGGTGAGCTAATAAGGGTGCTGGCTTTAAGTTTAAATTTAAGCTGGAGAGTGTGACTTGAGTGCCCCCATTAGTAATTCAGCAATGGCACCCCTTTGTGCGTACGGGGCACGCTTTTGGAATATTTAATATGAATTACAAATGATGTAAGAGAAGTAAACCGAACAATGCACCACAAAAGCTGTACGCAGGTGTAAATAATATACAAGCTGAAGGACACAGAATGATAATGACATTAAAGGGTGACATGAGAAAGGATTTGAGTGCCGAAAAGGATTGCTTTCACTTCATGGACAAACATGACCATCAAGTTACCCAGTTTTTATAGACAAAGATATGTGTTTGCCCTTTTGCCCTGACTCTTTAACTCCCTATGAAGTTTCCAAAGTCTGGGATCTATTTTTGACTGATTGGATAAAGACTAAAATAGTTTCTTGTCACATTACCGTAGTTATCCGAGTAGCAGAAGGTGTCGTTAAGATCACACTCTTTAAACTTTTCACTGACAATGGGCAACAAATAAGGGTGACAGCCGCATCTTTTGCCAATGGCCTCCGTTTGGCAGGACAACATGCAGGAGGCCTGACGATAATTGCGCAGCTGAAGATCATCGGAAATGAGGCAATCTCGTTTGTTCTCTGACAGCTCCAAGACTTCCGTTGATGAAGACTGAACCGTGGGAGAGACCTCTACGAAGCTCTCGGATCTGGCGGTGATTGTAACGGAGGCAGCTGTCTCTGTAACATAATCCATGGGATGATGAACCAGAACAATAAGACCGGTGCTTAGATTACGCTCGGAGCCCTCGGCACCGATGAAGGTGAGACCACCGTCCATGCCAAAGATGTTGGACGAAAATGGCACATAGCTGGTGTTGCGGGGATTGTAGTTAAAGGAACAGCAGGGACCAAGGAAGGCCGTTGTCGGTATGAAGGATAGATATTCGTGGGTTTGATTACACGGAAACTCCTCGTAGCCCCAAAAACAGCGCTTAACAAAATCCGCACAGCCCGGACTCACGGCCATGGCAGCCTCCCAAATGGACACGTTATTGAGACGCAATACGGCATCTGTGATCTTGTAGCTGTCATGTGAAGGTGGCACAAACGACTGATCCGTAAAAGCATTCAAGAACTCGAATCCGGCGGCCACTTCGACCATATCGTACTCCGCCGGGATCTTCCTGCAACAAATAAATTATAGCCTACTCTAAGAGACAATTCAAACAAAACTCACAGCGTCTTGACGTAACGAGCCACGCGCTCCGTGTTGACGGCCTTGGGACTGCAAATGGTAACTCCAGGAAATGCAACATCCGTAATGGAGAGATCATTGGAAATGGTGTTTAGTATGGGATAAGAGTAGAACTTTAGCCAAAGCAAGAGTGTCAGATATATGCTCAACTGCAACAATCCAATCAGCACCGATGCCCAAATGAATCTGTAATTATCACAAGTTTTACATAGAACTCGCATTTATCCTGTTCCCATTCTTACCTGGACAAACCGTGAGTCCGATTGCGTCGCAGAAGCCACATTCCACTAACCTTGGTGCGCTCCGTGTACTCCCAAAAGGTGTTGGCAATGGCCACCCTCAATGGGTGGTTTCTCCACTTTTGGAGCAGCTTTTGTCTTCCATTTGCTGAGGCACTTCTCTTTGGCGGCCACTTGACATTGTGAGCCATTTTGAACACTTGGCACCACATGACACACGCTTTTATAGGCCAGGTCAGGACGGAACAAAAAGGAAATGCGGCCATGTTCTAGTGCTAATTATGCACTAATTGACTTCTTAATTTGTTGAGTTTGAACAAGTTTGTCACTTGTAGTACATTAGTTGTAATGATAATGATGCCACTAGGAGCACCATTTGTTGGCAATGAGGACAAAAGTGTGATAAAGCAAACAAACTGGTTTGATTTATTTGAAGAGAGGGGAAAGTAATAGTGAAGTTATAACAGGCTGAGTCTTATACCAAATGCGACAATGTTTGAAAAACATTAAAAAATGAACACAATCTTGAATAGGGCGATAATAATTAACTTGAACTTTAGTAAAGCAAAGTGATTTATACTACGCTTAAGTTGAAAGTTTACCAACCTAAGGTCATTTCAATTGGCAGATCTATATAACTTTAAAGCAATAATTCCACTTATACAAGTTTAAAGATTACTTTTCCATTTGAACTATGCGTATAACTGTGTGTCTTTAACTTAGTTAAGTTTCTTTAGATTGAGGACAACATTTGAACTGCTTTAGTTAAGGCACATACAGAGACACTGAGAGCAAAAAGTTTGTGCGAACAAATCTACAGCTCTTAAGGAGAGTAATAAAAATCAAAACTTGTGTGGACAACAACATCCTGCAGGCAGGAGACAAACTAACAAATAGAAAAGAGAAAACAATTTACTTAAAGCGAACTTAGACTTGACGTTTCTGAAGTTCAAGAGGAACTTCTATAGAAAGAAGAAAGACTATGGAGAGGGGAGATTGTTTATGTATGTGTATCAAATTAGTTGTTGATTTTATTGAATACTGTTTCTGTCACATCTTAAGCAGCTGAGATTGAATTTTAATTAAACACGCATAGTTAAATGAATTATTTTATGCTAATCAACACAATTAAATGTGGAAAGACAAGAAAATGGGAAAACAAAATGAATGTAGGGTAAAAACATGTCGCGAAGGGGAGCGCTGAATTCAACATGAACTGAGTAGTAAACAGGAGCAACTTTTAATTCCTTTGGCAACTAAAGGAGAAACGGAAAATGTCGGGGAAAATGTTTAAGCAAAGAAAATGCCTTTAACTTTTCAAGCTGCCTTCTATGTATATTATCTCAAAAGCGCGCGCGTGTCGCGTCATACATAAAAGTGTGATACGACAAGACTCTTGTATACACAGACAGACACACACTCCCACACACACACACTCACTCACCCACGCACACACTATAATGTTGTCCCTGTATAATCGTGGGCAAACTGCCGAGCAATTTGTAAAATTTGTGGGACTGATAAACATACAGAATCACATTGGGGTCGACTTTGCTACTAGCGATTTGTAATGAGTGAAGGAAGTGGAAAAGCAACGGCATTTTCCGCTGGAAAACGCATTTTTTTTTAGCGTCCTGAGTTCAATATTTTCTTTAATGACCTAAAACCCATAAGTCTCAGAGCTTATGACCATCTTTAACAGGTAACTCTGTTCTAACAGAGGCACCGCCAAAAGTTGCCGAAATGAAAATTTTGTTGGCTTAACTTTGAATACCCTTTGTGGGGCTCATTAGAGAAAAGGGGTATATCAAAATGGTTTCAGCATAAAAAACAATTTTCATTTTATTTAAAAAAAAAAAGAAAATATTATAAAATATTAAAGATGATACTGTTAACGTTTATGTATTAGATTTGGTGTATATGCTATTTAATTTAGCTGACTTTCTATTTTTAACAAAGCAATTCTTTTTTGAACAACTAGGATTTAATGTTAAAATTTAAACAAAATACCGACTTGAAAGTAATTTTTTTTAATACGGTATTAATGTCGTTTAGTAAATACTGCGATGCATTTTGCTTTTAGCCAGTTTTTTTCATTTGCTAGTTGGGCTGTTTGTCAAAGTTTTTTTTTTAGTTTTACCAACGCGCCAGAAACTTTTATTTCTATGCAGAAATAATTCGTGTTGCCAAAAGTTGAGCAAACATTGGATTGATGTTGCGGGAGCCGCGTTGCAAGCTGCAGTTGACTCGGGTTGCCATTAAATGTTTGCAGTAAAAGCTTTGACAGTTTCAAACTTTTCGGATGCCTTTTGACAGATTTCAGCGTGGAATTTGTAAATTTTAGCAAATTAGTTTGTTAGCTCTGACTTGGATTTAAATTGATTGAAGCGCAAGGTTTATCATTAGGTAGCCAAAAATCCGAGATTACATAACTCTTATCAGATCTAATCCCTTAGCTGTTTTTAGAAATTTTACCACCTTTAAATGCCAACTTTTAACGTCCTATTGACGTTTTCATTTGATATACAACCTAAACTTTGTTGGAGTTTTGCTTTAAGGTAGAATCACCTTAACATTGTAACTCTGCTCTAACAGAGGAACCGACAAAAGTTTGGAGTAAATCTTAAACTTGTAGAAAAGCCACGACCAGCGGAGTTTGCCATATAATCAAAGTTGAGCTCAAGTGTTTGGCTAGTAAAACAAATGGAATAAGCAGATTGATGTCCCGCCGGCACTTGAGTTGAATCCTCATCGTTCGTAATGATAAGCCAACAATAATGCCAGCTGACAATCAAGCAAATCAATCAAATGGCCCAAGCTGTAGAGATTTGGCCATAAAGCAAAGAACATGGCCATCGGCGGTTAAATTTACTTGGTTATTGTGTTTGAGTAGCACTTGTACATGTCCAACAACGCTATCGACATCACATCAACATCAGCTGTCGGCACATAAAAAGACGGATGTCCCCATTGGTCCTGTGGTCCTGTTGGCAATGCAAATCGAACAAATATAAGTACTTGTATATTTGCATATACATTGAAATCTGAAAGCCACAACGAGCCGTAAGTCTCGGCCTTATTATGAAGCCCAAGTACAGTGACATAATCGTAAAATAAAACAAATAATTTACTGTATATCGTACTCGCTATTGTACTCCTCCCGGGCACTTACAATCCCATAGCAGGCGGCACTTTACGTTTAAATATCTGTTGGCATCTGGGCAGCGGCCCAAAGGGGTATAAAAAAAACTCTCAAGGCACCTCGGAAATTGTGTGTACTGCAAATGGAGCATTAAGAATGTATGGAAACGGAAACCAGAACATTGACAGCCCCACCAAAGATTTTCCAAGTACGAGAATGGCAATGCCAAGAACAACAACAATGGCGAGTCTGTGTCCGGGATTCATGGCTTGTGTTGAGTCAGCAAAAATAGTTGCCAAGAGACACCACGAGCACACACTAACACACAAACTATGAAAAAACAGGCTTACCAGAATCTCAATACTCTTTTCATTAACTCTACATTTGAAAAGTGATGTCTTTGATAAAATAGTATTAATAATTATAGTATTATCTATGACTTCTCAAGTACTTTTACCTAATGGACATTGTAATTGTTTAGCGTTTGAAAATTTTCTTTTAATGTTTCCATTTCTTTAAAACATTTACTTAATTTTAATTGATCATCAACATACGCACATTTCTGACTATTATAAATTAAATTTAACATAGTTATACTAAAATGATAGAACATACTTTATTTAAAACCTTTCCATGTCTAATCGATATTTAATTATACTTTATTTTATTTATATCCTCTGATTTTGTTTCCCTTGCCTGTTTGTCAACTTTAATTCATCTTATTTTATTTATCCCAATACCTTAAAAATTTCCAAGAATTAAAAACTTGGCCACTTAGATATTTATTGAATATTTTCTTAGAATTCTGATAAAGATACACAACGTAATTAAGATAATACTTTGACTTACTTTTAAAAAGGGTATATAAAATTGGAAAAGCATTGTGGAAAGTCTGGCAGAAAGCAGGAAAAGGGGCGGGTGTAGTTTTAGGACCATCGCGTAAAGTTGAGAGTCAATTTAGCGGAATGCAAAGCCGAAGACAAAATACTTTTGTTTATTTGTTGTAGGCGAGCCTTGAATTTCTTCTTCTTTCTGAGAAAAAAGTTACACATACGTTGCCCATACATGGTATGTGTTTTTGGGAGGCACTTTGCATTTTCCTTTTTTTTTTTTGGCCAATTGATTTTTAATGGCTTTATGCTCTATTGAAATAACAAATCGAACTTTGAGGGGCCCGTTTGTATGGTAAAGTTCAAAGGGTCGCAAAGTATTGAAATCACTTTTGGGGGCAAATATTCAAATATAAAAATAAAAGTAAAAGTTACTTAGAGCTTCTGTGCTGGGCAAGTATTTAAGGAGTGGCATGTGGCATGTGGCATGGCGAAGCGATAATGCCTCTAATTTCTTTTCAATATGCCTGCAAATGCTCAGGCCATAACATTTAGACAGATTGAGTACCGCCTGCGGCCTTTCCACAGAAATCCCATTAAAGCCCAATAATGGCAGAAGGTGGCAAATGCCTTTAACTAATTGCGTTCCTTTTTTTTGCCTCTGGCTTTCTTTGACACAGGCTAAGTTCCGAAGAAAACAGCCTGACGAACTGCTACAGTGGGCCATAAAAATAATCAAATTCCAAGCCAATAACAATATATCAATTTACTTTATGTCTATGATGGAATTTAAATATAAACTCCTTCAATTAATGATTTAATCTTTAACTGCTTTTTATGCATCTACTTTTCTGTAGTTTTCTTAAATTGTGCTATACTTTTTATTTGATTTTTTTTTTAATTCACATATTTTTCTCATTTTGTTCAAATGCGAGTTCAAGGATCATTTTGAATAAATTTATAAAGAAATCAATTGGGCCTTTTTTTTTAATGTTGGGCTTCTCAATGCTGGTGGTGGAGAGGTCGACAAACTTGTGTGCCTCACTGTAGGGGTTAAAAGTGCGTCAAGCTGCTTGCAGTAGCCGTGTGACATTTGCTGCTTGTCTGGCTCATTCTGCGGCCTCCGTTTTTTATTGAAACTGTCATTAAATTAACGCACTTTGCATTTAAGCCGGCTTACGGATGCCTCTAAGCCTATTAAATGTGCACCTTACCAGGTGAGAAGCAGTTTTGAAAAGGGAACAACTAAAGTAATGTGGAAATGGCACACGAAAAATGTAAAGGAAAAAGCGCAGATTTCAAAGTTGTTTTAACTGAAACTGACGAAGGACTTTCAACACTTCTCGGCGTTTTTGACAGTCAGCCTTTTTGGGGAGTTTGGCCTTAACAAATGGCCACTTGATGTGATAAAGCTGCTTTCATAAAGAAATAATTCTTGCTCTTTGGCCTAATTTATAATCGCTGTATGTAATGTTCAACTTTTCTACATCAAATCGAAATTTATTATTTACCTCTGTTTCTCACTCTCTCTTGGTAACTTTTTGGATCTCAATAAATTTAATTTTATGTTGACCTTTTTTTATTCGGAATTTTGTCTTGGACATAACTTTTTGCTTCTAAAATGATGCAATTGATTTACATTTAAATAACCAATAAAATGTATGTATAAAAGTTAATAATCAATCAATTAAATAAAATTTATATAATACTTACTTAAAGCTATCTAGACTTAAAGAGTCGACTAAAATTTCTAGGCAACTAAATAAGTCAATGCAATTGCATAAACAATTTAATTAACATTAACGTAATTATAATAAATCCAAATAAATTTGTTCATTTTATAAACCAGCTTGTTAATTAAATTGAAATACATTTCAATAGAATTAATGTGCGTCTATAATAAATGCAGTCTATTAGCTGCCAAGCTACAAATCAACCTATCAATATCCATATATTATGCATATCAAACAACAGACGTCGTGCTCATAAATATCAATGCCATAAAAATCCCCTACACAAAAAGAAAACAATTTAAAGCATCAAGGAGCAAATCCTGAGCTAAGCCGGAAACAATTCGCTGACCGTAAGACATAAACATAAATAGGCCAAAATGATATTCTTGTTGCTTGACCGTATTACGACACGTGCGTGCAGCTGGCCAAAACAAGACACGCCTCCTCATCCGACTCCTCCTGATAGAGTCCTGTCAAATCGTCTCAGCTTACAAGTTGTGCCAATTAAGAAAACAGAACAAAAGCAAAGCGAAAACATAATCAAAATGGCAAAAAAACAGGACGCGGCACTTGGCCAAAAGGATGGCCTCATTAAAGTACCCATAACAAGGAAGGAGGTGTCGTCCAGCTCCAAAAGCCTTTAGTTGCGTGTTAGACAAACATATAAAAAGGAACTCGGACAGGATAAGAATCTGTCCGTTTCTTCCTATTCCCTAAACTTGTTGGCTGATTTTAATGCAAACTCAAGATGTTCGACATGGACACATAATGAGGAATTATGAATTTCAGGAACCATAAAGGATAAGAGCTTGAGAGATGCCGACAGAGCATATCGAGATAGGCGTTGTCGGTACACTAATTGTTAGTTATGCTTCTCTCTCCAATACCGTTAAGCATAAGCTGACAAACTGAGAGATTGCCAGACTGAAGCACAGAGAGAGATTTCTCACATCCTTTGCAGCTAGGCAACGTGATAAATCACTTTAGGGCCACTTGAGATGTTTGGGAAGTGTGGCGTTGAAAGTTTTCCCTTGGCTGTTACCAATTTTCTGCCATTACTAGCCACGTTCAGCACTTGATAATCTGATTACCGCAGATGCTTCAGCTATGCCATACTCCAAGGACTCACATACGACACGACGCTCGGGTGTCTTCTTCTACTCGGCTTTCCTCACTTATCTCACATTCTTGCCTCTCTCTCTTTCTTCTCCTATACTTCTCTTACTTTCTCTTTGTGTGCTCAGTTCCCTGAGTCTCATTTGCATATGTAAAATTTCCATTACACGTTGTTGCTTCATGACGAGGGACGAGGCGTCAATATGTGCATAAGAGAATTAACACTTGATTCGAGTTTGGTCAACAAATTTGTGTCCATATTATGTATCAACTCTCACAGGGTTTGTGCTTTTGTTTACCGCAACTAAACCATAATAGTCTATTCAAGAAAAGGGTATATTGAATATGTCATTTAATTTAACAACATATTTATCTTGTATGAAGAATAATACAAAATCTTCATAAAAGCTTTGTCTTCCTACAGATTTAAAGAGTTTTAACACAAAATAACAAAAGGAAAATATATAAATGCTCATTAGAAATTATTTTCAAACCTAACATATAATAATAATAAAAATCAATTTATTATATAATATTTAAATAATAATTTTAATGATATAATAAATATATTTACTTAATATATGTAAATTTAACTTGCATCGCATAGCAATAAACAAAAATAAATTATATACAACTTGTGTAATTTATTTTGAAATACTTTTGAGCGCGTTCAGAAGTCTACTTAGTTTTAGTTAATGAAATGAACCTAATTTTTATCATTTAAATTATGTTGAACGAAAATATACACAGATATAGGAAAGTAATAAAATTAGAAATGTCAACAAAATTAACTATTGAAGTTGCTTTCAATCTCCCCAATTTTGGCAAAAGAAATCAGTGTCCTTAAATCTTGAACAAACTCGTTTCAACAGGACCATAGAAAATATATGTTTATGATAATTACGTGTCCAGGCCTAAGTCCCTTGGCCATAAACAGCATAGGTAACTGACCCAGCCACATGCCACAAAAGACCAGCAACAAATTTAGATAATTGTGGGGCAATCGACATGTGTATGAAACTTGTGACAATGGACAAATTAGCTTGAGGGAAAAGGGGAAAAGGGAGAGCCGCCAATCAGCACCAACACAATTTGTGGTCAGAGTGGCTTTGGTGGTTTTTGCATTTGGCACAAAGCAAATTGTGGGTTGACCCAAAGACCTCATATATGAATGTATACAAATGTGCACATATTTACATTTTGAGCGTGTACATAAATCTGGTCCGCTTTGAACCAATTTTGTGGAACTTGGTAGGCAACACATATTACCATTGGCATTCATTACCTGTGTTCAAAGTGATCAAAAAGGGAAAATGCTATATGTCCCTCCCATTCACGCACACAATATGAGGAAAAACATGACAAAATTTGTTCATTCTTCAGGCCGGGTTCTTATCTGGGGTCCAAGCGGCTCTGGCAGCTGCCAGTTGTATCTAATTTAGTGCTAGTCCAATAGGTTAGCCAACCTGCCAGGCCATTCAATGTCTGTCTAGGGCCTGGGGTTGGAGTTGAGGGTCGAGATTAGCCACTTTGACTGCAACATTTATTGCATGCCAATAACTTTTGTCTTCCTACACAAAAGTGTGTTACTGCGTGTGTGTGTGTGTTTATGTGTGTGTGAGTTTTTCGAGGAAAAAGGAACCTGCAATATTTAGACAATTTACATGCCAGCACAAGTCACAACAACACAGAGTTGTTTCCTTTTGTATAGAATTTTAGGATATTGAATATTTGGTCTGTAGTATTTTCCAAATGAAATTTCTTTTAGTTGTTGTTTAATTGCAAAATAGCTGGCAGTACTCTCAAGCGTTTGACCACTCTATTAAAGTCAATTTTGCTTCTGAATTTTTATTGGGAATTTGCATGCCAAAAACCTGTATAATATTAATAAATAATAATTGGAATTTCTCTTTTGTATCAATTTCACAATACATTTTGCAGCTGAAACAAATTTGCTTGAAATAAATTGAGTTTATTTTATTTTATTTTCTACATTTTATTTGCATATCAATATTTGCACATTTGACACTTTAACATTTAAATAACTATTGTATTTACTTAAAATGTATATGGGGAAATCTTATCATCTTAAATTCTAAACATTTCAAATTTGTTTTTAATAAAGAGTTTAACAATTATTTTATTTTGATGTCATTAAAGGTTGAAATAATATATCCAATCTAGTAGCGAGTTCGCTCATCATAGCGTTTGATTAAACTGAAACCGCAGAAATAAAAGTTTATAAACATTATTAAAATTGTTGAAAATTAAATAGAAACACAGTTAGCTCTACATTTTATTATTTTGGGTGCTGTAGAGTAATTTATCGATTGCAAAAGTCATTTAATGCTCTTACCTGTTGATGAGCACAAGTTATTTAAATAGTTCTCATTGCTTTAATAAATATTATTTAAAATTTAAGCTGTAATTATGTACATATACTTATATTATCTCATTTTTAATAACATTTCTTTTTGCCTAAGCTTTTACATTTTGTTTAAAGCTAATTGCAGCTTATTTGAAAGTTACTTAAGAGCATTACCTATGATTGTAACATAATATTTATTAATTGTAATGTTAAGTTAGTTATTTATTTACACATTAAGCTTTCTAATTGTACTTAATTATAGCTATTGATATTTGCAACAACAATACATACTATTACAATTTGCTGGAATTACGAAACTAAACATAATTTAAATGCCCATTCATTAAATGTTAGAGAGGAACGCGGGGCACGAAAGTCATGAGATTAAAACTATAATAAAATGCATAATTAAATACAAAACAATTGAGTTTCGACGCGCTGGCATCCCTAAAACAATTAGTTGAGTATAAGTATTTATTTTAATTAACTACGATTTATATCAAGTGCTTACTTAATTATGCACATCACATAGAGTACCATTTGTATTTAATAGAGTGTATAGATTACATTTATGTATTTACATCAAATTAGAGGCTAAACACTGTTACTAATATAATTATAAGAACATTAAATTCTCGACTACGTAGTACTGCAACTGGAAGTTTATGTTTATTCATTTATTGGTTAAATAAACTATTGTTCAACTTACTTACGACATACACACACATGGAATCTACTTAAGCTTAAAGCTTTCTGTGTGGAAAGTGCTCGAATACATGTGCATTTCACAAATACATACACACACACTGCTTAAGCCTGTCTTTATGCAGCTGGGAAATGTTTAGGAGTCTCCTTTAATACCAAGTTACAACTGCGCTGTGTACACTTGAGTAACTACACCACTATCAAGGATTCCTATAGGCTTAAAGCCCACGACAATTTACATAGACCAATACCGAATTGGCAATTGGCAGTTACACAAATAGCGCACACTTAGGGAGAATTGGAATTGAAGGAGGCACAACAATTACATACAATTAGCTAAGGAGCATTGTGTGCGAATTTGGGTGCAAAAGTGAGATACAAAGGCAATCAGGCACACAGACAGACAGACAGACAGACAGACAGTGAGATCAGATGCCAATTGTTTAGAGCTGCTCGTCGGCCTGCTGGGGGATAGTTCCCTCTTCTAGCAGCTCCACAATCAACGTGCCTCACCTTTTCTCATTGATGATGGATCCACGTCCGATGTTGCCACCACCAGCTCCATTTCCATTGCCACCATGTTGCAATGCCATCGAATCTTGACGATGGAAACTCCCGCCACGCCCACCAGCCCCAACGCCATGATTATTATTCATGTGCAGCGAGGCACGATGAGCGGCCAAGTTGCCACCACCGCCTCCGACTCCGCCTCCCCCTCCACCAACATATGTGGAGCGACGCATCGATGTGACGCTGGTGTCCATGACGCCCGTTGCGGTTGAGTGTTGCCTGAGGTGTGGCTGACGCTTGATGCAAAAGCAGCAGAGATAACGGTTGAAATGCTGCCGAAATACACCAGACACACAATACAATGCCACAGGATTAACGCACGAGTTGAGGAAACTGCAAATTGAAAGACCAAAATGAAAAGTTAGACTACAGATGGGTAAGTAGTATCACCGATGTCGATGTGAAAGAAGATTTTTGATGAAACATGTGAGGAAAGGCAATTAGTTCGAACTCCATTTACTAAATTAAGATATTCAAGCTTAAAACAATCGTAACTTTAAATTTCACAAAAGACGGGATATATAAAAATAAGTATAAAATAAATTATTATAGTGTAAATATGTATAATTAAATAACCTAAATAAGAAAAATACAGATTCTACTATTAAAATTTCATCAATCTAACTATCGGGATACTACAGTGAATCATTTCTCAGACTATGGACCAAAAACCAATTTGTATGTATTGTGCAACCCAATTACTTCATATTATACTCAAATATTTTCGAAATACTATCGTAATGCATTAGGTAGAAAAATTCAACAAACATGGCCAAAATGTGAAGCTCGCAGAAAACAAAAAATTTATAATTAAGTGATGATATTCTCTTCAGAAAAGTTTGACTGCATAGTTAACCGAGTTATTATCAACTATCTTATGGTCGCATTGTTTTATTTATAGCTTAAAAGTCGTGATAAAGTTTTCATTCAACTTTTTTCTTTTATTAAGCATTCTTCGTCATTTTATTTTAAACTTAATCTATCTAACTTCTTATTCTATTTCTTATTCAGCTTTTAGGTATTAATAGTCTTTAAGGCTCTTAAAGCCAATTCCCACACAATTGTATAAGCTTTGTAATGAGCTTTAACCACTTTATTCCAATAACACAAGCTGATAATGTGAACCCGTTTACTTCGATTTGTTTCAATGGTTTTTTTAATATTTTATTTCAGAAAGTTTGGCTCAACCCTTTTAGCATTAAAATGCAAATCCAGCTTGATTCTCTGACGTCACAAATTAAGTTTCCAAAATGCTGACACATTATTTCTTGGCACTTAAATACGCTAAGTGACGCCCCAAAGTGCCGCAGGGTCCTTGCCCTGTTTTCAACTAAAATCAAAATGTAGGAGAAGAAGGGAAGATGTCAACTGAAATAAATTTACTACTGCATGGCGCATGAGTAGCAAATTGTTTGAGGACGATAGAGGACAGAGCACTACTTATTTGGGGTAAAGAAAAGTTTACAAGGATTATCTCTTTCAATTAAAATTTAAGACACTCAGAAACTTGGGAAAATGCAGAAACAAATTTAAAGACAAAACTCTGCATATTTTTTCACAATCTTCCCCTTTTGCATTTGAGTCAGCGACGCGTGCAAATAATGCAATTGCTAGCAGGTGTACAATCAAAGAGAAAATTCAAATGGAAAAGCTGGAAAAACTGCTGAAATCACAGCCACTGCGCCGCTTACCTTGTGCAGAATCCCACGATGCGAACCATGTGCCAGAAGGTATCGAAATCGTTCTCGGCGGTGGGATACCAATAAAACCACAACTCATAGAAATGATATGGAAAGAAGCAAATGAAAAACACTATCAGAGCAATTAGTATGCCTTTGTGTCAGTCCACTACACTGCCACCCAGATATACTCACCCACCACAAAGGCAACCACCATTCGAGCCACATGTCGACGAGCCCGCGCCTGACTGCGACTTTGAATGCTTAGTTGTTCTCCGGGCATGTCACGGGCGCTAATATGCAATCTATTGGCCATCATGATGTAGAGGACGCCAATGATTGACAGTGGCACCAAATAGTATATGGATGCCTTGGCAACTACCATGTATCTGCGAATAGAGAGCCAGATCATTTCAAATTAATAAGAATCACTGAAATTAATACCAAAGATTAAATGGGTCTTTCTACAGATAAGTATCCAAGACAGTGTCTTCAAATAGTAAATAGCTGCCTTGTCAACCAACAAACAGTGTGTGCATACAAATAAAAAAAAAGTAATTTAAGACCTCTTCACTTTAAAAACAACCACAGTGGCTGCAAATAGAATTTTTAAATATATTTGTAATTTGCGAATGCCATATGTACATTTATTTTTTCTGACACGGTAATAATTACTCGGATAACTAAAATGCAGATTATTCGGTTAAAGAGCTATTACACTGAGTGCAATTAATATATGGATGGCTTATTTATTCGCCATTGATTAACTGAGAGAATAAAGCAAAAAAAGAAATCGCTTAATTAATCAATGTCCATCGCAGATTTGTCAACAGACTGTCAGTTTGTCAATCGAATTCATTTAATCGAACTCAACTATAAATTAATTTAAATTGTCAACAAGAATTTACAATTATTTGCAGATTGAATTGCTTAAATATATTTTTTTGTAATATACTTACGGAATACTTTAAAGCGTTTTACACATTTAATTTATTTATGAGTTTGTTATGAAAAACATTTTCTGTCTTAACTGATTGTTATTATAAATTAAGTTCAATCAACTGTCACTTCTCAGAATTACATTTGAAGGAAATGCGCGTTTAATAATTTAATAATTCCATTAAATGATGGTGCACATTTTATTTTATTGTTTTCAAAGCTTAAATGTACACCTAAGTTTACAAGGGCCACCATCATAGCTCAATTTTATAATTAATTATTGATTCGCACAATTTTGTTACTTTCAAAGTTAAATTAATTGACAGGAAATTTGAAGAATTTGTTAAGTCGACTCTTGTCGCATTTCTGACTCACGAAAATTACGAAATTCAATTAAAATGAATGTTAAGAAACTTGGATGATTGACAGAGACGGTTGATAGTCAATTTGAAATAAATTCCTTTAAGCGGATTAAGCCCAAATAGCTGCAGGTTCGAGCCAAGCTAACAAATTGTTAGACTATTAAAATGCCAACAGGGACAAGACATTAAATACATTCTGATGAGTATTAACAACAGTTAACATAAATATATGTAAATATAATATATATTATATATGAGTCGACGAGAATTAAGTTCTACTTTTTCATGTTTTTCTCTTTCACTTCTTTGCTTTTTAAATACTTAAAAAACAGTTTAAAAAAAATTAATTTCATGTTTAAAAC
The DNA here is from genome assembly GCA_035044365.1 of Drosophila neotestacea. Lineage (NCBI taxonomy): Eukaryota > Metazoa > Arthropoda > Insecta > Diptera > Drosophilidae > Drosophila > Drosophila neotestacea. Next base: position 155,196 of record JAWNMD010000344.1, read on the forward strand.
AAAAAACTTTGAGTGTGGCGGTGCAGGTGCAGAGTTGGCAGATTATGTGGCAACAGCTGCCATTTTCCAGCACCAAAGGATTTCCAACCCATGGCAACAGGCGAGAGGAAACAACCACAGACCAGGAGACCAGAAAGCCGGATTGCAACCAAAGCCGCATAAGGTGCATTAAAAAAGAAAAGCTGAATTAAATTGAAGTTGCTTATAAACAAGTAAAGTGTGAGTGGAAGGGCCAAAAGTATATTGGCAGCTGAGCTGACCATCAGGCAGTAAGAGGTTCATCAGAGAACCATGAGCAGCTTAGAGAGTCCTGTAAATGAGAGTTCATCTGGTCAATGCAGATTGAATCAGTATTGTTGAAGGCATAGCGAAAATCGAAATAATCGAAAAAATGGGAGAAATTTCCACACAGCTTAACAATGTTTTTCTTACTAAAGAAACTCATAAACTAAATTAACAAATAATTGAATTATTTAATCAAATGGAAACGATTTTCGAGTTATAGTGTAAGAAGAAAAAATTAAATTGATCGACTTGTAGTTATCCTGCAGCTATTTACTTATTGTCCATACTTACATTAATAGAACCCCTTTTACCCAATGAAGCAGATACCTTAGTACCTTTGATCCACGAAATATTTGTTTACTACATAATTCCAATGAATTTAAATTTTGATTGACTATGCACAGACTTGTACATAATTTAACTAAAGGACACGTGCTGCCTCTACAAACAGCTGAATACCTCATGTATTTATCAAGCTATTCCTATGAAATCTTTGACTAAGCTTTAGCTTTACGCAGAAGGGATCTTTTAATTTGGGTTAGCTTATCTTGGTAAAAATGCTTGAATATCTTTAAATAAAAAATATAATGTAATATTCAGAATATTACTGACTGTATTTAATGGAGTAAAGACAACTCAAAAATCAAGCAAATGACTTATTAAAAGATTAAAAAGTCTTCAATGATGTTACTTTCTTGTTTTTCTTAAACAAAATGAAGAAAATGTGAGAACTTCCGCTTCATTGGACTATAGAAGGACCTTCGACGAGTTGGAGACCCACTTAAAACTAAATCAAAGCGAAAGAGGCGAAAATATCTAGCTGATTGGGTATTCGACTAGCATGGGCAGGAAGGGACAGGTCAGGTCAGGACAGGACAGTCAGCTGGATACTCACTTTCCATATTCCTTGGTGCGAAATGGGGAGCACACTTGAATGGTTATGTCGCCTTTGGGTGTGGACACGGGATAGCTCTGGAGGTTGGAGACAACAAATGATGGCATACCCAGCATTATGGCAAAGACCCAGATAATCACGGCCGTGAAAACAGTCAGCGGCTTTGTCTAAATGTGTGTATGTGTGGGAAAAAAGAAAAATAAATTACTTAAGTGACTTCAGGTGGAAGCTTCGTCATTCAACAACTTCTCACCTGCAATTTACGAAGTGGATTCACAATGGCGCAGTATCGTTCACCGGAGAGCGCTGTTAATGTAAAGACGGAAACGCCAATAGAAATGTCCTTGAAGAATTCGACAATACGGCACATATTACGCTCAAAAGGCCAACTCTCCAGTGTATAGACAATTGTGGCAACAGGAACACAAACCAAAATCACCAGCAAATCAGCCAGAGCTAGTGATAGTATGTACCTACATTAAAAGTGAGAAAATCAAGCAGAGATTTACAAATTTTTACATATTACTTATTTCTCAAATTTAATAAGTTGAACTAAACATGAATGTGAAATAACCAAAGTTGCAATGAAATAAAATCAACAATTATTATAAATGTTGGAATAAGCAACGCTCTTTCCCCTTTATGCAAATGCTCTGCAATAAAGATTAAGATTTAGAACTATGAATTATTTTTACAATTTTAATTATATACTTTTTTATATACATTATCTATTTTTGTATGTAACCTTTTTAAATCAACTTCCTATTTTATTGACGTTATTCTTAAAATGAATTCTGTATTAACATAATTAATTTTAGAATCTTCGACCATAAATACTTAAATTTAAAAACGTTTAATTTTTTATTTAGTATTTGACACACACTCAGTTAAACGTGTCAAATTTGCTGCGTGGTTGCACTGGGATTGAAATTGGAATCGCTATTGGTATCGGAAAGGTCCTTGGTCCGGTTCCAATTCCTGATTCAGTTTGAGATTCTGTGGCATGTTGTGCATTCATTTGGAAAGCACTCGGGTCGAAGCGCACTTTACTGAACAAGTTTCTATTGTATGTTGAGCATTTTAAAGTGGGATCTATTGAGTAGGGTCTGCAGGAGACAGCCAGAGTATTTACCTAAATGTGAAACCTTCACATTGTTAAATATGAGAGAAATCTTAATGTATATGTCAAATGGCAAGTTTTGCCTTTTTTTTCACAAATTGCTTTGGCATTGACTGGTTTGAACTACGATTTTGGTAGCAAAAGGCATGAACCAGACAGAAAACATTTGTCCTTAACATGTATCATTAGGGCCTCTAATTTGCTAGTGCTGCCTCCTGTCAATTGACGTTTGTCTAGACAGCCGGACTTTCACACAAATACACCTACAGAGAAACTTTCGACATTAATAGAGAGATAAATTTATGATCCTTGGGTTGTGCCCAAGTTGCAGCTGTTCAAGCATGAATGTAGCTCGTTGGACACCTTCAACAACTTGCTCTTTATCTGTCACTTTGTGCACACTTTTCACTGGCATTTGTTCAATAAAAATTGCACTATAGAAATACATTTTCATTGACAGTCGAGGCGTGAAGACAATTTATAATAAATATGCTTGTTATGCAAGTGTTTCACCTCCTTCTCTAGACATTTCTTTAGTAAACTTCTGTCACTTCTCAATGTCGCCTGAGGGTGTAAAACTTTTGATTGAATTTCCATTTCCATTTGAATTTATTTAAATTTTTATTCGACAGAAGCCATAAGCCGCAAGCCAAGTTACATAGTTGTTAGTTTTTGTACAAGTTGCCAACTTAATAAACATTTGCATATGCTCTCCTTCCATTCACTTAACGCCAGCAGCTGTGAGCCTTAAAATGTTTCCCAACTCGGTTTGCCAATACTTATACACAGTTTTTCTCCGACTACATAGCTTTGCAGCTTACCACAAGTTAAGCCTTAAAAAAAATATTGTCGGTACTCCTATCCAAATGTCAGCCCCTGGACATGCAATCGTATTTATTTGAAACGCATCACGTATACGCTGTGTGGTCAAACACTTCATATGAATATTGTTTTCTCTCCCTCAGAGTAGTGTTGAACTCAAAAATTAATATTCGATAGATAAATATTTATTTATCCCGGCATTCCCAGTGATTTTATGAATTTAATGAATTCATAAATATAATATCAATCGAGGAATTGCCTACAACATCTTGGATTAACTGACATCTACTCAAAAGGTTGCATTTATATTTGAAAATCAGTTTAAATTTGTTTAAATTATTTATACGAAAAATTGCATTAGTAATAAAAACCAAATATTAATTAATAAGTAAGCTGCATAGACAATAGCTTTATGGCTCGTTACTCTTTAATATAACGCATACGCACAGTACGCCCGCGTAATTGAAAATGATAAATTATCCATATTTTTATTCAGAAATTGGCATCTAAATGGATTTTTGAGTAAGGGATTATTTAAATTGAAAAGGGATGTAGGAGATATCTTCAATGTTTTCTTTTGATCCCTTTGAACCTTTGGGACGATGCATGGGACCCTTTAGGTTGTTCTCTTTAAATTCTTTCAAGTTGTGTTTAGTATTCTCAAGCACTGACAGCAAATACATACATCTAGAAAGCATCATCATCATGCTGCGCCGTGCCAATACAAAGTTAAGAAAATTTCTTTTCTTTTGGTTAACTTTTAATTTGGCCAAAATGTTGACAGCTGTTTTGGCCGCAACGTGAAGGATCTGACTTGGATAGATAGCAAGGAACAATAAAATCAAAGAAGTCGGCTCATAAGTCATCCCATGAATTTTGAGTGGCAATTTTGGTTATATTTTTGGGCCAGAAGCCTACGAAAATACACACATCTATTTATATTAAGTGTTTGCCATGATTATGATTATGCGGCCAAAGAAAAGCGCCACGGGTGGTTGGACGGTTGGGTGGTTTGGTGGTTTGGTTGTTTGGCAGTGGGATGTTTGACACTTACGTGTTCGGTATGTTGCGCATGGAGCGATGCCGACAGAATATGATGACGAGAGTGCCATTCCCCAACACGCCCACAATAAAGATGAGTGTAAAGAGGACGGTAACAATATAGGTCTCCGGGCGATCCCAGACATCCGTGTACTGTGACATCTCCTCTGCGCTGGCATTGCGTCCGCCTTCCGACACAACTTTCGAATCATTCAACTGACTGAAATTGCTGACTTGGTTAACATTTAGACCTGCTGTGCCCGCCATACTTGATGCACCACTGGATTCCAGTGGGGCATATGCCAGACTTGCCGCCATTAGAGCTGCGTACATGTTCAGTTACTTGCTCTTAAGGTTGTAAGATGTGACAGTGCCTCACTGAGAGATTCTTCCTCCCCCTTTCTCACTCTCTCTCTCTCTCTTTCTCTCACTCCTTTTGTTGCTGTTGTCGTTGTTGTTGCAGCTGTTGTTGCCGTGTCGTGTGCGTGGTGGCCACTTCCGTTTCCTTTTTGTGGGGCTCAAGTTTTTGCACTTTTTGCCAACGGGTATTCAGTTTATGGCATTTACGTTTTCAATGGAGTGGTTGTTGTGGCTTTTGTTGTTGATGTAGCTGTTGTTGTTGTTGTTGCCTTGTAGTGTATTATTGTTAGTTGTTGTGTTGCTGCCGCAGTAGCGTGTTTTATTTTGCACATTTTGTTTTAGCTCTGACCACAATTATTGTTATTATTGTTGTTGTAGTTGTTGTGCTCTTAGACTGGCGCCAGTTGTTGCCATGCTGTAAATAACACACAGAAAAAGATGGATAGAGACAGTGTGAATGAGAGGCAAATACATGTTAAAGCCAAATGATTTAAGCTGCTTTAAATTAAATTACATTGCGTATAAGTAATATATACTGAGTTGCATTGAAACTGTGTTACATGTTGCGGCTTATTTCCCACACATTGACAACCCTCTTTCAGGCTAGCCCAATATTTATTTTTGTATGTTAAAACGTCCCTTGCCAAAAAAGGAGAGCAGCAGACACATGCAAAAGCATTAGCTTGCGGCATTTCCCAGACAATCAGACCCTTTTTCCTAAACCCAAATTTATATAAGATATTAAACAATGTTAAATTGAAAGTCGAACAAATTTTAGAAATTATAAGCAATAAAATAGGAGTACTGGAAAGACAATGTACAGAATAGCTGTTAATAAATTACAAGCACACAAGCATTTTAAAACAAGAATACATTACCAAACAAAGCATACTATAAACTAATATTATAATTTTAATTAAATTTAAATAATTTATGATGTTGTTGAGAATTTTAAATAGCTTATTATCTCAGACAAAAACTCTATGTATTCAATTTAAGGCAAAATAAACTGCATTGAATAGTTTAAAATTCACACTGTATTTATATATATACTTAGTATGTTGGTTGGCAAATCCTCTACAGTTAATGTGAAATATTATAACGAGTATTTTAATTGTTACACAATGTTTTAATCGCTTTTTACAACATTATTCAGATCTTAAAATATTTGTTATTTATCTCTATATTCTGTTTCCCTTGAATATATCTAGCTTGAATTATTTTGTTTGTAAGAAGAGTACAATTTACATGGAAGTCAAATGCAGCTTAAGATTTCACCAGAAAAATGTTTGGTTTTGTGCAATCAAAGTGGCAGCTGATTGAGTTTCAGTTTAAGCCACGACTTTTGTTCAGTTGGTGCAAGGAATTCATTTATCTTTTGTCTGCTGTGTATTGGCATTCCTTTCTGTTATTATCTTTTGAGGGTTTTGTTTGGGCTTTGAGCTGATGTTTGCGGTGCAAACGGGTGATGACGATACCCCGTTCAGGGCAGTCGCAATGTGAACTAATACGATTTTATTCGGGTAAATTCTACTACTACTACTACAAAAGATTTTCGTATCGCAATCAGGCGCTTTTATCCTCAACAATCGCAATCGCATTCGCAATCGCAGACTCAACGCCTGTGATGTGGGTTTATTCCATGGATTCACTTGACTTGGGACATGGATGAGTGTTTGTTTGTTTTTCTGTTTGTTTGTGTGTGTGTGTGTGTGTTTGTTTGCTTGCCTTATGTCATTTCAATTTCAATTTGATATTAGATTGTTTAGAAGTCGTCACTTGTTTCACTCCTATTGATTTTTGGACTATCGTTTAAGGTCTGTATTCCACAGTGCGTATGCGTGTTATTTATTCATGTTCTTACAAATTGTTAGCAAATCGAACAAAATCTTCTTCTGGCCATTGAGACAAGCTATTTATAGGCGCTTGAATGACTAAGCAGCTTAGCAAATTGAAAGTACAACGTAATACTATCCAGACACAGGAAAATTAAATGAACAAGGGGAAAGTATAGATACTGCTGAATACTTGAGTCAGGTGCTTCAATTGACCAAGCGGTCAGGTGCGTTCAAATGCATTTGTTTGGCATAAAATCAAGTATTTATTGGACAGCTTCTTGAAATTATTGAACTGAACATGCCAAGGAGCGCGCTGAATGATTGCAAATTAAATAAAAATGCACAGAGTCAGCAAAAGTAAAGTGAAAAGTGTAAATTCTCGTAGCTTCAGGGTAAATTCTTGTAAATTAAATATTGAGTATTATTTGACTAGCAATACGCTTGAGTTCTCTGATTATTGCCTTGATGTTTGATATTATTTCAAGCTTATTCAAACAAATTTACAATTAAAGTTAATGTTGATTAATATGTATCTCTCGTAACATAAACACTTGAAGCAATTTCTAAAACCATAAATCATAGCTAAGTGAAAATGCTTAGTTTGAATTAGAGAAGCTGTGTAACAGAATTTTGTATAATTTAATAGCACATGCTCAAAATTTTTGATTTATTAGCTTGGAAACGTTAAGGCGTTTATGTATTTAATGTGAGCACGTTGGGCGCCATAGGTACGGATTAAATTTGCACCCAATTGACATGGCACTTAAACGTATTTAATGTGCACTTGTTTCGACTACCGCATTCATAACATTTGCGGTTCCTTTCATAACGGAGTCAAGCACGCAGAAATTTAAGTGCAATTAGCTTTGGCAATCACCGAGGTCGAAGGTCGAGGGTCGAGTCGTGTGGGGGTCAGCAAATAGGAGGTAAAAGAGCTAAAAATCCAGGCATTGCCAATGGCAACTCATTTTTAATGACAGCTTTTGCGGCAATTTGCTATCCAAAGCGACGACAGGCAACCTCAGAGTTGTTGTGTGTTTTAGTCGGGGAAATTTGGAATGTGACTTCCGGGAAGGGTGAAGATTGTGTAATGAAAGCTTCCAAATATTAATTATTTTTCGTATTTTGAGTAAAGTTTTCACGTGCTACTGCGGCCATCCAACGTTTATTGACTGCTTTGGGCGAAAAGCAATTATTCAGAGTCCCTAAAAACTTGTCAGCGTAGCATTAAAGTCGATTTGTAACGCATTGCCCACCTCCTAAAAGAAAAACTTCATCCACTTGTGACAGTTACAAAACTTTTGAATTCGTTTTCTTCGTAAAACCACACAAATTTCTTTGCAGACAAATACGGATGTGACAACCGGGGCGGAAGTAACTGGGCCAAGAGCAAGGCCAAGACCAAGACCAAGACCACAAGCAGAACCAGAACCACGACCAGGCCAATTGGCAAAAGTTAAATGTCTGTCTAAGCCAATACTGAAAATGCCACACAATAACCGTCGTGTTGTGTCGCGTCATGTCTCAGAGGCGATGAAATGTGCACTTCAAAACAAGCTTGACAACAATTTGAAAAAAAACACGCCAATATTTCAGGGAAAACACTGAGAGGACATAGCTTAAGTGGCAGTTTGAAATGTATTAAACACATTTTCTTACTTATTTCTTTTTTTTTTTTTTTGGTAGCAGCAGCAAAAAATTATGAAACTTAGGGGAACACGCCCTGCGGCGACGGAGCGACCTCTGACCGCAATCAATTTAATTGAATTTCTTGCGCAATTTCAGCAGTTTTCTTTTGGGAGGCACATTTCCTAGGTGACCTGTCAATTGGCTTTTATGCCTCAAGCCTGCGTCAAGAAGTGAAAAGAAAGATGGAAGATATATCACTTTTCTTAAGAATGCCTTTTTATATCTTATAATCTCTCTAATACCCTCTTTCCACCACAATGACTGCTTCAATTTTTGTCCGTTTTTACACTTTTCATCAATTATATTAAGTTGTTTTGGTTGGCACTTGTTCAGGCAACATTTAAGCATATCTTTGTAAAAGAAATAATTGGTTGAAAGTGAAGAAGAAATAAACTTACGTTTTCTTATTAACTAATTTATTACAGAATGACATAAAGATAAAATAAATAAAAATGATTGAATAACAAATTACATAATTATATCTAATGATGTCGCCGTCGCAACAAGGCGTTTTTTATGGCATCATTAAATCTGTTATTCAAACTTAAATTTACTTATATACTTATTTAAAACAAACAAAAAGAAATTGTGCTTTCTTTAAAATATAGAAATAGTAGTAGTAGCTCAACATTGCCTATATTTAGTTGTATATATTTATGATTTAAGCGTCTTAAGAAGCCCGATACTGAAGGCTGCGTGCTTCGAGCTCAGATAGCAACCAGCGGCTGCTTTTTGAACGCAATTACATTTGTCAGAGCCGCCCCGACACGAGGAAAAGTCTATTAAAATGCCTGACTTCCACTCCTGACTGACTCCCTGGGTACCCCGTGGCTGAAACGCCCCCCGTTGAGCCTACGTCCATAAAGTTGGGCGGGCCAAGAAGACAAAGGCAGATAAAACATATTGTCGGAATGGTGCTGCATTACATGCTCAAAATTCTTACGAGTCCTCTGTTAGATAAATCATAAAGCAAACATAATTTAATACACATACACTTCTGTGTGTGTGTGTGTGTGTGTCTGTGTGTCAGGCTATAGCTTGTAAGCTGGCAATGGCAACGGCATACGGTGCGTATGTGTAATGTGTAATGTGGCGAGCGTGTTAATCATACGCCACATATGCGCAGCCAAGCCGAATAATGAGCTAAAAGAAAAGAAGTCAGCTAAAATGGAATGCTTCGCAACATTCAAGTAACAGCAAGTAAATAAAACATACTAGAATTCAAGTTCGAGCTCGAGCTCGAGACTCTTATTAGCTTTCAAGCCTACGGCAAATACAGACTAATGGGTCACTCATTATGCAACGTGTTCTAAGCTATTTTAATTATAGAGAAGCGTCGAAATATTTACCATTTATAATAAAAAAGTGGCTGTTGCTCATTACGTATGCGCTCTGCCCTCCTCCTCTTATTACTCCTACCCCTAGTCCTCAATAAATTATGCAAATTTCACAGCGTTCCATTTGCTTTTACCCAGCTCCAAGCTGCGAACATAAATATTGACAAAGTTACACTGTCCTCTGTCCTCCTTCCTCCGCCTGTGCCTTAAGCATGCAGACAGGCATCACATGCTGGAATCAGGAAGAAACCAGGACACCAACAGACTGTAGTCTGGGTCATTCATTCTGGGTCATAAAGCGTTCCTACACAAAATGCTCCGAATCGTATGATTGAAGATGATTGAAGATGATGGCAAATGTGCCTATCTGCACGTATCTCACATCGATTTAAAAGCGATGCCTCTTTATATTTATCTTTCATAAATCTATAATGAGTCATGCTCAGATACAAGAGCAACGAGTCAAGATTTCATTTAAGAACAAATGAAGGCTCTAACTTTGAATAACTTAAGCCTGCAGATATTAAGGATATTAGAATTATTCCATTATCTAATCTATTTTAACTGGTTTGAATTTTGTTACATTTTTTTGAAGACCATTTACAAACCAGCTATAAGCTGTAAAGAGTTAAGAGAGCATCAATATTATGTAATTTTTATTAAAACCTTTTCATCCAGATGCAGTTTATAATAGATTATATAATATGTTACATACTATATATTATATGGTATTCAAAACATTTTAAGCCATTTAAGTATAAAAATTTATTTTAAAAAAAATAAATTTGGGCTTTAAAGCGTATAGAGTCCAAACACCATTTTAAAATATCAATGATTTGTTCGTTATAATTTCCATTACATTATTTGCAGAACTTTTCCTGTCTTCTTACTTTTCCAGTAAACTTTTCTTATTATTTTTTTTAAATTTTGATTTATTTGTCTGATAGACAGTTTCTTCAAAAATTGTTCAAGTTTATTCAGTTGTGATTAATTTTTGTAATACAAATTCCAATATGTCCAAGCGTGTGAGTATTGCTACTCCAGAAGATTTGACAGAAGCTATCTCATCGAACAGGCCAAGTACATCACCGCCAAAAAACAAAACAGAATCTCAACCACAAAGTCCTCGGGTAAGTGCGGATTCCAAGGGAGAAAATCTGGGAAGAGCCGTAGATGAAACAAAGGGGACAAGTGACAGCGCATTGGTCAAATCAAAATCGGAGGATGGGGAACCCTTCTCGGATGATTGTGAACGTTATCAAAAGGATTGTTGCTGTTGTCATTGTGTTGATGTGCGATGTGCACTTAAGCGAGCTGCCTTTCTAAGAACACCTGAAGGTAAGCGGCGACTGGAGATGAAGATGCAGATGAAAAGCTTCTTCATGAACATCAATGCGTTGACATATGCTCGCCGAAGGATTGACAATCAGTTGGATGATAGCCAGGATTCAATGCCTCCCTCGTTGGATGGTTATCCTGCTAGCATTACAAAAGTGAAACGCATTGACTCGAGATGTTTGTCTGTCGACTGGTTTGTCCATGACCTGGACTATGTGGATCACTATGAGATCTTTGTGGACAATAGACGACACAAGTGTGTCTTTAATCCTCAGATGACCTGTGCCATTTTGCTGGACGTGAATGCTAGAACTTCGCATAAGATCCTCATGAAGGCACTGCCCAAAAAAGGTTCTGGCTCTAATCCCAATTCCATGGATCAATTTATCAGCGATATCTGCTGTGGTGGCATGGACAGAGTCCTAAAAGATGATAATGTTTGTCTGTGTAGCAAGCAAACGGAAGTGGAGAAAACCGAAAAGACTTACAAGAAGAATAAACGTCAGAACCTTGTCGAATTCTGGAAACCAAGCGTGTTTCTCTACACACCTGTCTGTTCCTGTTCAGGAGACTGTGACTGTGATTGCTTTGCATAAATGATTGTTTAATGCACATTATGTACATTTAGCAATAAACTAAATTTTACCTAATGTCTACATTAAAAAAGTACTTAATTGCTCAGAAATGCTAGTAAATTACTGTTACTGTGATTGCTTTACATAAATTAATTTTGATATATTTACGTAAACTTTAATTGCAGAAATAAATTAGGAAATTATTATTTTAACATATGTATGTTCAAACATTTTTCTTTTCTTTCCTCAACATACACCCTCTCTCTCTCTCTCTTTCTCTCTCTGGTCATCCTAAATTTGTTCCCGATTTACAAATTTAGATGCTGCAACTTTTTACATTAAATTTCTATTATCACGAAATTTACTGTAAGCAGAAAGCTCTTTTGTAAACATTCATAAAAAAATATGTAAATTGAAAATAAATAAATTTAACTTTAGCTAAGCTAAGTTAAGGCAAAGAGAAACTTGCGAAAATAAATGGCAAGCAGAGAGAAAATAGTCAAAATAAATGGAAAATTTGTTTCAAAATAAATTACAGCAAAATGAGTGGAAATGGCTTTAAGCACAGTTTAAGTGTTTATATATAAATTGTATTCACAACAATATTTATTTATTTGTTTGTAAGTGAAATGTTATTGCTACAACTTAATGAAATATATTATTCTGATATAAATTCTATTTAAATGTCAGTTTAAATGTAAATAATAAATAATAAAAAAACTTGAAAGAGAAAGATTGAAATATAAATGCAGCTAGTGTAAAGAGCCGTCAGACAGTAATAATTCTAATACTAAGTCGGAGTCCGAGATGAAGTCGGAATGTCAAAGATGCTGCTCCAGTGAAGTGGAGAGGGGAAGAGGGATCAAGTCGTGTGTAGAGAACTTTAGCTGTCGGCTTTATTTAAAAATTTATAATAATAATAATCATCTGGTGTGAGTCGTCAGAGCTCATTTTATCAGTGGCCAACAGGCATTGGCCATGTCAGAGACAGAGAAAAGATGAGGAAGAGTGTGTGAGTATGAGAGAGAGAGAGCGAGGGGAACTGGTGCTGACGTAGGCGCCTCCATTTGAGGCCATGACGTGGCGTGATTAATTATTTGGCAAATATTTGAAATGCCTGAAGAGGTTTCACTTACAGTGTTCCTCATGCTCTCATTGTTGCCATAGCGACAAGTATGAAGGAAATATAAAATAAAAATGAAAATGAATATATAATATAAAAAAAAAATCATTGAAGTAATTTTCGCAAATACTTGGTCAAACAGTCTGAACTCGTTCTTGTATATATATTTAATTAATTTTCGCTTTTGCCCCTACTTTGATGGCCCATTGACGGACAGTGTGTGGCTTATTTTCCCATTTTCAATTGGCATTTTGTTTGTTTGTATTTCTCTTTGCCTTTTAAACAGACGCCACTTAGTAGTCGTACTTCATTTCAATTTATTTTAAAAACATTTCCTCTTCTTTTTAGATGCTTTTTTTTGTACATCGGCCAACGCAGCGTATGCGCTATTTTAATAGTCACATTCAATTACTTTTCAGTCTTATGTTCTTAGATTCCCCACACGCAGTTTTATGTGTGTTGTTCGATTTTTCGCTTGCAAATATTTTAATTGATTTCATGTGGCCATTTACTCTCCTTCCCCCGATTTCTTATGTAAATATTTCGTTTTATTGGCAGCTTCACAATTGTTTATTCAAATTGTTTATAGCGTAATCTTCTGGACCCATGCCATCACTAAATCTTGTATTTTAATTTAAAAAAAACTGGTACCCATTCAGCCATTCTATTGTCTATAAACTTAGCTACAGCTGAAAACATAGATTACAGGCTCCATCAGCCCCTCTGTAAAGCCCCTCTTTAAAACAAATATTTAAAAGAAAACAAAACACGGCATGAGCAACAGCGATGGCGATGGCAAGGAAAAAGTTCAGCTCGCATAACTCACATCCCCGACAGGCTTCAAGGACGAAGAAAAAAATAAAAATTGTAACCCTTGCAAATACCAAGCTTTGACTATCAGTTTGTCACAAAGCATTTTTGTTCCTCTGCTGGAAAGTGTATTTATTGGGCAACATTCTAAGCTTGTTAATTATATGAGAAGCAATTCTACATTGCGTATGCGTAATAATAATTATAATAATGTCTTAATGTCTTCAATTAAATAAACTAAATAAATAAACAATGAAACCATATAAATAAACAAATAATAATCTAAACTCAACTAGAACAGTAATTCTATTTTATTACAAATTAAAAACAATTAGTAAAAGTATTTACAGAACTTCTAGTTACTTCTATTTATAAAAGTGTATATTTTATGTTTTTATTGGATATTCTATGTCCTATACAAATATCCAAAATTATTCTCTCCGATTACATATGGATATTAATAACTTTGCTAAATCTTAAATTTATTACAGATTGACTAACTGTGATATATTGCTCCCGTAGGAATACGATGATTTACAGTTTTGTTTTACAGGAGAGTATCTCAGTGCCAGTTGAGGTTTTCTACCCTTTTTTTGCCATTGCTGTTGAATTTTGGCTACCTTTTATGGCATTCTGTCAACAACGGAGGCTGTTTAAAGAATCTAGCGAATTTCAATTTCAAATTTCGCGAAAAATTTTTGATGTCGATGGGACTCTAACCTCCGCACAAATAGGGCACAAAGAGAAACAAGCAAATGGCTGGAACTAAATCAGAATCAGAATCGGAATTGCTGTTGCATTGCTTGTGGCGCCACTTCGTATGTGGCACACAGAATTGAAAAGCTATTTTAGGACTTTGGGCCAAGAATGCCATGTCTTTTAGGCAGCTCAGGCTGTTCAGGCATTTTTAAAACCAGACTAAGCTAATTGGCAAAACCACGCAATCATGATAAGAGTCCATGTGGAGCAGCCCCAACAATTTATTGTCAACATAATTCAAGGCAAATTCATGTTGGGAACCAGCACAGCAGGTGCCCTGAAAAGGATACAAACAATTTTCGACACTCTATATTCAACAAGCAACATTAAATAATACGCGTACTCATGGGATGACAGCTTCTATTCCATATTACATGCCTGCGAGAAGTAAGAGTATTTTGAGGATAATTTCCTTATCCACATGTCGGTCAATGTCAAAAGATCATTAGCTCACAGACATAGACACAATGAGGCATGTCAAGATTAACAGAAAAACAGAAATTTTGTTAAGAGCATGAATGAAATTGTTTGCATAAAGAAAGAAAAACAAGACGTTCTCGTTTGGCAGATGTAAACAAATTTTGAACAATATCTGCTAATGATGGAGAATTGTTTATGGCTGTTCTATTTATTATGATAAGGTAGTTCCCACAGCTTTGTGGTTGTTGGGGAAAGACACATATAAAGGGTAGAGAAATGTCATATTGGGTTCTAGAAACTTTAAATTATACCTACAATTAATTTGTTAAACATAAAATTATAAGTATAAGGCATCAGGGAATAAGCGCTGTTGTCTTATTTGTTTGCATTCAATCAACTTGATTTTTAACTTTTGTACAGAAGCTAATTTCCATTTACAAAATATACTAATTAACAATCTAAAGTTCTCCCAAGAGGCTCTCAACAAAGTTTTCCCTAGACTCACATCAGATGGAAATTAAAATATATTCCTGTGTAGTAAAAAAAAGTTAATAGAAGAAGTCCTTTGTGTCTCTCAACTGTTACTTTTATAAGATGCGAATGCTTATGCAAATTAAATGGTTTTTTCTGCTTTATTTTTAAGCCAAATGATAAATGTAGCTCACAAAACAAGACACACACAAAAAATCAAATAGTAGAACAATGTGCTCAACTTGCGTAAAACAGCAGAAAGCAGAAAAGATACTTCATCTTTTTCTATGCATATTGTACCTATTTATTTGTCTTTGGTTTATCTTTGTTTCTTTTTTTTTTGTTTTTATAAATTCAGTGCATTATTTATAGCATTTGTGGTCAGCTAGTGGGCGGTCACTTCTTCAAGTTCTGGAGCAACGATTTTATGATAAATGATGAAAAAGTTAATCATCAACTCGAAAAATACTTAAGTAGCCATGGGAAAAGGGGCAACATCAAGAGACTTAAGCTGGTAAAAGTTGTGGGGAGAATGAAAAAGTTACTTTTGTTGAAGGTAGCAGGTAGGAAAAACGATGCTAAACTATTAATAAGAATAACAAGTCATACTACGGAATCTGCTGACGTCAATGAATCGCAAATGATGTTGTAAAGGTTAAAAAAAGTTGAGAAAAGTTGATGTAATTGATTGATATCGTGCTTAAAAGATTAATGTATAAGATTTTAACCTCAACTCACTATTCAGTATAAAAATTAACTCTACAATAAATCTAAGAACTTCAGCATTGACAACATTTCAACAAATTGACCAAAAGACAAGCGAATCCATTTATCAAGTAAGAGAGGAAGAACAATTTCGAAACCTTATAAGTATTTGTCTTCGCATCGTACCGAAATCACATAACTACATTATCTCATGGCTCAAGAGCTGTTTATCTCTCAGCCTATTCGGCATTGAGTTACCTTTACACAGAGAGAGAAAGGGAGAAAAGGAGAGGGATTGAAAGAGATAGGGAGCAGCTGCTTCAGGAGCAGGAAATTCAAAGCAGGGTCTAATATTACTCACGTAGCCAACACATTATCCGCATCAACAGATTGAGAGACTACGAGCCTAACTGGATGCTACCTCTATTTGCCATTTGCCAAGTTACGTGTCTTCGATTGACAACCAGTCAATACCTCAACTTCATTCTCAACCTCAGTTTCAGACTCAGACTTGTTCACAAACTTATCCTCATCCGTTGACAAGCTGGCTTTGATTTTACTTGGAGTGCCAACATACGTTCTTACCTCTAGCATTTATTTAATTTCCCATTTATGCCATATCCATATTGAAAATACTGACTACTTGACTGACTGTCTGACTGACGTTATCCACACTTTTGTCATGTACAAATGGAAATTGTAATTGAATTTCGTTGATTATTCAAGCGAATCGACTGATATGAATGCATATACTTATTCAGTTGTGACTAACGGAAAAACAATGAATAGAATATTATATTGTGTTTATAATCACCTCAGTGAACATACTTAAATAAATAAACAGATTTCTAATTGGAATTCATTGTTCTTTGTTCTCTGCTTTAGGCAAGTCTCTACATTAAAAGTTCAAAAAGTTCAAGATATAAAAAACACGTTGGGTAAATGGGAAAAAATTTGTCACACTATCAAAGTTCGAATTCAAATCAATCAATTGTTTGTTATGGAAATTAAAATGTACAATTTCACAAACTTAGATGCAGTACAAAAGCGAGAATAGCAAATATGAATAATAATTTAGTATCGATTAAGGGGTTTCTATTTAATATCTACATTATTAAAAAGTATGCCAATTAGAATGGCTGGAAAGGTATCGATGAATTTCTTGCTAAGCTTAATACAGCTAAATAAAAAATGCTTGAATTCGTTTTAAACTATTAACTTCATATGGAAATTCTATAAATAAATAAATTACAATTCATCAAGAACAAGTAATACTTGCATAAGAAGATTGCTTCGAGACATACTATGTCAGTTAGTTGAGAAGAACATCTGCTTAAAAATAGCTTCCTCATCTGTTCCATATTCATAAGGTTATTTACATTAATTTTTATCCTGCTATTATGCAATCAGCTGATTAACTGGAGAGTAATACGAGAGTCCGGCAAGAGCCCCTGGCATAATTGAGCAATTTAGCCAACGCTTGAGCCTGAATCTTTTATGGAGGGTCATTAATAACTGGCCAAAGCATTCATCAGTTTAATATAACAAATTAATTTGAGTGCTTCAAAGAGGCGCCATTGAAAAAATCTCATTAAATACAATGTCAAGCGCTTTAATACAAGCATTTAAGAAGAATTGAAACAGAAAATGAAACTGACGCATTATTAAAAATAAAGCGTGCAGAAAATGCAGGAAAACTGCTGTTGACAATGAATAAGCGAGCAGAAGATGCTTCAAAAATTGAATGAAGCGGAAATTATAATGGGAATTTCATATTGAGCACACGAGAATCGACAAGCTGGAAACTCGCTTCCCAACAAAAATTACAAAGGAAAGCGCAATAAAAATGCAGATGACACTGTAGTGAAAAGTTTTAAATTTCACTGGAAAAATTTATGCTGTAAGCGATCAAAATAAAGAGCTTAAGAAATGTGACCAAATCACAGCACAAATCCCGAATCAACCAGGAGAAAATAACTGTCACAAAGGGACTTAAATCCAGTGAAAGACGAAGATTGAGCATGCTGGCATTAAAAGGCCTAGTTGTACATAAATCAACCTTTAAGGTTACGTCCCTAAATCCAAACGAACAAAATAAATGTGACAGAAGAACAACTAGAAAATACCACGCAATTATGATTTATAAACCTTTATTTACTGAATGTCAACTTTGTCCTAGTAATTGAGAAATTGTGCATTTTACAAGGGGATTTCGCGAGAAAAAATATGGTTCTATAAAAAAATTGTTTAACTTGTTGTCTATTAAATTTTGTACACCTTTGTTAAATTTCTACGAATTTAAAAAACTTGTTACACGCTTTAACAAAAGTGTGGCCTTCCCTTTCTAGCCTAATGCTTACAGGGTATAACAATGCTGCAAAGTCGTCAAAGCACATAAATATCAATTTGGGCAACCTATTGACAACTCGCCATTTTCGTAAATGAAATGCAATATATTATTACCTGCCCGCAGGGCGATGAAGAGAGAATTTTCCAATATGAGAAAAAATTGGAGAAAGAAAAACCTGATATATTTGAACATAAATTATGACACCCATAGATTATAGAGACGCCTGCTTGACGACACAGTTGTTGGCAATTAAAATGCGAACATGCCCAACAGGAATGCACCACCAAGTAAGCTCCTTCCCGACAATTTTCCATCCCGCCGGCGACCATGAGAAAATACCAGCACGGAAATTATATGAGCAAACATCTAAGCAAAAGTTTTTCTCGTTTTTCCCGTTTTTCCCGGATGGCTGCTGTTACTAATTCAATTGAAGCTACAAGCAATATTTATTTATTTATTTAACTTTCTTGCACTCATTCACCCGGCGCCGAGCTGTCACAAAAGTTGCCATAGAAATTTTCCGACTTGGATATATTGCTTTTAAATGGTCAATCTACCCAAGAGTGAGATATCAGCCACATCGACCTTATCGACCTCATCGACCTCATCAACCTCACCTGCAAAGAGGACTGACATATGGCCCAGTGACAAAACAGTGAGAAAACATAAAAAGTTTTTTGGTACTTTAAGCCGCTTTAAAAATTCTTATATGTGCATGTGTATGTGTGGGACTGTATTAGTGTAAGTATGTGTGTGACCACAATTATGGCAACTATTGAAGGCAAAAATTAAAATGTCTTTGCATTGCTAATGATTCCGCATTCCTATTAAAATGTTGAATTTTAATTAAAACATTTTAATTAATGTTAAGATCTCATTATGACGAACAGTGTAACACATTAAAGAAGTCGTAAGAAACCACATAAAATAGTTATATTGTCAATTAGAGAGACGAGCTGAGTAAATATCTAACCATGTTCGTCAGTCTTTCAATTTCAAAACTACTGTCGAAAGTCTCTCACTCCACAAGCAAGAAAAAATTCACTTCCGACAATATAATTATTAAGTATGTTATGTTAATGTTATTTTCTTTTGCTTTGCAATTCCAATTCATAAAGCTTTAAAATTGTCATCAGCTAAAATAATATTCGTTGTAAAATTATTAATGCCTAAAAATTCGCAGAATTATTATTGCTTGGTTTTTTTTAAGAACTTCTGTGATTATTATTCTTTCATTAAGTTTTCATGAAAAGTAGAGTATAAAAGGAATATTAGATATTTGAGTCGGAGATGCCATCTGTCTTCTGTCTTGTATAATAAGATTACTTAATATCCATAATTTTTATAAGCATGTCTCTTTTTAAGAGCTGGTACAAGGAAGACAATTATTTTTACACTACAATCGGTAGTAATGAATCAATTTATCACCCACCCGATGATAATTGGAAACAGAAACAAACGAAGCAGTTGAAAGAATTTAAATTGATTTTTCCATTCAAATATACAATCAAATGCAAATTAAGGACTTACATACAAGCAGTTACGAGTAAATAAATAGAAAGGTTAAACAGTCCATTAAATTGCGACCTATCAACAAATTTATCGATATAATCCCATCTGTCAACAGAGTCAATGCAAATAAGTTGCCATAAAATAAGCATAAACTGTAAAGTTTCAAAGGGCTGAAAACAATTGGTATTTGCCGTTAAGCTCATTTATGGCCACAAAATATTTTGCCCAAATGTGAATAGAGATATTCATAAGTGTGATTATATATATATGTATGTGTCTGTGTGTGTGTGTGTGTCTGCTATACCGCAATTTTAATGCTTCAACAATGCGTGGAAAAATAATCAAATGATTGTCAAGCGCACACGAAATATAAATATGACCCTCTGGGCATATTACGACGTTACGTATGCGCCATGTGCGCTGCGTCAATTTTATTAACCGCAAAAACTTTTGTGGCATTGTGCGAAAGAGACAGATGATCGTAATGTGCCCCTGAGCCAGGGCTACATTATTTGTCTAGGGTAATCATGTGGAAGACAAAGCAAACGATGCCAACTTTTGTCATCAAATTTGGCGAGGCTGCAACCCGGCGAATGCTTGATAATTTTCACTGCCAGGGAACTGAAAGGTAAAACAATTATAAAACAAAAAAGAAAGAGAAGGGAAACATTAATTACGCGAAATTTTGGAACCCACAAAGAGCAGGTAAATGGATGTGCTCGTCTTCAGCTCTGGGCTTGGCAGTTATTGCGTATACTAATTAGCGTCAACTGATTTTGCCGTTAACTATGGTACTGTGTGAATTTTGGTACGTGCTGCAAGGGTTGACACACGGCTGACGAACTGATTGAAGGACTGACTCACTGACTGATTGGCTTATGCTAATTTGCTAGAGAAATGCGGCAAATGGTTTGTCATTTGGCCTCAAATAGCTTTGATACTGATTGATCTCCAGGCAGGCGTTTATTTTGGGGGCGTGTCTGAAAGCTTACTTTATTGCTTGCTTTGGGCTTTAATTTAGTTTTAACTATTTCAATCCGTTTAATTATATGACTTTCTTTGTTTATTTATTTATTTTTCTGTGGCTTTCTTGTTCGTCTTCAAGCACAGTTTGTGAATTTCTGTGTTTCCTCTTTGTTTATCTTATCAAAGAATCTCACAAAATTCATTTATTTTATGTCAGCCACAAGACATGGAAAACATGGAAAAGTACATCTTATCAAAGATTTGCGTGTACTTGGAATTTGGGTAGCTTAGTTCCTAATTACACTTGAAATCAGTTAAAATTAACCCAACTTTTGAGTGCTTAAAAAAGGTTTTTTTTTAATATTCTAAATATAATATAAATAAAAAAATAAAAAATAGCGGCAGTTTTTATTTAATTTAATGAAAACATTTGTTTAGAGGAGTTATAAAACTCAACATTTATTAAATTAACGTTTTTAAAATTAATAAAAAAAACAGAAAGGACATTTAAATAAATTTATTTATTTGATAATTTGTAATCTTTCTGAAATTTAAACTGCATTTTTGTTACTCCGAAAATATATCAGAAACATGAAATTTCTCAATTTCTTCTGTCACTTACGGCTCGGTTTTAGAGATTGTCCCCGATTGTCTTAAGCTGCACATTAGCTAACATTCATTACAGATATCAAATATTATAAATTCCTATTTTTGCACATATGACATATATTAAAAATTTAAATTTATTAATGAAGGTATATGTATATTTTTGTTTATAATATAAAAAACTTTTCTACGTCACAGCAAATATACAGAATCTTACAAATGTAAAAGGGCTATAAACTTTTGTTGCAAAGTCTTGCGACAATCAAATCTAAGCCGTAAATTTAACACTTTGTTGCAGTTGTCAACAGATCAAAGTTTGTGAGACGTCTTAAAAAAAGGAAATGACAAGTAAAGTTTTCCGACAGGGCAAAAGTCTGTCATTCAGGGAAAGCATAAAAAAATGCGAGACAGATGGGTAATGATTTAAGCCCGACTAAGCATACAGGCAAATATTTGCAAGAACATTTTTGATAAAGTTAGCCGATCGAACGAGCTGTTGATTTATGGCTCTGGCAACCCACTGGCATTTGAGTGAGTGAGTGAAAAACACTTTTCAACTTACGAGCTATCAGCTAACAGCGCAGCCGACAAATTTTCCACAGATGCCTGCAACTGATGTAAAAATAAACAGCAGACAGTTTAATAATCGCACAAGTCAAAATTTTAGTTTTTTTTTCATTCGGTTTTTCTATTTTAAACACTTGTCCCGAATCGAGACGTAAACAAACTTGGCACAATTCGCGACGACCCAAATATTTTTTTTTGGCACACTTTTAATTTCTATTATTATTATTTCTTTAAATTTCCAAATTCTTCAAGTCTACTTTTTGAAAGTTATCAGTCGACGCTTTTACGGGCAACCTGCGACCGCTTCGGGCGAATCCGTTAACAGGACTAAATTCACAAAGTGAAAGTAAGCAGCATTCAAGTCAAATGGCATCCACAGCAGTTGCTGCGAAAAACGCGCCAAAACATGGCATCCACAATGAACACCAAATGGATGCCACCATGTGCGTCTATTTAAACTGCGCAGTCGTTCTGCAATTTGTGGAAGCTATTCATTTTGGATTGTGGATGCTGTTCTCGTATGTCAGTATGTGTGTGTATGTGTGGACAACTGTTGCCTTCGATATCATTGAACGAACTTTCATTCATAATTTTCTGCGACTGACACAATGAATTTAATTCGGAAAATATTCCTCTCTTTTATTTTCAGCTGCCTTCAAGCCGATTATTTTTTGCTTTCATTTTCCGCAGTGTTTTCCATTTTGAAGCGTTAGAGTTTCGCTAACCACGACAAAGTCTTTGAGGTTTGTCAGCAAAAGCAAGGGAAACCTGTCAAAAATCAGCACACTGTTCTTGAAAATACATCCTACACAATAGAAAATGACTGAAATTATAATTTCACAATTAATATGAACATGAATTTTCTATTTCAGACTTATAAATTTAAGGCAAGTCCTTAACCATTTATGTTTTCCTGTGCCCAGAAACAACAGAACATCCTTTAAAGTTCAAACAATACTTGTAAATAAAAGTAAATAATAGAATCAAAATATTATAGCTGGTAAATATATATTTATTTCGAAAACTCAATATTAATTATAATTCTTAATATCAACAGGTTTGATAAATATACACTTGACTTCAAACGCGGATTTTTCATTATTTTTATGAACATGGAACTCCATTTTTTAACTTTTCCTCACAGTCAGCAGTAGTACCAGTACCAGTACCAGTACCACCAGTACCAGTGCCAGTACCAGTATTTGGTCTCCTAAATGGGCATAAAGGTGATCCTAACAGGCACAGAAGGGTTCCTTCTGTCTCAGGAATTTGGTAGACCATTAACATGGCAACCAATGCCAAATAGATGAAGAACTTCGAAGACATTTTACGAGTAATGTTCACGATCTGTGCACGCTTTAAAGTATAGATATTCTCCTAACTTTACCCTATTTATATGATTTGTAAACTCTATTTAATGAGAATACAAAGGTACAAAGATTATACAAATCGCCATATAACAGGCAGAAGTTGGCATATATAACGCTACTAACTATACACATATGTAAGTTATTTGATCAGCAACAATAGACTAGGCAGCCAAACACACTAAGTCTGCTTTACTAGTTTCTCTTTATAAATAGGGAGATAAATATTCTTTATATTAGAACTGTGGACCGGGTGTCTTTTAGTCGAGCATTCTTGATTACGGCATGCTTGCTTAATCAAAAGTAAACATTTGATTACATTATAGTTAATTTTCATAATAGTCATCTTTTATTTACTCTGATGACACAATTAGAAACACGAGTCGATTATGCAAGTTTGTTGTTTGATATTAAGAATCGAGTTCATAACTAGCTCTTTTATGTAATCGCCTTAAACAAATAGATTCACCCCTACATCTTTATCGATTAAATTCTTATTTACACGTATCAGTTTATGTACTTAAAGGATTAATTAGTTTAATGTAGGAATGCCTTAATTCGAGATTTTGCTTTAATAGAATATGTGCTTGATGACGATCCAAGCCATATGCCCATTAGGCATCAGGACGACTAAAAAGGCAACAAATATGGAACTAAAACAACTTCAAAGATTGAGATTTGTAAAAAAGAAAGCTTAAACTGCCACCTGATATCCTATAAACAATTCCACTGTCAAATTTATCATTTTAAAATTTAAATAGATAATTATAATAGCAAAACGATTGACAGATTGTAAAACCCAGACCAAATTTGAAAACAAAAATTTGTATACTGAGTAAAACATTTTATATATATTCCTATAGTTTAACCCCAACGGAAGAAGGAGTGAACTATATATTTTAATGAGAAATCCTTGCCATTTTCAGGCATCTTTCTTAATGTCATAAATATATGTATCCCAAAACTCGCAGTGAAATAGTTATAAAGATAAAGTTAAGGAGTATGGCTAATTTCAGCAAGCTGCTTGTTAATATGACTAATTATGTGGGTAGAATTCCTAAACCAATTGCTTAAAATAAGTTTAAGAAAATAAAATCTACCAAATTATTAAAGACAAAATTTATGATTAAGTAAATAAAACTCAAGCGCATTCAATGCAACATTTATATATATATATTTATTTATCAAACAAAATATGTGTCCTCATCATTATGTTGTGGGTGGTCTAGTGGTTCGGAATGGACAGAGAGGAGAGCGTATCAAACACAAATACAACATGAAGGTACCCTCCACTATTGGTGTTGTAAAGACCAAAAGAATGGAGACCAGCAGCAAGTAGAAGAAGAGATTAGTTGGCAACATTTTCGGTAATGTATACTGGGTTCCGCTTTAGACTGATTCTAATTAGCAAAGGGTGACCTATTTATACGGATTCCAAGTGAATTACAAGTGATAATATTTGAGCAGTTGGTTTATATAATATTTACCCTCGGTTGACTCTATCATAAGTTAATTGTTGTAAAAACCCACTTAAAGTAACTGCTGCTAACTTTAGTAAGAGTAACTTTACAGAATGGGAGAATGTTACTGCATATATTATAAATAAACTTATTTGCGTCTTGCATCAGTTACAGTAACATTAAAGGTGAATGGCTTACATATTTTATGTTATTTTGATACTTGAGGAACTTAAGCTCGAATTAACATAATATAGAAATGAGTTAAGAGTTTTGATCAAGTCTTAAGTTTAAACTTAGCTGTACATTTGCATAAAATCATTTAGCTGTAATCTGGCTGCTCTGCCCACATTGCATGCGGTCATGTGCCATGCGGAAAAGCATAGTTTCAAGTCGTTTACTGATCAATAATTTACCTTTTCCCCAGGAATACAAGTCACAGCAATATCAGCAGCAGGCAACGTGCCATCTGACGTATGAGTGATATTTAATTAATTTGCCGTCTATTTGCCGTTTGCGTTGTGCAAATGTGTGCGTTATCGCATACATAATGTTACATTGTAGACAATCTAAACAAACTTCTGACAAGGGATGAGAGTAGATGCGGAGAGGAGATTGGCTGTCAACAGCTGCAAGAACGAGTTGTTTGCGCACTTGGATGACTCCCAACCTCCTCGCATCCCGCATTGAAAAGAAAACACATTTGAAAGTCTACAAAAACTTTGACATCAACTTTGTGACGCCGCTAAGTATGCTATGAGTTGAGAAAGACGACGGACACCGGATGCCAAATGCCAAATGCCAAATGCCGGATAGTCAGTCTGGCCATGTGCGAGCAAATATAAATTGGATTTTTTACACCTTTCAGACATTAACAATTTCTTGAACAGTGAATTTGATTTGCTTGCGCACTTTTATTGTCACTAAAAGTGTTGAATCGAACACGTGCCACACTTTAAGTGGCCTTTACCCCATACCCCCTCTCAGTTTACCCTGCATAGAAAAGGAGAAAGTCTTTTACACTCAATTAGCAAATAAAATCAATTGCAACTCCCAATTGAAAAAAAAAATAGGATTAATTTAAAAATGTAAGCCCTAGAACCTTAAGATCCATCATGAGTGAGTTACTAAGGGCTTAAATATTTAAAATATTTTAACGAATTTCTCCAATGTTTTTCAACACTTCTTACACTATTTCTCTTATTTATTTATTGATATATTTATATAAAATTAATTCGAGCTATAATTTAAATAAAAGTTTAATATATGTTTGCATTATTCTATTATTGCTTAGAATTTTTTGTGCTTCTTTAAATTTTGTTATTTAATTTATTCACGAACCATTTTTATAGCAACTTTAACAATATTTTTTAATTGGCCGTTAAAAAGTATGCAAAGTGTAAAATGTAATGTATCTTTCTTTTAGATATGACTGCCAAGAAATGTCATCAGGATGTAAATAAGATTTACTTTAATCTTTACATATATAGGTTATTAAAATTAATTTGATTCTAAGCGTTTTTCTTAAATTGTAGCTAGCGTCTTTTTGTGCTTAATGTGTAAGCTTTTAAATCGGAATTCCTGGAAATAGGCATCTTAAGTAAAGGTATTTCGGCTGCTATTTAAGCGCCCTTAAGTATGCAACCAACAATGATTAAGCTTTAACTGACAGCTTACGACTTACATACTTTCTCTTTCCCATCTTAATCCGCCTCTTTCTCTTACTTTGTTGTATTTGACTCACAGGACATTTTTGTTTGGCCTTCAAGTCGACTAATTAAATGCTTATTGATTGGTAAATCTTGCATTTGTCTGTCCAATGCAAGCAATTGAAAACTTACAAAGTATTTTAATTGGGATTTTTTCCATTTTTTCATGCTGCAACATTTGTCAACATTTAATGGGCAATTTCTCTTGGCCAAATGCCTACACATAATTTATTGATTTTCATTAAAACGCACAAGCAATATTTCTTTACATAAATAGACGAATGAAATATTTCTGTGATTTGGCCAAAAATAGCTTTAAATAGTTATTATTTTTATTTTTTCAAATCTGTTTAAATTAAGTAATATTAGCGAACAGAAATTAATATTAATACCCTCTATTAAGAGAAGGGAATTTTGCTGTGAGATTTCTCGCCTCACACACACACACACTTATACACAGACAGAGCATTAGGACAAGAAAGAGAATGGCAAATGGGACTTCCTTTTTTGTGCGTCCTTTTTCGTAGCCCGAAGCCTTTTGATTCATTTGCCAATGCTCTGAAAATTGAAAAAAATTTGCGGCTGCTGCTGACGAAATGTTAATTTTTGGAGTCTAACTTTAAATAGCTTTATTTGCATAGATATCGCTGTCTCACCCTGACTGCGCCTCTTTCTCTCTTTTTCCCTTTTCCTGTGTGTTTTACAAATTTCATTTACTGATTGGGTTCGTCTTAGCATCCCATTGGACCTCGAATTGCAAAAGCGATGCCTTGGGCATATGAGAAATAAACCCAAATGTTTTTTTGCAAGCATCAATATTTAGCAATATTTTGGGATAGAAATAATTCAAGAGCCATCCCAATTTACATAAACAACTTGAGTTTAAATTTAATACAAGGCAATCTTAAGTGCGAGACTAAAGTATATTCACTTATTATGCTTAGCCTGGAAATTTACGAGTATAAATTGTAACACGATCTTTAAACATTAAGTTAACTAATTAAGGTCTGGATCGAATTAAGGCCCTATGGGCAAGTACCCTTATACTAGGAACTTTGCATAAACTTATCTATAATAAACTATGGGAATGTAATTCATTACATTCACGCTCATTATATAGAAGCTAGATTCGATTTAATAGGTTGACAAGACACTTTTTGTTGATGCTATTAAGTTTCCTAAAAAAAATTTCAGCTCACACTTTTTGTAATTGTGCTGGGCAGTGCTTGAGTTTGGAAATTCGGATATCTGGGAAGTGGGAAGTGGGAAGTCGAAGGCAAGTTACGTTCTGTTAAGCTTGCCGCGTTGAGCATAGCTGAATTGAGTAATGGGTAATATTATATAACAATGTCATTTGCCTTCTGCCTTAACAACAACATCAACAACAACAACTTAAACAACATTTTACTCTTACCATTCATGAATGTGGGCATTGCTCATCGGTTCAGTTTCAGGTTCGGGTTCGTACCCACTTTGTGTGACAAGGGAGTAGACTGAAATTACACAACCATGTCACGTAGTAAAAGCTTTGCACGTTGAGTTGGCTTTAATGCGCTTTGCACTTAATTAGCGCAAATAACTAATGACAAACTTTTCCATCGACTTGAAATGAACTCAAGTCTTGAGTATTCAACCAAGTAGAAAGGCTTCTATTTGACTTAACTTGACTTGACTTAACTCAGACTCCACTTTCGACCTGATTCGAATAACATTCATTTACTTTGCACCTTGCCACAAACTTCAATGTCGATTAAGTGGCACTTGGGTAATTGTTAAAAGCATTCGTATTTATATTTATATAACAATTCACAGCTTTTCATCAAACTGAAGGTGCCAACTTTTATGTGAAAGAACTTCCACTATCAGTTGAATTTAATTCACAGAAATTAGCATAGCTCAGTTTTAGTAAGAAACAAAACTACAGAAGTGTTGAGACTATAAATTATTTATTTTGCCAAAAGTTTTTAATAATACATAATACATAAAAACAAACTAAATTCCAAAAACCAAATAAACATGTCAAAGAATTCAAGTGATTTCCAAATTCCTTTTTCCATCCACGACTTTATAAAAATGATCGCATATTGTTTAGTTTCAATTAGGGATGTACTTGGCAATAGTGCTTAAAAATATCTTGGATGTTAAGTCCTTATGAAAGGCATATTGTAAACTTTGAGCAAATGTCCCAAACTAAAAGGATAATCCAGTATCGCTGCCATTACATTATTGTGCTTATGTTGTTGTTGTTCGGAACGGACAGAGTGGAAGGCGGTAAATGCAGGCAAAGAAGAGGATCGTTGATTCGGCACCCGGAGAAATTAGGATAAGCAGCATGGTTAACAGCAGCATGTAGAACCACAGCGATGCAAAATTCATAATGAAGTTGAACAATTGTTATTATTTTGAATTAAAAAAAACTTTTCAACAATTGCAGAAAACTTTAAAACTAAATTATCCATTGGTCAGCCGGCTTATATAGTCCCCTTTAAGCTTAAAGTATTTGCACAGTTGCCAAATGGCCGGACAGATGACTTGAAGCTGTCTTTGACCTGTATTTAGCAACATTAGTATAGATCAAATATTTACCCAGTCCAGTTTATAGTTTCAGTGTGCACGCTGCAACAAAAGATAGCATAAATTGACTTAAACAAGGGCGTCGGATATAGCAGCGTGTAGTAGTTCATTGAAAACTAGTTTAGGACTGTATTATATAGTTTTCATATGAACTCAGATTAAAGATTAGTGTATAATCCAATAATTTGTTAATCGTTATGTTCTTGCAGCATTAGGATGCAATGCATGTTTAACTAAATATACATCCTTATTGTAAAATACAATATATGCCCATGAAAAGTACCATGTGCTCGTTATCCAAGTAAATTTGTGACAAATGAGACAAAATCCAATTACGCACAGAAGAGCGCTGAAAATTTGTCTAAATTTTGTTTACTGTATTTGCTGAAATTTTCAAATTTTCATCCGAAATGAAATTAATTTGCCAGGCGACATTTGCGTAATTGCAGCTCGGAAGTGTATGTGTGTGTAACTAATCGCATTAGAATTTTGCGCCAATGCCAATTGTCTAAAATTTGATATTCCATTTCAGATAAAAAGTGTTGCCCCTAATTGAATAATTTGCTCCAAGTTGACTGCACAGGATGATTATGATGTTGATAATGATGTGGTTATGATATTAGGACAATATATAGCTGCATGTGAATTGGTTGAGTGATGCCGCAATCAAATTTTGATCAGCTTATTGAATGTGTACTTTAATGCAGCAAACCTAACTTTAAGTTTAAAGCAAATACATTTTACATCTTAACTTCTTTATTTAACAAAATCACATTCACTTTAGGTTAACTTAAAACATGATTATAACACATACCATTTTTTAAAATATATGAAATTAATAATAAATTAAATAACAATTAAAACTCACAAATTTAATTAAAACTAATAGTTTATTGATGAAGTGCAGTTAATCAGTAAATGCAACACTTGAAAATTAAATAAATTTGATACATTTTCAGCTTATTTATTTTTAACTTTTAATTGGGGTCGCATTATCTTCAGAGAATTGGCTTTCGTGCTAATTGCACATTGTTTAATGAATAATTGGTAATAAGAATTAATGGCAAATAAGCTGGTTAACATTAGGAACTGCTTCACTGAATCCATTGCTAACCAATCAATTGTGGAACCTTCTTAGCTTTTGGTTCTTCTTAGCTGTGCCTTTGACTTGTGTTTTGGCTTTGCCTTGTTGAGTATTTGGCGCCACGCCTCAGTGAACGACTGTCAATCAGGCGGAACAGGAAATTGGCCACAGTAGCTGCATATTGATTAAAGGCAACAGCTGCCAAAGGCTAAGCTAATATAATTATTCCAATTTTATATTAATGAAACCCGCGTCAGAAATATGCTATAGAAATGGAGTTTAAAGCTAAATAGGGTCACTTTAATAGCGCTCCAAAAATATGCTATAAAATATCGAAAAGCCTAATAAAAATTTCTGTGAAACTGAATTTGAGAACATTTCTGACACGAGCTTCAACATAACTTGAAATTAAACAAAGATGACAAGTGTTTGTTCACAGATTGGTTCACAGGGGGAAAACGGAGGGTTTACAACATTTAAATTTGTCTTTAAATAAAACCCAAAACTGTTGTCAAGTATCGCTTACAACTCAAACTTTTGGGCTGGCAGCCAACTGGCAATTAACAAGTTTTGGCCACAATCTGCAAGTTTGTTAAGCGTAAACAATTCCATGGCAATTTTGTTAGACGGAAACGGAAGTGTCCTTCGAGGGGGGAAGGAGTAGAATTAGCATACTGCTTAAAATGTAAATAAAGATTCAACTTGATAAACATTACACTAGTAGACGATGCGTGGGGTTTTGTTGTTACTTGACAACTGCGTCATGTAAACGAAGCAAAAACGTCGCGACGCAGTTTAAAAAAGACTCCCCAGCCTTATCCTTATTTCTCCTAACACTCCCCCTCATCCTCCACACATGTGGCTGGCATTGGACACGCGCCACAGACTCGCTCATGAATAATGCAACCAGATGCGTAAAAAGAGAACCCATTGACTGAACCCATAAACAAGCAACCATTTTTGTGGGCGTTAGCTACTATGTTGCCAGACGGAGGAGTGGCAGATTGAGTGGGATAAGGGGGTGTCTCCTCTGCTGCTGCATTTGGTCGCAAATCTGGCAACAATTAAAGCCAAATAATGTTAATGCCAAACGACAGTTGCTGCAGCCAAATTATGCAAATGCGAGTACTTTTGATAAGGGTTCACTCACTCAGTTTTCCCCAACGAAAATGTGCAAATTTCTTTCATTCACCGATTCCACTTGTTCAACAAAAGAAATGCCATTTCTAAGGAAAAGAAATTACGAATAACCAATTCGTAAAACCAACGAACCATGAATGATTTTATGACACCATACACATCATTCTATCAAAACAAGTCAATAGCTTGAATGCGTAAGTAAAGTCACAAATTTAAACTATCAATTCCGTTTTTAAAGTTTCCTAACTACCTCATTGAGTGAGACACATTTCTTGTAAGCAAATAATGTCATTTACGTTGGGCTATAAAACATTTAAGCCAATAAAACTGTGTAATAGAGAAAGTTTCTGAATGCACTTCAAACTTAGTGAGTTGAAGTGAGAAATTTGTCCATACCACAATCGTTTTTCAAATGGGAAACTTCTTGAATTCGGTGAGATTTTAAAATAAATTTAAAAACTTACTATTAACGACCCACAAAAAAATTAAAATTAATTTTAATTGTTAATAAATCGTTGTACTATTTATTCGCATATAATACTTACTAGTATTGGTTATCTTAGTCTATATTTAAAAAAAATTAAAAGCTTTGCTCTACAAAATTCTTTAAAAGCTTTCCCTATTTAATTTAATGACGTTGGACGTATGTTAATGATGACTAATATCTATAGCATTCGCGTTTTATATATTGCGAATATTTTGTATGGAAATTTTTATATAGAAAAATTCTTAGATAAAATGAAAACAAGTACGATTTATGTTAATTTATTTTCATTATTTAAATTTGCTGCTAACAAGGGTAATACCCGCCTTGGTCGGCGCCTCTGTCTTCTATGCAATTTCGCCAGACATTCGATTTAAAAAAGCTTAACAAAGCAAACAAAACTTTCATTGCAACAAAAAAGCTTTTTGATAAAATTATAAGCTATCTATTGACCGTTATTATGAAATCGATAGACTGAAAGTGTTTATAAGAGCTGCGAACTGAGAAAGTTCTCTAAATGAATATTCGGTTCATACCGCGTCCAATGTAGGCGCGAAGTGTTTTTTCGTTGAGATCTAAAGTAATAGAATAAATAATATAATACTAAGATGGTGAAGTTTTCGCTTGACGAGATCCGTGGCCTAATGGAGAAGAAGCGTAATATACGCAACATATCTGTTATAGCCCATGTTGACCATGGTAAATCGACGTTGACGGATTCCCTGGTTTCCAAGGCGGGTATCATTGCGAACGCCAAGGCGGGAAACATGAGATTCACGGACACCAGAAAGGACGAGCAGGATCGATGCATTACCATTAAATCAACGTAACTAACATACATCAAACCAATATCAATCTTAAATAACTATCTTCAATAAAATCGAAATAACATTCTTAGGGCCATCACAATGTACTTTGAAGTTGAGGACAAGGATTTGGATTTCATCACACACGCTGATCAGTGCGAGAAGGGTCACAACGGATTTCTGATAAATCTCATTGATTCACCCGGTCATGTGGACTTCTCTTCCGAAGTGACGGCTGCTTTACGTGTAACTGATGGTGCTATTGTAGTTGTGGACTGTGTGTCTGGGGTTTGTGTCCAAACGGAAACGGTGCTTCGTCAGGCGATCGCGGAACGAATTAGACCTATTTTATTCCTGAATAAAATGGATCGTGCATTGCTCGAACTGCAATTGGACGCCGAGAAACTATACCAAACGTTTCAGCGGATTATCGAGAATGTAAATCTTATCATTGCCACGTACAACGATGACAGTGGGCCCATGGGCGAAGTCTCTGTTGATCCCTCAAAAGGTTCTGTTGGATTCGGCTCGGGTCTACATGGTTGGGCATTCACCCTCAAACAGTTTGCCGAAATGTATGCTGATAAATTTAAAATTGATGTCGGAAAGCTGATGAAGCGGTAAGTTTTTCCATCGCAAATCGTTTGTTTTTATAATATTTTTAAAAATCTTCTTTGCAGACTCTGGGGAAATAACTTCTTCAACACGAAGACGAGGAAATGGCAATCGAGTAAAGATGCCGATAGTAACCGCTCATTTTGTCTATATGTATTGGATCCCATTTATAAGGTATTCGATGCAATAATGAACTACAAAACGGACGAGATCCCAATTTTGCTTGCAAAGATTGGTATAAAACTTCAGCCTGAAGAACAGGAAGAGCAGGGAAAAGTGCTGCTAAAGACCGTGATGAGAAATTGGTTACCAGCGGGTGAAACGCTTCTTCAAATGATTGCCATACATTTACCATCACCTGTGGTTGCCCAAAAATATCGCATGGAACTGTTGTACGAGGGTCCCCATGACGATGAAGCGGCTGTTGCGATAAAAACATGCGATTCTAATGGCCCCCTTATGATGTACATATCGAAAATGGTTCCCACATCGGATATAGGTCGATTCTATGCCTTTGGTCGAGTTTTCGCAGGCAAAGTGTCCACGGGACAGAAATGCCGTATTATGGGACCCAACTATGTCCCTGGCAAAAAGGAGGATCTGCACGAGAAGGCGATTCAACGAACTGTTCTCATGATGGGCCGTTCAGTGGAGGCCATTGAGGATGTACCAGCTGGCAATATTTGTGGTTTGGTTGGTGTTGATCAATTCCTGATTAAGACGGGTACAATATCAACGTTTAAGGATGCACACAACATGAAGGTAAGACCATAAGAAATTATCTCAAATCCCTCTTAATTCCTATATCTTATTGCAGGTCATGAAGTTTTCAGTATCTCCAGTTGTGCGAGTCGCTGTTGAGCCGAAGAACCCAGCTGACTTACCAAAGCTAGTAGTTGGCCTAAAGCGACTGGCCAAGTCCGATCCAATGGTGCAGTGTATTATTGAAGAATCTGGTGAGCACATAATTGCTGGTGCCGGTGAATTGCATTTGGAAATCTGCATTAAGGATCTGGAGGAGGATCACGCATGTATTCCACTCAAGACATCCGATCCTCTAGTTTCATATCGTGAAACCGTTTTAGAGGAATCTAGTCAGCTTTGTCTGTCCAAGTCACGAAACAAGCACAACCGCTTAACTATGAAGGCCCAACCTATGCCCGAGGGATTGTCTGAGGATATTGAAAATGGTGTGGTTAACTCTCGAGAGGACTTGAAGAAACGCGCTCGATATTTGAGCGAGAAGTACGACTACGATGTAAGTGAGGCACGTAAGATCTGGTGCTTTGGCCCAGACTGCACTGGTCCCAACATTATTGTGGACTGTACCAAGTCAGTTCAATACCTAAACGAAATTAAGGACTCTGTGATTGCTGGTTTCCAGTGGGCTTCAAAGGAGGGTGTCTTGGCCGAGGAAAATATGCGTGGAGTACGTTTTGATATACACGATGTGGTCGTGCACGCCGATGCTGTACACCGTAGTGGCAGTCAGATCATTCCAACCACAAGACGCTGCTTATATGCCTCTGCAATCACAGCCAATCCGCGTCTCTTGGAGCCCGTGTATCTCTGTGAGATTCAGGTTCACAATTTAGCGGTTGGAGGTATACATAAAGTGCTGAGTCGACGACGTGGCCATGTATTTGAAGAAGCCCAGATTCCGGGCACACCCATGTATGTGGTCAAGTCATATTTGCCGGTCAACGAATCTTTTGGTTTTACTGCCGAGCTGCGAACCAACACACGTGGCCAGGCTTTCCCCCAGTGTGTGTTCGATCACTGGCAAATGCTTCCCGGAGATCCTTGCGATCCCAACAGTAAACCTTATCAGATTGTGCAGGATACCCGTTTGCGCAAAGCTCTCAAACCAGGACTACCTGAACTTACACAATACTTGGACAAACTGTAACCACATGCAAAACAACGCCTAATTCAAATCCATAATGTGTAATCTATTTGAAATTTTTACTGATCTTATTTATCAAGCTATTTTTTTTACACTGTGATATTTATTTATCAGGCTTAAATTATTATACATATTATTTCCATTACATAAAAAAAGAAAAAATAAACAGCGCAAAAGCCCACAACCCAAAATATCTTATCACTTTTTAAGTATTTACAATGTTTAATCGATTAAAAATTTAATTTCCCAAGATTTAAAGTTTGTATAACCATATGAGATTCTTAAATAAGTTAACAATATTAAAATTCGTTAGTATTATTTGCAATTTAAATTTCTATATCAACGCCCTAGATTAGATATCGATAAGTTATGTGCAAAATGCGTGAAGTATCGAAGTAATGTAGATATCGATACATCAAGTACCAAATTTGATCTTTTCGCCTATAAATCGGCAAATCGAACAGGCGTATAAAGAAAGTGTTAAAAATTCAACAACGCATCTTATAACCTTACATATTATTGGCTCGTGAATATAATTAGCTAGTATTTATGATGTTAGACAGTATTTAAACAAAAGCTTTGCTCTGGTAATTTATGGAAAGCTGCCTATTTATTGTAATGACGTTGGGCGTAAATGATGACTAATCGCATGCGCGTTGGTGAATATTTTGCAGGGGAAATCTATAAAACAAAATGAAAACAAGTACGATTTATGTTAATTTATTTTTAACTGTTTAAATT
Source organism: Drosophila neotestacea (assembly GCA_035044365.1). Taxonomy (NCBI): domain Eukaryota; kingdom Metazoa; phylum Arthropoda; class Insecta; order Diptera; family Drosophilidae; genus Drosophila; species Drosophila neotestacea. Next base: position 190,668 of record JAWNMD010000344.1, read on the forward strand.
TGCTGCTGACAAGGGTATTACCCGCCTTGGTCGGCGCCTCTGTCTTCTATGCAATTTCGCCATGCATTCAGTTTGAAAAAGCTCAACAAAGCGATGCAAAACTTTCATTGCAACAAGAGAGCTTTTTGATAAAAGTTTAAGCCATTGACCGTTATTATGAAATCGGTAGATTGAAAGTGTTTATAGAAGCTGCTGCGAACTGAGAAAGTTCTCTAAATAAATATTCGGTTCAAACCGCGTCCAATGTGGGCGCGAAGTGTTTTTTTCGTTGAGATCTAAAGTAACAGAATAAAAAATATAATATTAAGATGGTAAAGTTTTCGCTTGACGAAATCCGTGGCCTAATGGAGAAGAAGCGTAATATACGCAACGTATCGGTTATAGCCCAATTCGATCATGGTAAATCGACGTTGACGGAATCCCTGGTTTCCAAGGCGGGTAACATTGCAAGCGCTAAGGCGGAAAACATGAGATTCATGGACACCAGAAAGGACGGACAGGATCGATGCAGTACTATCACATCAAGGTAAGCAGATCAAACGAATATTTATGTTAAATGACTATATTTTCAAAAATCGTAATAACATCCTTAGGGCCATCACGATGTACTTTGAAGTTGAGGACAAGGATTTGGGGTTCATCACACAAGCTGATCAGTGCGAAAAGGGTATCAAAGAATTTCTGATTAATCTCATTGATTCACCCGGTCATGTGGACTTCTCTTCCGAAGTGACGACTGCTTTACGTGTAACTGATGGTGCTATTGTAGTTGTGGACTGTGTGTCTGGGGTTTGTGTCCAAACGGAAACGGTGCTTCGTCAGGCGATCGCGGAACGAATTAGACCTATTTTATTCCTGAATAAAATGGATCGTGCATTGCTCGAACTGCAATTGGACGCCGAGAAACTATACCAAACGTTTCAGCGGATTATCGAGAATGTAAATCTTATCATTGCCACGTACAACGATGACAGTGGGCCCATGGGCGAAGTCTCTGTTGATCCCTCAAAAGGTTCTGTTGGATTCGGCTCGGGTCTACATGGTTGGGCATTCACCCTCAAACAGTTTGCCGAAATGTATGCTGATAAATTTAAAATTGATGTCGGAAAGTTGATGAAGCGGTAAGTTTTTCCATCGCAAATCGTTTGTTTTTATAATATTTTTAAAAATCTTCTTTGCAGACTCTGGGGAAATAACTTCTTCAACACGAAGACGAGGAAATGGCAATCGAGTAAAGATGCCGATAGTAACCGCTCATTTTGTCTATATGTATTGGATCCCATTTATAAGGTATTCGATGCAATAATGAACTACAAAACGGACGAGATCCCAATTTTGCTTGCAAAGATTGGTATAAAACTTCAGCCTGAAGAACAGGAAGAGCAGGGAAAAGTGCTGCTAAAGACCGTGATGAGAAATTGGTTACCAGCGGGTGAAACGCTTCTTCAAATGATTGCCATACATTTACCATCACCTGTGGTTGCCCAAAAATATCGCATGGAACTGTTGTACGAGGGTCCCCATGACGATGAAGCGGCTGTTGCGATAAAAACATGCGATTCTAATGGCCCCCTTATGATGTACATATCGAAAATGGTTCCCACATCGGATATAGGTCGATTCTATGCCTTTGGTCGAGTTTTCGCAGGCAAAGTGTCCACGGGACAGAAATGCCGTATTATGGGACCCAACTATGTCCCTGGCAAAAAGGAGGATCTGTACGAGAAGGCGATTCAACGAACTGTTCTCATGATGGGCCGTTCTGTGGAGGTCATTGAGGATATACCAGCAGGCAATATTTGTGGTTTGGTTGGTGTTGATCAATTCCTGATTAAGACGGGTACAATATCAACGTTTAAGGATGCACACAACATGAAGGTAAGACCATAAGAAATTATCTCAAATCCCTCTTAATTCCTATATCTTATTGCAGGTCATGAAGTTTTCAGTATCTCCAGTTGTGCGAGTCGCTGTTGAGCCGAAGAACCCAGCTGACTTACCAAAGCTAGTAGTTGGCCTAAAGCGACTGGCCAAGTCCGATCCAATGGTGCAGTGTATTATTGAAGAATCTGGTGAGCACATAATTGCTGGTGCCGGTGAATTGCATTTGGAAATCTGCATTAAGGATCTGGAGGAGGATCACGCATGTATTCCACTCAAGACATCCGATCCTCTAGTTTCATATCGTGAAACCGTTTTAGAGGAATCTAGTCAGCTGTGTCTGTCCAAGTCGCGAAACAAGCACAACAGCTTAACCATAAAGGCCCAACCTATGCCCTACGGATTATCCCAGGATATTGACAAAGACATTGTTAATTCCCGCGAGGATTTAGAGAAACTAGCGCAATATTTAAACGAAAAATACGATTTCGATGTAAGTGAGGCCCGTAAGATATGGTGCTTTGGCCCAGACTGCACTGGTCCCAACATTATTGTGGACTGTACCAAGTCAGTGCAGTATCTAAATGAGATTAAGGACTCTGTGATTGCTGGTTTCCAGTGGGTTTCAAAGGAGGGTGTCTTGGCCGAGGAAAATATGCGTGGAGTACGTTTTGATATACACGATATGGTCGTGCATGCCGATGCTGTACACCGTAGTAGCAGTCAGATCATTTCCAACACAAGGCGCTGCTTATATGCCTCTGCAATCACAGCCGGTCCGCGTCTCTTGGAGCCCATGTATCGCTGTGAGATTCAGGTTCACAGTTTAGCGGTTAAAAGTATGTATAGAGTACTGTTCCGACGACGTGGACGTGTGTTTGAGGAAACTCAAATACCAAGCACATCCATGTATATGGTCAAGTTCTTTTTACCGGTCACCGAATCTTTTGGTTTCAATTCCGAGATGCGAACTCGGATTCAGACGCTCCCGCAATGTGTGTTCGATCACTGGCAAATGCTGTTCGAAGATCCGTTTGATATCTATAGCAAATGCTACAAGATTGTACAGGATACGCGATTGCGCAAAGCTCTTAAACCAGGACTGCCTGAGCTTACACAATATTTGGATAGCCGCATTCAACCACGTAAGAGAGATAAAATGTGCGACTGCCACGATTGAAATTTAAATCTTGTTAAACTAATTATTTATTTTACTTTGTGATATCTATCGACTACGTACAAAAATAATAAACAATCTACAGTTGGCACTTATTACAGCCGCTGCGTTGTATTATTTTATATTAGCTGGCGATTACAGAGATTATTTCAAATATAAGCTATCGATTAATTACGCATATACGAATGCAAATCGATAACTGTCTCTTGCTTCAGCTAGAGGTGGAAACAGCTGCTCAATTGCGGTTTGTTGGAGTTATTTCATAACGTTCAAAAAAAGCTTAAAATGTCTGCAGCGGATCAAGATCCTGTTGAATTGATGCTAAAGAAAACAGGCTGCATTGAGCTACACTACAAGGTACAGGAGTGCATTGCTGAGACTGGCGATTGGCGCACGTGTCAAGACAAAGTGAAAGAGTTTAAGGCGTGCATGCAGAAGTATGTGGATCAGCAGACCAAAAAATACGCAGATGTTAAGTAAGATTTTACAAAAATTCGTAAGCACCAGTCTCGCTGCAAAACCAACAAAACTGGCGCTTATCGTACGCGGCGACCTCAAGATGAGCAAGGGCAAAACAGCAGCACAATGCGCCCATGCCGCTATCATGTGTTATCAGAGCGCCTTACAGGGAAGCGAAGCACAAAATGCAATTCTACAGCGTTGGTGCCGCATGGGGCAGCCAAAGATCGTTCTGCGCGTGGACAGCTTCGAGCAGCTGGACGAATTGGAAGTTAAGGCTCAAGAGGCAAATGTCGTTGCCGCTTTGGTTAGAGACGCAGGACGAACGCAGCTGGAAGCTGGCACAGCTACGGTTCTGGGATTGGGACCTGCTCCAGGAACTGATCTTGATAAACTGGTTGCTCATTTAAAACTTTTGTAAATAGAGAAAGCATTTTTAATAATATACTTAACAAAACAACTTGGTTTTTTAAATACTTAAGCTGTCTTCTTGCCTTCGGATATCGTGGATATTGTTAGAGAGACTGCCTGACCAAACATTTCCACCAAATCCGATGTGACACGCTCAGTTATTTGACGTAGTTTTCCATTGGATTCACCGCAAATCAGGCGCTCAATACGCGGCGTAGGACACTGAACCAGCACCGAGGTGTAGACAACATCTAGAAATAGGCAAACGTTATAATAAAGACTTTAGTTGGGTAAGTCACGTTAAACATACGCTTTTCCACATTGTAGTACTCCATCATGCACTTTAGATTATAGGGTATTTCCTGTGGAAGGTAGTCCAATAAACGGGCACGCACGCTTTCCACAATTAGGGCCTCAGGCGTGGCATCTGTATAGACATCCGCAGGATATTGCCAACGTCTTGGCTTGGCGGCGCTAACTAAATAATCCTGCAGGTCCTGTAACCCATTGCCCGTCAGTGCGGACACTAGGAATACATCGTTAAAGTGACTCCAGCTGGTTTCACGCTGACTCAATGGTGTTCCAACTTCCAGTTGCTGCACTGCATCGCGTGGGGTTTGTTTCTTGCCATGTCGCCTTCCGCACAACGTATCGTTAGTCAGGGTCTTAATTAAATCCAGTAGCACACGCTTTGACTTTAAGGCATCTATTTTGTTCAATATCAGAAAGCTTGGCAGTTTCGCATAGGTCTTTAAAGTGTCTAGAACTGTAGGATGCAGTTCCTTTCTCGTCCAGCTGTTTGAGGCATCCTGCATTACGGCTACAATGTCCGAATGTTGAATGGCATGACGATAAGCGCTTTTAAAACTCTGCTCCAAATTATGTTTCCGAATCTCGCGCTGCGTCACCAGACCAGGTGTATCATAAAAGACGAGCTGCGTCTGACCAATTGTCCAAATTGCCGTGTTTGATTTCCTAGTCGTGTGCACCTTGGCCGAAGTGGGACATACCTAAATTGGAAAATTCTTGTAATCAATATAAATCCTCCAACTGCATTTTTTCGTAATTCTCACTCTGTGATTGATTATATTGTTGATGAAGGTGCTCTTCCCGACATTGGGAACTCCGATAACTGCAATATGAAGCGATCGCTGTTGTTGCGTATTGTTGTTGTTATCGCTGTCGGATACCTCTGTCGGCATCGGAGGCGGAGTTGCCTCAACTTTATCTCCATTTGTCTGTGAAGTGGCAGATAAATTACGCACGTTAATTGGAATTAAAAGACTTTTATTGCAATTAAGCAATTTTAAAGAAGTTCTTAGACAATAATATCGCATTGCGGCAAAGTGTGACTGGCAACCTATCGATTATCACATAGGATGTAAGCGCCCATTAATCGATTACTAAGGCAAGTATGCAGCTCAAAGCTGTTGCACAAGTTGTTGGTTCAACAATTTAAAAATAAGTTTACTTTAAAGGTTTTTTTGTTACTTGTATTTGCGAAGTATTACAGATATATATTCTGTGGGACTTTAAAGTCGACGTCTTATTGCATGATAAATACTTAAATTTGATATTAAATTTCTATATAAAGTTAAAAAATTTGCGTTTTTGCAACAGCTAAAAAGTTTTACTTTGTTTACTTTTTCTTTTTGCTAATTTTCAATAAGTCGTATTTTGGTGTTTAAAAAATGAGTATACAGAGTATTTCCGTTGTCTATTGTTCGATGCGACCTTGATATTTTGGGACAAGTTGAATAAACAAACTAGAGTAGATCAGAATTGTGTTTACTTTTTGCCATCAAACTCCTCTATAAATGCCTGGCGGTTTCTGCATTTTTATCAAATTTGCATTGGCATTTGAAAAAATAACAATAATAATATGAAGTTCAGCTCCCGCTTCCTACTCCTAGCCTGCCTCTGCCTTTGGGCCACCACGGTTATGGCCGAGGCGAGCGATGAAGATATTAGTAACGAAGACTACGACACAGGTGAGGTGGCAGGTGAATCTGAAACTAACGAAGAAGATAGTAGTGAGAACGGCATTGGCGATTCAGGATATGAGGTGGATGAGGTTATCAAAGCTTCCACAGCGTGGAGTGTGCGTAGATCTTCCCGCAGACCCAATCGAAGGAATAATGCGGCCAGATCCAACAGGACCCAGAAAAGACGTAACACTTTAAACAGGTCGGGCAAAAGCAACAACAAAAGAAGCAGAACTGGGAACAATAAAAGCAGCAGTGGCAGCCGCAATAACAGTACACGAAGCAGACAGAATATATAAACTATAAATTCAGTGAATCAACTAAAGCCTTTAGTTTGTCAAACAGAACAAAAATTAGTATAAATTTAATTGGATAGTGGGAATATTAGCTTAAGTACCTAATAATTACATTATTAATTTTGTATTGCAGGTTACAGAGGTTAATTAATTCAAAGATCAACATGCAAATCTTGACAGTTTTTGAATTTCATTTTTGCTTACGTCTAAAATACCACAATTAAATACCAAATTAAGGGTGAACAGTTGAAATAACAGTACATTATTGAATTAAAACCGTGTCCTGTTCCTGTACCGAATAGAAATCGAGCGTTTTAGCATTATTTTCCAAGTGTACAACCAGATCAGGATGTTTCGCATCAATGTAACAGAGTCGCGGTGTATTCCCAGATAGATGAAAACGTTTCATAACCAGACCTTCTAATGTTTGCACAGTTATCATACGCGGCAGCTTCTTCTCCCAAATTTCGCCAGTTTGCTGATGCAGGATACGGATTTTAATTAGATTCGATTGCTTATCTTTTGTGCGCGGTACAAAATCAGCTGGTGATCCATATTCTGTAATTAGAGATAACAAAAGTTTATCAAACAAAAATTTTACAAACAAAAATGTTTATCTTACTATTGACAATCAGCAAATATGTGCGATGCTTCTTGTAGAACTCTCGCAGAGAATCTGGACCCAATTTGGTTGCTTGCATATATTCCAGGGCATACTTTTTCCATATATCGTATTCAGCACCACGCCTTTCTTCGGCTGTTACTTTTGCTTTATTAACAAACTGCAAACCGGCTATGCTGGCTACAGCCTTAGAGAACATTTCATCAAAATTTGATTTCAGATGCGGGGTTTTATTTACTCGTTTTAATTGAGGCAACTTATCCAGTTCATTGAATGCTTCAGTCTGTATAATAACAAGTCTTTATAAACTACACTCAATCGAATGATTTATTGATATGCTTACCTCATTCCAAATGGGATTGTGCAACAAATTGAGCTGTTCCAATGATACAAACATATTCAGCTTGGACTGCGGTTCACATTCTGGCAACTGCAGCTGCTCAATGCCATTCTCCATGAGATTGAGCAAGCATAAGGTACGGATATTACCCAATTTACACACTTGATCAAAGTCCATTAGATTTGTACGATTCAAATCGAGCTCGCGCAGCTTTCTAAAGATCCGATCGCAGTCCACCACTGACAGCTGACTTAGATAATTTTCCTGCAAGCCCAACGATTCAATGTCCGGCCAGAGCAATGCCGTCTGCATAACATCCTTCCAATCAGTGAAGCCACAGTTACTCAAATTGATGTGATTCAACTGTCGGAACGCAGGCTCCAGCTTACTGATTTGTGCATCTGTTGGAACCACCAACCGATTGGAACTGCAAATAAATATATATATTAAACATAAGCTTTGCTTGTGAGAGGAAGATCTCTATATTATTTTTGTAAAATAAAACTAAGTTATTTTGATTCCTTAGCTTTTTAGCTATACAAACACATCAGACCATTCCAAATAAAGGTGTATGACATTTTTACGCTATGTGCCGAAAGCAAAACATTTTTTTTTAATACTCTGGTTTTACCATACTCCGTTTTTTGTATAATTTTTTTTTTAATCCTGATTCTTTTGTTTTGTATTATGCATAGTATAACAGTAATTTGTGTTAAGAAATGCGTTAAACTCACCTCAAGTTTAAATTGTCTAGCATGGGCAGCTGCTCCGTTATGCTTGCCACAATCTCCCAGTTCCAAATAAGAGTGTGGCTCACATTAAGCGTAGTCAGGTGCATTAGATCCTTTAGGTAACCGGCTGCATTGACTGGCGTCTCATCAACGCTAACTTCCGACAGCTGTTCGAATTTACTTTGCTTACGGGCAATCTTGTCCATACCAACAACTTCGAACAATGAAGCCTGAAACGAAGCCTGCGCCTCACGTATGAGCGAAGCATCCACATTGGTTGAATCATAGTTCAGATATCGCTCTCGTGCCTCATCTTCTAGAGTGGCACAGGGTCCCAATTTGCCAGGCCTTATGAAGCTGCCAGCTGTGGGCAGCTGCGTTTGAAAATAACGCTTGCCATCGACAATGCCATTATGCTTGCCCCGCATTCCGTCGTCCCATTCAATGCCCAACCAAGTGCCCGTGTGGCCACATACCTGTAAACGAAAACCCAATCGATATATCAAATTGAAAAATGAAAACGCTCTTTTCAGAAGACTTACCTCGCCCACGTATTTGACGGTGCCATAATTGTTACCTATTTTGATGCGTGTGCCCAACGGATAAAACAGCTGCGCCTCATCAATAATTCCAACCATTGTTGTTGTTGTTGTTGTTGTTGCTTTTTAGTGTCAACTACTTTGTGTATATAAAACAAACGTATGCACGCTTTTATTTCTTGTATACTGACTTTTGTTTAACACTGGTAACAGCGTACAGAACTGTTATTTCACATAAACATTTTTATAATTTCGGTAGCAATTAATTCCAGCTTCTATTTTGCAACAAAATGACGAATTTCCTTTTTTGTGTTTCGTATGATTGTGGCACATAAACAGGGCTGTAATGACCAGGGCCGTAGCTATTTGTTTTTCCACCTTTCTGATCAATCGACAGAAATATAATATCGATAGTGTCATCGATAGTGAAACCAAGGCTGCCACATTTCAATACGGTGGTGGCTGCTCAGTTCGGTGAACATGCTCACTTGCTCTTGTTTTTAAGATAAGTCTACTCACTCATCCTTCACGTTAATTGCTGATTCACTTGCTCATCTTTGTGCATTTTGAATGAGCACTGAACAAAAAACAGTAGCTGAGCAAAAATGCTCAAGTGAGAAATAGATTATAGTTAGGAAGGAACATGTTCACTCACTCAGTTAAGTGAACAGCTCTTTATGGTTCACTCAATGAGCAACCCAGCACTACTCCAACCGGCAGTGTTTGTGAAGCGATTATGTTGAAAGACTTGCTTTTTCTTACATTAACGAGTTAAGTGTTTTTGTTTTCTTAAAAACATAGTAGTGTATATAATAAACAGAAAAGTATTTGCTAAATTGAGATATAGCTGGTGTCAAGTCGTAGATTCATACACAGTTATAAGTTCATTCAAAGTTTCACACTCGGTAAATAAACAGGTGTCGGCGGTGTGCTACAAAAAGGGGACATCCCCAAATTGTCTAACACTATAAAACCAAGCAGTGTGCGTCTTGTCAAAATATTTTGTCAAAAGTTAAATTTGTCAAGTTTTGACTGCCACGTCAGCTTAAAGTGTCGAAGGAGTGACAATAGAAGTCTTTGGGGTCTGAGCATCTGAACACACATGCATTTGGTTTCAAATTGCAATCGTATTTGTGAGTGCCTTTGTGAAAGATTGTAGTTTGTAATTTTCTGTGGCAGCGGGCGCTACTTGCAATCGTAAAAATGTCGGAAAATCAAGAGGATGATAAAATGGAGGTATATATAGCGAAATTATATTATATATTGTGTATTTGTTAAATAATATACTACAATATTTTTTTATTATATATTTTTAATTATATTATGATAATTCAACAGGCTCGCGACTATCAATTACGTCTGGTGGAATACATAGCCAAAAATAATGCCATTATTTATTTGCCAACTGGGTCGGGGAAGACCTACGTGGCCATCCTGGCGGTGAAACGTTTTTCCAAAAACTTTGGCAGGTTAGTGGCATAGCAATTAATTACAAAAGCAATAACCTTGAGTTTTGATACGAGGCCTATCCTGAAAAATCCATCACGATCACGCAAAATTATTCAATAAGCATTTCCACATGCACTGCATTGGGCAAAAAAAAGAAGGCAAAACAACTGACGTGTTCTTATGTGTGCAAGTTTTAATGCACACGGTATTTCGTAGTCATGCCATCTAAAAACTAAGAATCAATATCCCTTATGCTACTTGAAATTCTTTAACTACTTATGAAATTCTATGTCGTAACACATTGTTTGGTCGTCCACTTGAAACTGGCTTCAAATTTCAAACAGAGATTGTAGTATATAAAAACTGAAAATTACTTACACATACTGAAAGTATAAATAAACACACACAAATTCACATCCATTTACACTATGCAGATCGGTCAGTGAAGGCGGTCAACGGGCTTTGTTCATTTGCAGTACGGTCGAACTAGCCCGTCAGCAGGCAGTATGCCTAAAGAAATTTACCAATTTCAAAATAGGATTTTATGTTGGCGAGCAGGGTACGGATAACTGGAGTCGCTCCAAATGGTCGGAAGAGATCGAAAACAATCAAGTGAGTAATTAAAGTTGGAATCTAATATCTTACCCTGGTTTATTCTGTATAGATTTAAATTTACCTATATTATGTTCTTGTGTCTTAAGTCTCTCAGTTAATAAAGCTGAGACTGATCACTGATTTTATATATCATATGACGCATGAGGAAGCAAGGAATGAATGTTATCTTTAAATTCATTGTTTATTCCTTCATTATCGGAACGGACTCTTCATGTCACGGAAATAACTTGAAACTTTTTGGATTCGATAAATTTTATTAATCGCAATTGTTGTTACTGTTTGTCTCGCCCTGTTGTTAATACTAGGTGTTGGTTGGAACAGCTCAAGTCATTCTTGATTTGTTCCTACAGAATCATATGGAACTAAAATCGGTGAGCATTGCAGTTATAGACGAGTGCCATCATGGAACCGGACACCATCCGTACCATGAGTTTATGCGTCTGTTCCAATTAATGTCAAGCAACACTTCGCTGCCCCGTGTTGTTGGTCTAACTGGAGTTTTAATTAAGGGCAACGAAATTAAACAAGTAGCCAAAAAATTGAGTGAGCTAGAAACAACTTATCGTGGCCTTATCATAACAGTATCGGACCAGAAGGAAATGGATAATGTAATGCTGTAAGCAAAATAAAAACCTTTGACTACATTTTTCATGTAAATTTTTCTGCTTTTTTATACATTCGCTGGATAAGAAACGTACCTTTTTTAATAATGTAAAGGAGAGTAATAACGTAGAAAAAATTACATGCAATATGTAGTAATATAAAATACTGATAATAAAATATTCTGTCCTGAATTCAGTTACTCGACAAAGCCACGCGAATGCCTTATCAAATATCCACCTGTGATGCATACTTTTCAAGTGATTGAGGACATACGTGTGCGGATCGGGGAATTTTTCAAAACTATGAAGTTCCTTGATATTGGCCAACAGCCTGTGCGCATGTCGAAAAGTTTGTCTACAGTCCGGGAGTCGAATAAGAAGAGTTTCGTCAAAACAATGCTTAACGATTTCCTTTACCAAATTGACAACTATGGCATCTATGCGGGCTCCATTGCCATCGTTTCCGTGCTGGTCGAGTTTGAAGTAAAACGACGCCAGGCTGAGACTCTCGTCTTACGTAATTTGTATCAAACTATCATCAATTTGTGCGAATATGTGCGTCATTTGCTGGTATCCAAAATGCGTGACATGCTGGATGATGAGCAAATGTCCGACAATGAGCTCAATTCTGAAGCGGTTATCATGAATTTCTCAACACCCAGGGTTCAAAGATTTCTGCAGTTTTTGAAAGTGACCTTCGCCAACAAGTGTGCTAAAGACATTTCCTGTCTGGTCTTCGTGGAGAGGCGCTACACATGCAAATGTCTTTATGGCGTGCTTCTGAACTTCATTGCATGCACGCCGGAGCTACGCAATGTGCTGGTGCCACAGTTTATGGTTGGACGTAATGGTATATCTCAAGACTTTGAAAGTTTGCTTGAACGACGCTGGTTAAAGTCGGTAAGTTGTCTAATTGGCCTATGTTATAATGTAGCTATAGATTGTAATTAATAATAATAAATGCCTGGGGTATTTTTGTTATTATGTATAACGGAATTCGTTTGTTAAAATCTTATTTTTCAGGCCATTCAGCAGTTTCGCGATGGCGAGTCTAATCTGATAGTGTGCTCCAGCGTGCTGGAAGAAGGCATTGATGTGCAGGCCTGTAACCATGTCATCATATTGGATCCGATCAAGACCTTCAATATGTATGTGCAGACTAAGGGACGCGCACGTTCCAAGGATGCGTCGTTTGTATTGTTTTCATCGGAAATGGAAGCCCACAAATTAGTATCTCTAATCCATGAATATCGCCAGGCACACGATGAGATCAGAAAGTATCTAGAAACCCGTGTGCTGGAACGTGCAGAGCCGCAATTGGACGAGATAAACAACCACTTCCAAGACGTAATACAACCATACGTTAATTCAAATGGAGCAGTACTTTTGGCCAGCAGTGCCCTGACTATTATCCATCGCTATTGTCAGCAGATGCCCTCGGATGCTTTTGGAATAGTGCTTCCTTGGTTTAAGCTACTTGATTCAGAGGAACGCAAAAAAATTACCTCGGCCGGGGATAAGAAAATAATCGTGTCCGTCACATTACCACTAAATTCGGCATTACGCGAAACAATCTATGTAAGCTACATTAAAGAAGTCTTCTTAGGAGTTTACTTTATCCCTTATTTCTTATTTCAGAGCGATCCTATGAACTCTTCTCGCTTCGCTAAGATCTCAGCGGCTTTCAAGGCCTGCATCAAATTGCATGCCATTGGCGAGCTAAACGAACGCTTTCTTCCCACAACGATTGTCGAACGTGTCGCCGAGATTGCCAATCATCATTTTGAACACTGGAAAAAGTATGGTGACGATGGTGTGTACTCCATTTTCCTATAGGATTTTGGCAATTTGATTTAAGAATGTAATAGACAATATATCTATATATATTTATATAAATATTTTTATTTTTTTTTGGCAATTTGTATATTATGGATTTTGTAGACATTTAAATTTTTTAGTTCTGGCTTCCTTTTTTCCATCCTTATTAAATATTCCTTAAACCTTTTTCTTTATACTTGTAAATTATTTTTGTTTTAGTAAATCTTACAAATACTCCAATCGTACTCCAATATAATATATCACCTTATGTCTTGTTATTCCACTTACAGTGACCATCAAGCGCAGGGACAAAGCATTGACTAATGGTAACCTAAAAACGTACTCCACCAAATGTCCAACGGAGTTCTATGATGCCATGCCCCGAGTGGGTGAGACATGTTACGCATATGAGATAAGCCTGGAGCCACATTTCGAGCGTAACGATTACACGGGATACATGTATGACTCAATGCACTCTCGTCGCAGCTATGGACTACTCTTGAGGAAGCGATTGCCTCGATTGGCCGCGATGCCACTATTTAGCCACCAGGGTGAACTGCATGCCCATGTGGCGGAACATCCATTGGAGATAATGATTAAAAGTCAGGAGCAGTTGGCACTGCTGCAACGATTTCATGTAATGCTGTTTCGTGATTTACTTCGTATTTGGCAGCCTTTCTTTGTGTTTGACTGTCGCAGCATGGAGAACTCGTTTCTCGTGGTGCCATTGTCCCCAACACCTGGTGTTGGACTTGATTGGCAGTTGGTGGAAGAGTTTCAGCGATTACCAAAGTGTCAAGCCACAAGCTTGGCACAACGCAAAGCAATGCCACCGCCGCGCCCAGAGGACTATGAGGGCAAGATCGTGACACAATGGTATGCCAATTACGATATGAAGCGTATGTTGGTGACCAAGGTGCACACAGATCTTACCCCCATGAGCATGATGGACGAGCAGCAGCAGGGCAAAAGCTATTATAATTTTACAATGTCCAAGTATAGCCAGTACATTGGCGATGTCGTTCACAAGCAACAATTTCTCCTCGAGGTTCGCGAATTGACTGATCGTATGAATTTCTACATCCAACAGAAAGTTAAGCAGTCGGCACAAAGTAAAGCCCGAGCCAAGGTAATGCTCATACCCGAACTATGCTTCAATTACGGCTTTCCTGGCGATCTCTGGACAAAGCTGCTCTTCCTACCGAGCATTTTACGACGTCTATATTTCATGTTACATGCGGAAACGTTGCGTGTCCGGATTAATAAATATCTGAAACTAGACGAATTAGATTTAAATGGAAAAAACTATAGGCCAAAAGCATTGGAGATTGACTGGTCGCTACGCCGTAATGTTGATCATCAGGGAAATCCCATGCATGCTGATGATTTTGAAGAACCACGTCCGCTTCTCGAGCCGCTGCCCACCAAATCCGTTGAGATGGCCATAGAGAAATTGCAGATAACCGATCTGGAAGTGCCTTGGCAACAGTTTATGGAACCGCTAGATATTGCACGCAACGTCATGTCCACGTATCCCGTGGAGTTATCCTACTATTATAACTTCACCAGTGGCAATTTGGTGCAACTTGAGAAGCTGGAGGAAGAGGACAGAGAGTTCTGGACCCAAAATCAGTTTAAAATGGCACACAGAAACATCTATAACACACCAAGCAGTCCAAATCGTTCATTGCCCGCTCTCATGCCAGCTGCCGAGGCAAATGGCACTCCCGTGGACCCAGTTCAATTGTCGGTGCTGCAGCATAGCATCTCCAATGATCACATAACTCCGGCTGAGCAGGGCGAATTTCTCGCCGCAATCACAAATGCGGGCAGTGTCGATGTCTTTGACATGGAACGCTTTGAACTTCTCGGCGATTGCTTTCTTAAGCTTAGTGCCACACTCTATCTGGCCAACAAGTATCAGGACTGGAATGAGGGCATACTGACACAGGTATATTAGTTGTATATAAATGATATACTTTTATTTGATGTTGCAATTTGATCATGTTCTGTTTGCATACCCTTTCAAAATTTTCAAACAATCTATTAATCTTACAATGTCTTTATGATTATTGCTTAACATCTCATTTGACTAATGATCTAACACTTTTTATTTGATCAATTTAATTTTGTCGAAAATTTAATATTTTCTTAAATTTTGAACCATTATAACTCCAATAAAATTAGAACAAATTCTATTTGGAATGCCAATTTGTTTGTAGTTTTGTCTATAATATAATATTGATCCGTATCTTAATTTTGTGCACTTAAATTAAAATAATTTAATATTTGTGTTGGATATGAGCTATATATATTTATTTAGATGAGATAAAATCTTTTCATCAGAGATCGACCATAATATTATAAGATTTATTCGAATTAACGATAACTTGATTAACACACTAATCTTTTAATTAAAAATACTTTCATTTAAAAAATAGGTAAAGTCAAATCTGGTCTCGAACCGTAATTTGTTGTACTGCCTCAGCGATACGGACATTCCAACGCGTATTTCCAGTACAATGTTCGCTCCTAAATACACATGGTTGCCGCCTAGTGTCAGTCTGCCACACAATGTCCTCGCGATTTGGAAGGAGAAGCTTGAAGTGGCTGGTCTGGTTGGTCCACACAATTTGCGAAATATCTCTATTGGCGAGGATGAGGTGTTTGGAAATGGTGATTGCAGTAGGGCAACGTATCAAAAGTTTGTAGAAGAGTGTAACGCCAATCAGCATAGCCATCATGCTGGCTCCGATTTCAGCAGTGAAGTCAACTTTTGCGTGGGTCGAGTAAAAATGCCAGACAAATTGATAGCCGACACCCTGGAGGCGCTCTTGGGCGTCGTTGTAAAGAACTATGGACTGCAGCATGGGTTCCGCATGCTGGAGTACTTTGGCATATGCAAGCCGGACATTGACAAGCCCTTGACACAGTTGTTGGATCTGGAGCTGGGGAGCAAGCGCATGCGGACAAATATATCGCAAAGTGAAGTGGACGGATTTCTAATTAATCGTCGTTATCTGGAGCAGAATCTCGGCTATACTTTCCGTGATCGTGCCTATCTGCTTCAGGCTCTTACTCATCCATCGAATCCGACAAACCGTTTAACAGGTTGTTACCAAGAGCTGGAATTTATCGGTGACGCCATACTTGACTTTCTCATCTCGGCCTACATATTTGAGCACAAAACACGTATGACACCTGGACAATTGACGGATTTGCGATCGGCTCTTGTCAATAATACGACACTGGCCTGTATTTGTGTCCGTCACAGGTTTCACTTTTTCATATTGGCAGAGAATGCTCTGCTTTCGGAGTCCATTCAAAGATTCGTGCAGTTCCAAGAGTCTCAAAATCATCGAGTTACTAATCAGGTGCGAATTTTAATGGAGGAGTGCGATTTGCAACCGGAGCCTCTAGACTCCGATGATGAGATGGAATTTGCTGAAGCGGAGGAAGGAGTTAAAAATTCGGAAGCTCACGTTGGTGAATTCAATATTTCCCAAAACGTGGATGTGCCCAAGGCACTAGGAGATGTCATGGAAGCTTTAATAGCCGCTGTATACTTGGATTGCCGTTGCCTGAAAACTACTTGGAAAGTAATATACCGTTTATTTGAGCCGGAATTAGTGGAGTTTTCACGCAATGTGCCGATTAATCCCATCCGGCAATTGATGGAGCACAAGTCGGCCAAGGCAACGTTTAGCTCACCGGTAATCGACAAGAGCGTAGTAATGGTCACCTGCCAGTTCATTTGCATGGACAGAACAATAAAAGTCTATGGATTTGGCAACAACAAAAAGCAAGCCCAACTCTCATCTGCTAAGCATGCTCTAAAGAAGTTGGCCAAGAGTGAGGCATAATTCAATACCATTTTTTTTTTGACATTTGTACTCATTATTCCATTGTTAGGTAATGCGTTATTGTTATCTTATATCCTCATTCCACTATAGAATGCTTTTTGTCTGTACATAATGTTTTCCATTTGTAAAAACGAAAAACATTTAAACAGGCATTAAATGCTTTCCGTTTTGGAACTGGAAAACTTAATGTACCATATATCAAAAGTAATTGCTAATTGTTGCTTCCTTTACGCTACACAACTTTACATGTAAGATAAACTTGCCAATAAGAGAAATATTTATCTATAATCGACAAGTTTATCTAGACTGTAAGCTGTGAGCTGCGAAAACAGCCTTAAGATAATTAAATTTATATCACTCATATTAAATTTAAGCAGACTTATGACTAAAATATTTTTGTATGAGTTTGATAGGTTGGGTCTAAATAATATGGTAATTAAGTACGATATTACTTATACCTAAATTATCAAACTTAAACAACATTTTTTATTTATCTAATTGCATTATACTTAGTTTTTTGCTTTTATAATTTAGTATGAGCGATTTTATGGCATTTTTAACCATTTCTTAGAATTTAAAATTTTTACACCAAAATCTGTATACATACACTTGTTTTTAAAGAAAATTATAAACTTTATACGATCTTTATAAACCCTTTTATTCGAGATTTACTTATTTAAGACCAACACCATTTACCCGCTGCTAAAGATTCTCCCTGCTAAAGCCACTTGGAACATATGATTAGTATAGCAGGCAAAGCAAAATCTTGGATTAAAGAAAGAACAGATTTAAGAACCTGGCTTAAAATATTTCTAGCTAAATTTATCGACAAATCAAATCCAAGGTATAATAGCTGTTATATAACTACAAGTAATAGAATGAATTGGTTTTGAATTTATTTATTTCAAGTTACTCATAATTCGTCCAACCGCAGAGTCAAATCTAAAGTGAGAATTTATAAAAGTTTGGGCACCGGAAATCCAGATTTAAAATTCCCCCTCTTATCTTGTAGATAATATTCGAGTTGTCTATTTTATTCCATAGGGAATAAGGGGCGAAGGAATGGAAATTTTGAAAAGTACATTTTGATTGCGTTTTTATTTACCGCGTGCATATAATTGTTAAAATTTTTATACATTTTGCATTGTCAACGAGGTTGGCGCTGCTTATTTACAAAATGCTGAGCGCATTAATTCTTTATCAAGTTGCATCCGGTGGTGGTTTTGCCAGACACAGCCAGATAGAATTAATTCCATATACTAGTTGGTAATCGTTGTTAATTGGCCCGCAACTGGTTTACAATGATTAAAGTGCTTAAAATTCACATAAGTAACATTGAAAAAGTTGTACACATTAATTCAGCAATTGAATTTGAGTAGTCATTAAGAATAAAATCAAGAAATTGAACTAACATTTTGGAATGATATACAAATTGCACTGCTGATACATAAAATCAATTAATTTTATATTAAAGCCGAACCCTTCGTTTCGGCCCTTTACATATTTTTGTGTGGGAGAAGGGGTAAGGGACACTCACACGTACATATAAACTAAGGCTAATGCGGTATCGTATCAAGTAGTTACAGATTAAATGAGATTAATTAGCGTCGCTTAAACTAGTACATAATTAATGTTCTCGCGTGCCTACAATTTCTTAAAAGGTTTCTATCCAACTTTAAACACGACAAGTGCAATCGGGTTTATTAATGCTGCGCTGTCTTGTCTGCAAATTACGGAGCGCTGCTCCGCCGTATTGTATGCCACTGCCAATGCGCTCCGGATCCAACTCACCGGTCTCTATCTTGGCCAGTATGGTCTTTGAGCACTTGAGAAAGGCTTCCTCAACGTTCTCGCCAGTCTTGGCGCTCGTCTCCAAAAAGATGAGCTCTGCAAGCAGTTCGATAATTAAGAAATACTAAAAATATATATCTTTAGACGCACCATTTTCCTGGGCAAAGGTGCTCGCTTCAAGAAATGTTACATCACGTGCCTCCTCCAAGTCCTTCTTGTTGCCCACCAAGAGTATTACAATATTTGGACTGGCCAGAGTACGTGCATCATTTAGCCAATTGGTCAAAGCATTGAACGAATCCCGCGACGTTGTATCATAGACAAGAAGTGCGCCAGCAGCACCACGATAGTAGGAACGTGTCACTGAACGGAATCTTTCCTGGCCAGCCGTGTCCCATATCTGTAGCTTCACTGATTTACCGCCCACATTAACAATCCTCGATCCAAACTCAACGCCAATTGTATGCGAGCTGTCGTCTTTGACTGTTGAATGATATATAAAATAAATAAATATGATTTTCCGTACCGACTTGAATTTTGATTTTATATAGCTCCAAAAAATAGTTCTATTATTATTATTCTATTTTGCCATTACTTTGGAAACATAATTTCAAGAGCTATTAAAGTTTTACTCTACTTTACAATATATAAAATAACGAAATGATGTATTGTTTATTCCGACGTCTTTTACTAGTCATAATAGAAATACTCTTAGTATGAATGAACAAATAAAGTTAATTAAGCTATTGTAGGTTCGGCTAAAATAGACATAACACACAGTCGCATTATTTCTCTAATATTCACATATGTGTAATATGGGACTCATCTTTGTGTATACCCTACAATATTCTCAGCCAATGGTATATAGATGAGCTAGTGCCACTTTACTTACATTTGCTTTCGATGAAATGATGCAAGAGACAACTTTTTCCGCTGCCAGCACTTCCAATTATAAGAAACTTGAACAGGTAATCTATAAAGGTAAGCAAACATATAAATTCAATTACTAATTGATTCCAATTTAGTGAGCAACAGCAGAGGGAAGTGTGACAAACCGTATGTTTCAGACATGTTATTTGTATTTGCGTCTTTGCAGTTCCTTTGTTGCTTCTGTCGTTCCGCACCCGAAAGTCCTTTTCGATTCTTGTAGTTTTACTGGGCAGATTGTTATCTGATCACTTTCGTAGATGTGCTCTATAAGGTCAGAAATCAATCTTGATTTCTATAAAACTTATTGTTGTATTGTTTTTAACTGGAAAGTGTTGTTGCTCACATGCAGCTAAACTCACACACATACATACGTATGAGGGCGCATATTGATATATCGGTATATCGATAAATAATTGTTGTGATTCATTGAGTAAGTAACAAGTTGAGTTGTTACTTACTCAATGGTTGTGATTTATTTTTGGTGTTTTCTTGTGTGGTATTTATTTGTTTGTATCAATCAAAAATATTGTTATTTATTTAAATTAAGGCATTTTTAATACATATTTTATACTGAACAATTTTCTTCTTATCTTATCTTTGTTTCATTTACGAGTCCTTTTTCGGTTGCACATAGTTTTGATAACAATTGATAGGGTCCTTTGCCGTGTACACCGAGTAAGCCGTCTTGCTGTTTTCAAAATTCTGCAGAAATAAATATTATTTTAAAAATATTTAAATATTTAAAACAGCTGACCTGATGACACACTCCCTTACCTTAATGTCACCGGTAATTAATGTCCACAAATAAACAAAAACAGCTGGCAGCACGCTGCTTAGGATGAACAGTTCAAATGCGTTAAGCTCTCCAAATATAGACACCTTCATGTTGGTTGATTTAACTTGAACTATTTAAATGCAATAATAAATATAACACAAAATGCAAACGATGATGTATTATTGTTATTCACGTACGCCACATGCAGGGTTGTCAATGTCATAGCGAATTTCCACTAGCTGGGATTTATCGGTTGCGTGAGAGCACACGCAAAAAAATCCGAAAAGTGTTTCTATTGCGTTTGCCGCATCCATAGTCAGCTAATTGCTTACGCTGTCAGTACCAACATAAATATAATCGAGTGATGTTTTAACAAAGTCTGAAGGCAGAGTAAATATTTTGTTAAAGTTTAAATGAGTATCTATCGATATCGATATATCAATATGGTTTTACCACCTTTTTGCCATAGGTGGCATTTTATGTCGAAAATTGAGCGACCGTTATTATTAAAAACATTGCTTTGATCGTTCAATTTGAATTTGTACTACGCAGTTTAAAATAGAAACACTTTTTGGACTTTTTTGCGTGATCTTTCACGCATTCGTAAAAAGCCCAGCTAGTGGAAATTCACTATCAAAAGTTTGGGACTTTCTCCAACATGTGTTGCATTATTTTCGTTGGTATTTTTTGTATATAGTTGTACGGCCACACAGCTGATAGCCACTGAATATTTATTTTGCTGAAAACTTAATAGAAAATCTAAAGAAATGGCTTTTCGCATACCTTTTGGCAAGAAGCACGCTGAAATCGCGACATCCTTGTAAGTAAAACCGAATTGGCACCTGTTTGTATGGAAGCATAACGATGCAATAGGTTCAAGTGAGAGGCAGAACTCGTTTCGCATTGCATAACCAAAAGTTGCCAAATATTATAACTTTAACTTAATTTATTCTCTATGTTTAGCATTCGCTCTGGTGCAGGATTCGGTGGCGCAGCTGGTCTGGCCTTGCTTTATTACACTGATTGGAAGTTGGTGCTGCAGTACATGCCCATCTATGGCTCCAAATTCGATAAGCCCGAATAATCACCTCTGGCAATTTTTGAGCTAGATAAATACGTTTAATTAATCGTGAATAAAATAAGTTCAATACGATAACAAATTTGTGTGTGTTTCTTTAATTAATATATGTATATATAAGTAATACGGATAACAGTTAGTTACTTATTTCTATTTAAAGTACAAAGGAAACGCAGATGAGCTACGTTTGGAATAAAGACAGGTTCGCTCGTTGGTTCGTATTTCCATAGATCGATTTCACTAGCTATGTAAACGTTAAGGATCTTAAGTACATATGTGTATATTTTAGGCTTAAGCTATTTTGATTAAAAATCGTATAAAAACTAAGTACTTAATCGAGATTTTGTATTCGAGCGTTGTATAAAAGTACAAACAGTTCTTTTTCGAAAAGATTGCAAATAGGTTGGAAAACATTTGTGGAAGCTGAAATCGACCGGCGATTGGAAAAAGGAATTTTGACAAAATGCGTGAGTGTGTGTGTAATTTAGAATTTCACCACGAATGCGTTAGCAAATTTACTAAGAAGCTAAATATCCGGTTCCACAAAGGAAGCTGGAAACAAACCAGTTTTATGTGTGCGCGCATGTGTGCCCTTATACCATCCATTCTTCTGCTTGCGCTGCACATAGATAATATCACCTAAACGCAGTTCAAGCTCAATCTCACTATTCGGTGGATAAGGAACAATGCAGCGAAAGCGACTGTAAAACAAATAAATTATAGATAAGTAACAATCTCATAAAGGTAGTTCATTTTGATACGAACCTCTCTCGAGTGCAGTACACGGACTTTGTGGTGGCACTCGCCTTAATGGCTGCCTCGGTAATGATGTTGCTGTTGTTACCTCCATTGCTAAGCACATGACCCGCGTCCAGACTCTGTGTCTTCCGATGGTTGGGAGCAATTATCATATTGGCATGCAACTGTGTTTGGGTTTGTGTATGGCTTGAAGGCGGTGGAGGGGATACCGCATTATTGTACATGCTACGAAAGGTGGCAGCATCCAAAGATTGCCTAGCGCTGTACGAGGATTAGTTTAGATTAGTATGTGATCAAATGAAACTAATCCTTAACTTACCAAACTAAATGCGGTCGTTCCTTGTTGCTTTTAATGCGCTGCGATCCATATGAGATGTTGCTGCTGTTGGGCTGAAATTGTTGGCCTGCATTGGATGTTGATGTTTCCTTGAGAGGCTGACTTTGTTGCAACTGACTGGGACAAGATCCTGACCTATTAATTGGAATGGGAATAATTTATTATTTGTTCAATGTGAACTATCCAACATTAAAACTTTAATTAAAAAAAAATAACAAGGAAGAAGTAACAATATATTTAAATAATTACACTATTTAATATTTAAAACTACAAGTTCATCTGTAGATAACTTTAAAGAAGGGGTGGTAGATCACACAAAGTATATTTTGTATTGGTGATAACTAATTCTTGCGTTCCTCTGTTTCTATTCAAACCAGGCTATCAGTTCTTAAGTTATTATGTTAAGTAACTTTAAAGATATCTCAACTAATATTACAGATTTCTTCCTACAGATTAAAATCCTACACAACGTCAATAAAATTGGCTAATATAAGTCTGGAAAGCTATCAAGAATCACTTTCTGTTTTTATTTTCCATTTACTCTTGATTCGTTTGTTTGTAATGCGTTCTTGACCAACACTTACCTAACATGGACTGGGTGCAATGGCGCTGTTTTAACGCTGCTTTCGGGCGCAGTTATTTGAGCTTCTTTGGGTGCCACTTGTTGTTGCTGCTGCTGTTGTTGTTGCTGTTGCAGTGGAGCACCTGGTGACTTTGAACGCGTTTTCATGTGCGTCAAACGTCGCATAAGTCCGACAGCACCAGAATTGCTGCCAGAGGCATCCGATTTACTTTCCGCATTGCCACTGGATTTGCGACTGAAAAGGGCTTCCACTGGCTTTGCCCAGACCGAACAGCTTGTGGTTGTTGTGTTTGTTGATTGTGGCAGCTGTTGTTGTTGTTGTTGTCGTGGTGGCAAATCTGGTGGCTGTGTGGGCAACGTATTACTCAGACGCACATCGAGCGATTGAGCTGGTGTGGTATTCATGTCTGTACAAGGCGGTACATATTTCCATTGATGCATCAGTTGCTGTTGATCACGTGTACGCAACGGTGTCAAATAGTTGCCCGGAAAGACTCCAGTTATATCCAGCCAATTCTTACCCTTGAACCAACCATCTACACATCGCTCGGTAACAATGTAAACGCAGCCCTTCTTCAGCTCCAGTTCATCAGAATGACTTGGCTTGTAGGGGAATAATGCGAGGTAACCCCAAGGCAGCGTTGGTGGCAATTGTTGCTGATGCACATGCGTTTTGAGCACACGGGATGTTTGAGAGGGTTGCGTTATCGCTGCCGTTGCTGCATTCGTCTGTGAGTTAAGCTCCAAGCGACTGAGTTCATGTGGCAAGCTGAGTATCTCAGCGGAATGTCGATTTGTTTGCAGCAAACTCAACGGCGCTGATTGAAGCAACGCATTCAACGAGTGTCGCTTCTCCTTGGCACCTTTATCCCGATAACGTACAGAGCCACAGCCACTAACAGATGCAGCAGTAGCTGCTGCAGCTGCAACATGTTGCGGCGTATTCGGTAGCGATGTATGATTCGGACTGCAGTTGTTGGAGCTGCATGTGGAGCTGGAATTGCTGCTACTGTTGTTGGATGAATTGCTGTTGGAGGAGGCTGTGCTGGAATCGTTTGTGATGTGGGTGGGATCAATAAGTGGCACAGGTGGCAAGGCACGTTGTTGCTGCTGTTGCATCAACAATGCTGTGGACTGTGACGGAGGATTATTAGTGCCACTTTCCAATAGCTTTTTTGCAGCCGCATTTAACTCAACAAATGCAATGGGAAATATGCCAATTGTTTGTCCAATTCTGCCCTCGGCCCAATTGTGATCGACGCGACGCAGCACATGAATAACAGTGCTCTTTTTAAACTCCAAACAGCCCTCCTCATCGTTGGGTCCCATTTTGAAGTCATACATGGCAATACACTGTGGCATGGGCAAAGCGACCGATACCTTAACATAATTAATAGGGAACGTACCCTCCTGTCCATTGGCTTGGCCAACAAACCAGTTGTTGTCGATGCGTTGTTTTAATAATATTAAGTCGCCTTTCTTAAACTTTAAGTCGTTGGCTTCGCTGCTGGCAAAATCAAAAAGCGCATAGGCGTGTGGCAGTAGAAATCGACGTTGCTTCTGACGTGTTATTTGTTGCTGCGGTAACTGTTGTTCTTGTTGCTGTTGCTGCTGGGGTACTTGTTGATGTTGCTGCTGTGTTACTTGTAGCTGTTGCTGCTGTGTAGGTGGGATTTCCTGCTGCAGTGGAGGTGGCAACTCTTCACATTTATTGTCATTTTTTCCAGCATTTTGTTTCATGCCTATAAAGTAAGAGGTTAAATATTAAGTTATTCAGTTAGTCACAAATAATATCGATCGTTTTGCTCAATTGAAAAGCTTAATTTCATGAAATATGGTATTTAGTTTAAACTTAAAATTGAGCTGTTCTTATATGTATATATTTTAAATCTTAAGCTTTAAAACAACCAATTTGTTGTACCTCAATATTAATGAATACAGGTCAATCGAATTAAGTGAATGAATAACTGAATAGATAAAACAACCTATGCATATCATTCCTGACCAACTAAACAAAGTGATTGACTTATTTACGACTTGAAAATTAACGATTGAATTTATTCAGCAAATGAAACTAAATGTCCCCAACACTACTGCCCACAATTACTTAACACATTTGAATCATAGGTGGCGCCTACACATGTGCAATAAAATAAAACTCACCTTCTAAAATTCTCATTAGCAAAACATTTGGCGGCAGTTCGTCTATGCGGCAATTTACCAATACTCGACATTCCGGACAGCGCAGTTTGTGCTGACTGGCCACAATGTCCTGCAACGAATATTATTAAATATACATATGTATTTACTAGCAAATTTACAATTAGAGCTCACCAGCAAACATTTGCGACAGAAGGTGTGTTGACATGGCAGTACTTTTGAGGTGGTGTCCAAGCGTTCTAAACACACTGAACATTCCAACAGGTCATTCAATGTGTGCTCATCCATTTTTTATAATTGAATTCAGTTTTATTTTTGCATAATTAATTGTGTGCGGTTTTGTCTCTTTCACTTGCTCTGTATCGCAAGAAAAATCTCAAGGATGGTCACAATTTGAATTTCGTGCAAAGCAACATTCCAAAAAGCACACGCACACACACAGACATAACAGTTTAGCAGTAGGCAAGCTTGTGAAATACATACATCCGTATGTACAACTAAAGTATTGGGTTTTTGCAACTAAGAACTACACTGATATATTTAATTACTTATTTACATGTTCACTGTTTTGTTATTAACTAAACAAAAAGTGCAGTTATTTTAAATTAAATTTTATTAAATGCAACTAGCGTGCAGCTCGTGGCCATCACTGAAATGAACAACTACAGATATATGCATACACTTATACACATGAACATGGACTCAAACCAGCTTGCTTCTGAGCTACATGGCAAGACACTAAAATAAGTACACTTGGTCATAATAAACTTTGTGTATCTCCGTTAATTGCTTTAATTGTTAGCTATCAATACCAACTAAATAAATTTCAGCTTGATAATAGCATGAATATGAAAAATAAATGTTAGATCACAATCACATATTAAAATATTACAATCTATTGAAATGTGCTTATAGTTGTGCGAGGCGGCGTATTAAAGTGAGTGGCCACATCGAGTTGAGTGAGATGAGATACTGTGCAAGTCTGGCAACAATCGCTCACAATTGAATGCAATATTTGAATAAATCGATTTTTTAATTTGAGTTCATTTATTTGAAAACTGGGTAAGTTATATTTTCGAATCACAAATATTCCAACAGCCCTTTAAATGTTCTATGATTTTATGGGATAAATCCGCGCTTAAACAGAATTTACTAAAAAAACGATAATACGTATATCGATATTCTGATAACAGTTCTATCGTGCGACCTAACCTTTCTTTTGCGGAACGTGTTTGTTTTGATTCGTGCGTGCTGTAAAAACAGCATTTAAATCAAACTTAAACGCGCGCTAATAACACAAAACAAATATGCCGAAAGTGCGCAGTACACCGGGCAAGCCCCGGACTCAGGGATTCAACCATTCCAACCACTCCATGAATCCGGAGCGCCCTAAGAGTGGACTCAAAGGTGTTGCACACCCACGAACCAAGGGCACCATCAAGCGCTTGCAGATGTATCGGAACTTTAAGGCCAAGCGTGATCGTACTGGTAAAATCCTAACTCCCGCACCATTCCAGGTAAGCTAACAGCACGATTATTAAGAGTGCTTTAGGTAAACACTTGTTGCTTGCTTGATTCTAGGGTCGTCTGCCGGCTGGAACGATGGCCAGAGTGGAACCCACTCCAAAATGGTTCAGCAACTCGCGGGTTATATCGCAAAATGCCTTGCAAAAGTTTCAGGATGAGATTGGCAAAGCAGTCAAGGATCCCTATCAGGTCATAATGAAACCATCACAGTTGCCAGTCACTCTGCTGAATGAGGCTTCAAAATACCAACGTGTTCATCTGCTAGACACAGAAAGCTTCGACAGTGTGTTTGGACCGAAAAAGCAACGTAAGCGTGTTAGTCTCAAGGTGCGCGATTTGGCTGACTTGAGCCGTGCAGCCGATGAACAGGCCGATAATTATGATTCAACTAAAGATGTTGATCTTATCCGTGAGGATACTGGTGAAAAGAAGGCTGTACGGGATTGGGTATTTGGTGCGGGCCAAAGTAAGCGTATTTGGAATGAATTGCATAAAGTTGTGGATGCATCCGATGTATTGCTGCAGGTCCTCGATGCACGTGATCCAATGGGCACACGTTCCAAATATATTGAGGAGTTTCTGCGTAAGGAAAAGCCGCACAAGCATTTGTTCTTCATTCTAAACAAGGTAGATTTGGTGCCCGTGTGGGTGACACAACGATGGGTGGCACTCCTGAGTGCAGAGTATCCCACTATTGCCTTCCATGCCTCCCTCCAGCATCCCTTTGGCAAAGGTGAGTAGCCAGGATAAAGTAAATTCATCACATCATAAAGATTGCCTATTAACTCAACAGGTGCACTTATCAATCTGTTCCGTCAATTGGGCAAACTTCACATGGACAAGAAACAAATAAGCGTTGGTTTTATTGGTTATCCTAATGTAGGAAAATCTTCGGTCATTAATGCCTTGCGCTCTAAGAAGGTTTGTAATGTGGCGCCGATTGCTGGCGAAACCAAAGTCTGGCAGTACATAACGCTGATGAAACGCATATTCCTCATTGATTGTCCTGGAGTGGTCTATCCTTCGGCGGAAACGGACACGGAGAAGGTGTTGAAGGGTGTGGTGCGTGTAGAGTTGGTCACCAATCCAGAAGATTATGTAGACACAGTGTTACAGCGTGTGCGCAAAGAGTATATTGCAAAGAACTACAGAATTGAGAACTGGACCACATCCACACACTTCCTGGAGCAGCTGGCAAAGAAGTCGGGTAAACTGTTAAAAGGAGGCGAGCCAGACGTAACGGTTACAGCGCGCATGGTGCTCAACGATTGGCAACGTGGCAAGCTACCTTTTTATGTGCCACCAGAAGGATTTGCAATACCCAAATCGCAAGAGGGCAAAGAAACAGAGGTAGAAGTACCAGAAGTTGATACTGCTGTTGATGAAGATGCTGATGGCAAATCGGAGGCGCCTACATTTGTTAGCGAATCGGTGAAAAGGGCTCGCGAGTTTAAGCAAATTCAAGACTTTCGTAAAATTCGTGTGGGTCTGGAATATGAGCAGCAGGATGAACGTGAACTGGATCACATTGATCTTGAGCTTCTAGAGCAACAGAAGGTAGAGCGTGCAGCACGCAAAAAGGCACGTCTTGTTAATCCCGAGGAGGAAGATTCTAGTGATGGTGCCAGCGAATTCTACTCCGAGGATGAGTACAATGATGATCTACAGCGTGTAGTCCACAAGAAAGCCAAAGAGAGAAAAACACAACACTTGGCTATCACATCGTCAGGAAAATTCCGTGTGGCCAAGGTCCAGCCAGGTGATTCCGATAATCAGGATGACAGTGATGATGAAGGTCCTAGTAGTGCCAAGGCACCACGTCTTAACGCTAAACAGAAGCGTGCGTTAGAACGCAGTCAAAAACGCAAGAAAATTGGCAGCAATTTCTATGAGGCGACCAACGTGAAGAATCGTAATCGCAACAAGAAAAAGGACACGTAGCATTGTTAATCTCTAGTTTATATATTTCGATGCAGAAAACGCTACACTTTAATCATTAAGAATCCATAATAAAACTGTTTTGCCCCCAAAATCAAAAGTTTACCATTTACTCGGCACACTGCTTCTTTTTAATTACTTTGCGTCCACATAAATCCACAAGACTGGTCTTATTATGATCATGGTCATCGGTATCCGAACTTGCTTCCGAGTCACTTGATTCAGTGTAGGAACCAATGCCAGGCAAAATAGCAATACATTTAAGTCCACCCGTATCATGTTTTGATGTGTTTATACCGACAGTGGTAGCTGATTTCTCTGCAGGCTCATCTTGATCTTTTTTGATCATTTTGCTGGTTGTGGGTACTTCTCCATTTTTGCGTTTAATGCCCTGTCCCAGTAGCGACTTTTGTGTATTTCTCGCTGTCGATGGAGCTCCAATGGATTTGGCTGTGGTTTTTATCTCCGCCTGCAGTTTCTAAAAAGGTTAAAATCCTTTTTATTTTTACATGCTTACACACAACGATTTTCGACACGCTTGTCAAAAGTAATAATAATGAATGGCAGATGCAGGCAGAAAGATTCTGCGTTTCACATCTACCATCTGTCCAATGTGATATTATACATACCTTATCTACGTTCTCTTCTTGCAACTTCTCAACGCGGTTGCGGAAATCCTTAAGCTCTTGCTCCTCGTCACGCATCTGTTGACGTTCCGCATTCATTTTATGTGCATCGACAAGCTCCAGGAACTGCACTTCATCATCGTCGAGACCGCGTATTAGATTCTCTGTGTATTTAAATGTTATTTATGTTTATTGTTAATTCATAATTTGCTTACTTAATTTGTGTGCCTCCTCGTATTCCATATCCTTTTTTGACTTTTGCTCCTTCAATCGCTCGTATAGCGAGCGTCCGTCGTATGGTTCTTCAGGACGTTCCAGTGGATCATCAGGTTGGCGTACACGCTCCCACTCTTCCTGGCGACGCTGGCGTGCTTCAGCTGCTTCGGATTCGGTAACAAATCCTGAACTCATAATGATTTCAATTGGCAATGGTTTTTATATTGGATTTCTACTTCAGAAATGTGTTGTCGCTTTATAGCGCAGTGTTGGTAATCGTTTGTTTTCGACATCGGTTTTTTGAATCGATTAATTGATTGGTCATATTGGAGGCAAGTTTGAATTTGGATATGGTTTATTTCTGGCATGACTGCGACTTTGTGTCTTTCTTTTGTGCTCTTTGGTTTTGCTGTGCGAGTTCAGTGTAAATAGATTTTTGAACTTTGCTCATTTGGCGCCATTTTTTGCCAGCCATTTGAGTAACAGTAGTTACTCTCACATTCTGAACTCCTCGTTCTTCTAGGTTGGCACGAAACTGTGCGAGAAATAAGAAATATGGATTGATTGACATTGCATATGGTGAAAAATGGATACAACTTTATTTAAGAAGTAGATTATAATTATTTACTCTAAATTTAAATATATTACAATGATTTCAATGAACTTATCGATTCTTCGAACTATCGATTCTGACATACTTTGCACAAACAGATAACAGCTGTAAATTGTAGTAAACAACTTTCTTGAATTAAAGCATAAACCAAAATCGACGCAATTTATTAAGAATAAGTCGCGCAACATTAACATAACATTTACCATGTCGGATGAATTACCAGAAGAATTCGATCTGGTTGTTATCGGCACAGGTATGGCTATTTATTGTCTTCCCTTATTGATTGATGACTCATTGGGATCTTTGTTAGGCTTCACGGAGTCCTGCATTGCAGCTGGTGCCAGTCGCATTGGGAAAACGGTGCTGCACATAGACTCCAATGAATACTATGGTGATGTTTGGAGCTCATTTAGTCTGGATGCATTTAACAATTTATTAGACCAGTCCAATTCGACGCTACGCAATGGAAGTTACACTTGGCATGAGCCCTCATCTACCGTAGATGACTCTCCCAGCTGGACACGTGAAAATCTGATAGAAAAGTCACGTCGTTTCAGCTTGGACTTAAATCCACGGGTTGCCTACTCTGCTGGTGAGCTGGTGCAATTGTTGATTAAGTCCAACATCTGTCGCTATGCAGAGTTTCGTGCCTTGGATCATGTGTGTTTGTTGTACAACAATGAGCTTGTCTCAGTGCCATGTTCCCGCAGTGATGTTTTCAATACGAAAACACTGACAATTGTGGAGAAGCGTCTGCTAATGAAGTTCCTAACTTCCTGCCAGGACTACGGAGAGGACAAGTGCAATGAGGATTCACTTGCCTTCCGCGGACGCACGTTTCACGAATATCTGCAGGCGCAGCGAGTTACGGATAAGATTGCCACATGTGTAATGCAAGCGATTGCCATGTGCACGCCAAGCAGTAGTTTTGAGGAGGGCATGCAGCGTACACAACGATTTCTGGGCAGTTTGGGTCGTTATGGCAATACCCCGTTCCTGTTTCCAATGTACGGCTGCGGGGAATTACCTCAATGCTTTTGTCGCCTCTGTGCTGTGTATGGTGGAATTTATTGTCTTAAGAGAAGGGTGGATGACATCACTGTTGCGCCAAGTTCGAATGAGTTGCTGTTGACCAGCTCTGGCAAAACTCTCCGCGCCAAAAATGTTGTTTGTGCTCTAGGTCAGTTGCCTGGCCATGGAGAGTTGCGTCCACACATCTCACGTGGCTTATTCATTGCATCCAGTCCATTGGGCAGTGAGGACCTCAACAAGGGCGGTGGTGGCGTCAATTTGTTGCGTCTGCTGGCAGACGATGGACAACGCGAAGCCTGCCTCTTACATTTGTCTCATTACTCCGGCACGTGTCCTGAAGGCCTTTGTAAGAATTACACTTAATAAATTTAATTTTAATTATTAATTTCCTATCCCTTTTGCAGATATATTCCATTTGACCACGTCCGCAAGGAGCGAAGATCCCGCTGCTGATTTGGCTGCTTTTACGGCACAGATCTTTGAAACAAACGCTCCACTAATTCTTTACAGCGCCTACTTTACCATCGTTGCGCCCACAAGTACAAGTTTGGCCACAGACACGTCCGTTTACTGGACTGCACCGCCAGCTTATGAACTGGATTATGACGCAGCCATTGCCAATGCACGCGAGATCTTTGGTAAGTTGTATGAGGAAGCCGAATTTCTACCTCGTGCCCCAGATCCCGAAGAGATTGTCGTCGATGGCGAGGATCCCAGTGCCTTAAATGAGCACAGTCTGCCAGAGGATCTGCGAGCTCAGTTGCAGGATTTACAGCAGGCGGCACAACGGATGGACATTGCTGAGTAGTAGTGAATTAAATGAATTCGACTTGAATTATCATCACTTTATTAATCACTTTATAATCAAAAAAGAGGATAGAAAGAAGTCAGATCAGGAAATCTATATATACAAAAATAAATCAGATTTATAAATTTATATATATTTTGCTTGGACAATTGAAATTTCATTCAGGACTAATGTTTTAGTATAGGTTTCTTTTTGCATATAAATCTTTATATATTTATTGTGTAAATTATTTATATAAACTCTAAAGTTACTATATACTGTATATATATACTATATGTGTGTTTATATATGTGTGCATGTAAGTGTGCTGTGTGTGTGAGTATGAAATATATATTTTTTCGAAAAATATGCATTTCAATGCGTTATCAAAATTTATTGCTTGACGGTTCCTATGTTTTTTTTTTTTTTTCTATTTTTAGTTTTTCTTGTGATGCACTTTAATGCTTAACATAATAAAAGTTAATGAAAATGGTAAAAGACAATGCACAAACAAATAATGAAGTGTAAATTAGGTTAAAGAATTATTAAGTTAACAAGGAAGAACGCACCAATTAAGTCTTAAAATTATCTAAAAGCAGGCTTCAAATGGGGGCAGTGGAGAATAAAGAATAGTTTAGAATAGGCTGAGAGTTGTTTGATCTAATTATTAGATTAAATTAGTATATATGCCACTATTCGAATTATACTCTTGCCAATATAGGATAAAACGAGCCAAAAAAGCGTGCATTTGTCGAATTTGTTATCATTATTCGTTTTCGTTAACGTTATCGTTATCCTTATCCACAATAATATCTGCAGTGCATTTTACAATAAAGCTTTTATGTTCTCGTTTCACTTAAATATCAGCTGCTTCGTTCAGTTAAATGTATTTCCTTGTTCTTATATTTTAATTAGATTATTGTTGATATTCTGTTGGCGTTTGCGTTTCGCATTCATTGCATCGACAATGGGCTGCCTTTTGGCATTGTATTTCTTGTTGAGCTGCTCAATCTCTAGCTCCATTTCATGATCAATATTGCTCAGCCTTTGATTTAGATCATCAAAGGTAAGAAACTTGAGAAACTCAAACTCTCCCTCCACATAAGCATGCGATTGTGTGTGCAAATGTTGATGCTGATATGCGGGCGGTGGCTGTGCCCCTGCCCCAGCCCCTGCAACAGCAGCAGCTGCTGGTTGTTGTTGTGGCGTTGCATTGCTGCGCAGTATATTCTGCTGATTGTTGAGCGCAATCAGCTGCTCGTTCATCAACGGATAGGCCATGAGCAAGTGTTGCTGCTGTTGCTGTTGCTGCTGATGTTGCTGCAGTCCATACTGATTGATGGCCGATATTTGCTGAAATTGTATTTCCATATTGTGCTCCCAATTGTTGGCATCGTTAGCTCCACTTGCCAAATGCTGTTGATCCTGTTGCTGATGCTGCTGTTGTTGTTGCTGCTGCTGATGTTGCAATTGCTGTTCAACTGCTGCGGGCGAGTATTCAGTGGGCGTGGTCGTTGACTTATCATCAGCACGCGCTTCGCCAGCATTTTTGCGCTCAAAGTGATCGAGGAACTGTGGACGATAGCGATAACGCGGCTTCTGATCATCATTCCGTTTGGCAGTTGTGGAATCATCCGAATCCGAGTTGATCACCATGGTGCCTGCAAACAGAATACAATCATATACATAAATTTTCAATAATATTAGGAACAAATAGCTATGATATTTCTGTCTGTGGTTTACATTTCTTCCTAAATATTAATATACTTAAGGGAATCCACACATATATATAATTAAGTTGCTTACCCAAATTGGACTCCAGCTCGACCATTGTTCCACTGTCCACAGTTGCCACATCCGCTGATGAAGTGTTACTGCCGCCAGCAGTTGTTTGGGGCGTCTTGACGGTTGCTTTTGCCATGCCACCACGAAGACCGCCTGGCCCTAATGTGCCCTCATCAATGTCCTGCTCTGGATGTGCTATCATCGTCGCATCCGAAGCGGACGTCTGTTGATATTCGTTGAACTTCTCAGGCACCAATGTGCCGGGATCATCGATGAAGGTTTTCACAGTGCCCGAATTGAATTCAGTCTCCTCCTCTTGCAAAATTAAACCAGACTCCTGGGTGGCCAGACTTTTGGCCTGGCTCATGGCAACGCCGGCAGCACGATTAGCTCGTTGTTGCTCCCGTATGACACAGGTCTCCTCCAGCATGGTCTTGAGTATGCTGCGATGCATGGCATTGCGTATAAATTCGTGCTCTAGCAGCTCCGTGGCAGTTGCACGCTCATCGGGATCCTTCACCAGACATTTGCTGACAAAATCAATGAATTCTGTACTCCAGCGATCGGGTTCCCGAAAAGAAGGGGGCGGCTTTTGTGGGATCATGAATATAGCACGCATTGGATGTATATCACCATATGGAGGCTTTCCCTCGGCCATTTCCAGTGCTGTGATGCCAAGTGACCAAATGTCAGCTACACAATCGTAGCCAATCTCCTCAATGACCTCAGGTGCCATCCAGAATGGTGTTCCAATCACCGTATTCCGCTTTGCCATAGTGTCTGTCAGTTGTCCGGCGACACCAAAGTCCGCCAGCTTTGCATATCCCTCAGTGTTGAGTAGTATATTGGCCGCCTTGATGTCACGATGGATCTTTCGTCTCAGATGCAGATAGACAAGACCCTTGAGAGTATCCGAGAGTATCGTGGCAATCTCATCCTCGGTGAGCGTCTTCTTACGCAGACGCATTATGTCGGAGACGCTGCCGGCACCGCAGTATTCCATGCAAATCCATAAATCATATTGCTTAAAGTATGAGCCATAATAGCGTACCACATAAGGTGAATCACATTGTTGCATAATCGAAATCTCCTTGATGATCTCGTGCAGATCAGATTCAACCGGCACCAGTTTTATGGCCACTATGGAGCTGCTCTCTTTATGCAGTGCCTTGTAGACGGAGCCGTAGCTCCCTTCGCCCAGTTTGTACATTATGTCAAACACTTTCTCTGGCGGTTGCAACAGCGACTCCTCTGATAATTTCTTCAGCTCGCCATTGCCATTAGAATTGGAAGACATGTTGCTGTCTGTTGTTGTTCTTTTTGTCGCCTTTGTCTTGCTCCTTGTCCCTGCACATGCGTTCAACAGGATCCTGCACAAGTAATTCTATCGTGTGCTCCTCGTTTATGGCAGCAATCAATTAACCCGGACCGTGCGCTTTTATAATTGCCAATTTAAATCGACATTTTTTCACACATTTTCTTTATTCGCTGCCGGAGTCGAGTTTTGCTCAAGAATGAGTGAGCAAAAGAGCAATTGAACATCTGTGAGCGAACAAAGTGAGTGAACCAATTTATTCCAAAAGTTTTCTTACTCGAAAATGCGACACAAAACCGATTGAGCTGAGACTTTGCATTGATTTTTTGTAGAAATTTCTAAAATTTTCCTGAATTTCTTAGAATTTTCAGACCTCGTTTAAAGGAACTAGGCCCCCAGTGGGGCTACAAAAACCAAACCTCTTTTAAAATGATCACCTTAATTTTTTTGACTTTATAATTTAATTGGTTATCTAAATTTAATCTGTCGTTTGATGAAGTTTTTAAATTACTTAGTTTTTTAATTTTAATTTAAATTTGCGCTCCAAAAATTCCCAAAAAATAGTCGGAACCAGTTCAGCCAGACTTCAATAAAAATCTAGTTCCAACTGTAAACAATATGACACCTGGCGGCGCTAACAAACAAGATATCTATTGTGTGCTAGCGCCGCCCTCTGATGTTGTTTACTTTAAGAACAATAGTTCTATTTATGTGTTGCAATTTGTCTGCCAAATTCAAAAGCTTTTTAACTGCCGACAATGCAATTTGTAAACAATGCGTCTTATCAGTCACTGCGCCTTTTGCTGTCCTAGCAACGAGCGCCATAGAAACCGGCTGCGATGCCAACACACGAAGTGGAGACCGATTGGAGCGCAAGAAAATTCCTGCACCTGGACGACAGTTAGTTGTTTACGCTAAGTGACTTCAGTTCGACGGCTGCTTTCTGCGCCCACGCAAATATGTCTCATACGCGTGTAACCACCGCTTATGGAACTCGGCCGTCGCACGATTTCCATACAAACTCCATTTCGCTAAAACAACGCTCGAAATCCGCAAATCCACCGCAATTAAGACCTTTTAGCGGTATACAGGGTTCGCGACCCCGTTATGTGCCGCCATTTTCGATACAATCGCAGCAAAAAAACACGGTCGTTATTAACGGTCCCATACATGAGGCTTCCGTTACGGCAAGCGCGCGCGGCAGAGCGCCGAATCCAAAAAGTGCGTAGTCCCCTCAGTTTTAACCAAAAAGAACTTTCTACTTTGTATTTGTTTTTAGGTTTGAAGAAACAGAAATCCATTTCGACATGCAATTTGGGTGCCAGTTTCAACGCCTGCACGGCTGCTAAAAATCCGGGACGTGGCACATTGTTTCGCATGTATTTTGATCGCGGAGATTTGCCCATTAAAATGGAGTATCTTTGCGGTGGCGATAAGATTGGGTGGACGGTGAGTATAGAGTCGGAAAAGTATATATTTCCTATGTTTTAGCGACGATTTAAAATTTTAATTGCTTTTACCTGTTGTTCATGGACTACCACGAATTAATAGAAGGAAATTGCATTTGACTGATTCTAATGATCTACCAAATGATTACAGGGTATCCTTTCAGAATATGTTTCTTATAATCTACCAAATGATTACAGGGTAGCCTTTCAGGGTATTGTTTAGTTTCTCAATCTTGTGGTAATCAAAAACTTAGCTCCCGTGTTGATTTACGATTCCAAAAGCAATTAGGATCTAGAACATTCACTTAATTATGGGGTATAACATGTAATTGATGTGTGTTTTTTGGTAATACGTGTCGTGATTACCTGAGCTTTGACCTGCAAATTACTTGACAACATTCAATGCCAACTAATTGCCAGTAGGTGTTAGCCTAGTTTCTAATATGTGTTCCATCTGCAGACCTGCGTGTCCAATTATTTGAAGTGTTCGCGTTGATGGTACCAAAATAAAAAAATGGAACACAATAAAAGAAGAACTTTTTTTTTTTTATATAAAATGCCATTGTCTATTTCCGGAACAATCGGACTGACTCCGGTCGCAACATCGTGACGTCCAGGTGTCAGCCAGTCAGTCTCAGTCAAGAATAATATTGGGAACATGGTTTGAGTAGGATTCATGTGTGTGCCGGCTTTCAATGTCATGAGCTTCGGATTTGAGTTGTCTAGCATTTTTATATGTTTGTAATAATTCCCCAAGTGGGTGCGTTTGTTTGTTTAAGCTGTAAGGCATTTATGACAGCTCATTTACATATGAACGACATGTGAGTGACACTATATTTTTTGCGTCATGTGCGAAATAGAGCTGAAGGTCAGACAAAAAGAGGTTAAAGTGGGAAATATTTGGAAAAGGAGTAAAGAAGGTGCAGACAGATATGTGATTATGTAATTGGGGTAGACTATAACATAATACAGATTCGGAATAGAGATTAATTCAGTAAACAACAGTTTCAAACAATCGCCATTAATCTATTATCCTTAAAATTTAATCTAAATTTATATATCTATTAGTAAACGTTTTGTACAGCTACTTTTTTGCATCAATAAACTATTAATCAATTTCGGGAAAGGGATGACAGCTTCTTCCCACAGAAGCCAATAACTTCAGGAATTTCCCAACAAAGGATTGTATACTGTATATTTCTTTTTTTGCCATTTGGTAACTTTCCAATTGACTAGGAAAACAAACAAAAAGCATCTTAATAGAAATCAGCAAAAACTTAACGAGCATCGCGTGCAAATTTACACCTGTACAACAAAGCAAAACAATCGTCACCACCCAAACACCAAAAAGTTACTGAACTATTTTACCGGTATTACGTATTTAGTTTCCAATTCGTACGACTGTCAATATTGTTCGTAACGTTTTGCAGGTGGACATTGACAAGTTGGACTACAGCCTCTATTTACCACTGTTCTTCGATGGATTGGCCGAACCGAAACATCCCTATAAGACCTATGCCCGACAAGGTGTTAGCGATTTGCTTCTTGCTGGCGGTGAAAAAATCCATCCCGTTGTGCCTCAATTAATTTTACCATTAAAGAGTGAGTACCTGTGTGCGACAGGGCAACAACCAAAAAAAAAAGCCGAAAGAAAAAAATCGGATTAGCACGCAAGGATTCGATATTGTCATTGCTTTAATTTCGTCACCTACGACTTTTGGTTGCCTTCTTTCCCACAGACGCATTGAGCACTAGAAATTTGGAGGTAATGTGCACGACCTTGAAAATTATACAACAACTGGTTATGGCCTCCGATATGGTTGGACCCGCTTTGGTGCCCTTCTATAGACAACTGTTGCCCATGTTCAATGCGTTCAAGGTGAAAAACTGTAAGTTTAAAAAACCCTTTCCTAATACAAACTACTCGTATAGTATTAAATATAACAATTGAAATTCAATCAGTCAATCAAATTGCTTCATATTTTTTAAACGTTGTATGTCACTTAATGTATAGTAAATCAATATCAATCATTTATACTTGTAAAAATGTAACAAATCGTAAAGTTGTATCCTTAATAGTACTAACGATAGTTATAGTATACAGCCATAGCTTATAAAGCTTCCTTTTTATTGATAGTAAACTGCGGTGATGAGATTGACTATGCACAGAAGAACAATCTAAATCTTGGCGATCTGATTGATGAGACATTGCAGGTGCTGGAGCTGCATGGCGGCGAGGATGCCTTTATCAATATTAAGTACATGGTACCGACCTATGAATCCTGCTATTTAAACTGATCGATTGCTAGCCAAGAAAGCTTTTCTTACATGTTTTATGCTTCATATATTTAATTTATATCATATCAAGAGTATTTATTGAATTTTACATAGATGCGAATGATTCAATTATAATTCGTGCAGTTTTATTTTAGAATTTTTAACAGTCGCCAGGTGCAGCTAGGTGAGTATATATTGTATTCATAGTGTATATATTGAGATTATATATGTGTGTGCAACATATTGTTGCAGCAGCCAATGCCACAGGTTGATTGGGGCAAGGCATTTCAGACGCAACAGCTCAAAAGCAGCTAAAATAATAGAAATGAATTAAAGGTTATATCAGAAGTAATTGGGTATAGATTTTAGACGCGTATTACTTACAGCTGCTGCGTCTGGTTTTTGTTTAAAATTTTGGCGGGACGAACTCGTTCTTCTTTACATTATGGGGAGAGTAACGATTGTACAGACCCCAAATGGAGTTCATTAGCTTATCATTATACTTGACCGGCGAGTACTCGCGTTCTGCAATTGAGAAAATAAAAACAAAAGGTGAGGCAGGATGTTAGATTAACTACATATAGTACTACACTTACGAGCATTATTATCAGCTTTATCAGCATTATTGGCAGCTCGAAGACGTGACAAGATCATATCACGCTCCTGGAACTGCTCACGAAGCTTGCAGGCAGCGAATGCACCTTGTGGCAAAGCCATGTCGACAACTGTTAAGAAAACAAGCACAATTTTTAAATTGATACCAAAGAATTTTCGAGATAAACACTTACTACTCAGACTGATGGTATTGAATATATATGAAAGTTCAGACGAAAGCAGGTTGCTTTGATTGCACAGTTGATACCAGAGTTTAGTCACGTGTTGACTAATTTTCAGGGGTTTCTCACGCACTTGCAGCAGCACCATTCAAAGGGGCAAAGTTCAAGATTGGTAAATTATCGCTATGCCGCGATTTGCAATTTTTTTGAAAATATTTACCGTAAATATTTTCAATATTTCGATTTATAATTAATCCACTTGATCACTTGATTATTGATACAGAAAGTCACGTTGCACAATTACTTGTACGGCATTTAAAAAATGCCCGGAGTATTGAGATTTCCACGATATTGAAGCGCACACTTGTCGCACAGTCACAACACGATAGAGTAGAGATTCGAAACTGAACTGACTCTCTGGCGCGGCTTGAAATCAAATTTATAGAGCCTGAGACAGTGAAACTGGAAAGTTGATAAGAGAGAGACAGAGATCAGCTAGACGCCATTTTGTTTTGACTAGTACTACGTATACTTACGTATGCAATAAATATATTTGTTGTAGACTTGTTGACTTTCTCATTGATGGATGTAGTTTCTTAGAATAATGCAATTGCACCCTTGTTATTAACTGCCTCATTGGCCTCGATCTGATTTCAGGGCTTACCAAGTGGGCTACAGGGACAACATGTCAGCTGATAAAGTTTGACATTGTTTGTAAAAGATTGATAAGAAGATCGATTAAAAAAGTTTCGAAAACTGCGCAGTTTTCTAGCAACCACGGACCTTAGAAAAGTGTTGGCTCAACAAACAATTATCTGAAATCAAAAATCTCAGAGATAACCCACACTTTGATTGGGCAAACCTTGTTTACTGGTCCAACCTATACAAGAATCTTCCACAATTCTGCAGCGTCTTCCTTAGACTATCTCTTTTCTGGGTTCATGTGAAGTCAACAACTCAACCGGTTTTTACCGGCTCAGAAATATTATTAATATAGTACGGATCTGTGTACTTGTATGGGTACTTAAGTACCTGCTGATGCAATTACTGACCTTACTGATATATATTGATTCGATTATTAAAGTGTTGTTTACTAACAGGCTGCTGGATATACATAGTATACATAGATTTATACAATCATTCATTCTATACAATTGAAAGAATCTTTCAAGCTAACTGATTCTTTTACTGACCTCATGGGTTGAACTACTTATTTACAAATGTTGTGACTGCTTTGTTTACGCTATTAACAGTGTTAAATGATTTTTATTAATATATATGACATATTAAAGCCTCATTATGCTGATACCCAATCTATAATTGCATTTTAATTACATTGCTACTATTCATCTTTCACGTCATTTGCTTGCAAACGCATGCATCATTTAATCATATATTCTAGTACTTTCATTGTTCATCGATCGATTGCTTGTTGTCAGGCGCCTATGCAATGCATTCTGTAAATCATTGCTATTATTGCACTTTATTGAGATTAATATATAATTAATCATAACTGTATAAATTGTCGTAAGTCCGTGACATCATCAAATCATTTGGTTTTACATGTCTTCGGCTGATTCTTCACAATTCTTGCACCATTAACGTCAAAATATAAGCATATGCAATTAATTTTATTCTTTAAATAAAAGTAAAAGTCCAAAAGAGGTGTCCAAAAGTACAGATACTGGGTGAAATGTCTGCCACGAGCGACCAAAGTCACGTAGAGCCCGATTCGTTATACTGATTACAGACAAGCATGTGTTTGAAATATATACACGATTATATACAAAATACATTATACGCAAACATACTTAAACAGATTGTTCGGTCTTTTAATTGAGCAAGGCTAGCTCTAGTATATATATTTTTAGAGATAAGCCAAAACAATATCAAGCCAATCAGACCTTAATTTACATGTAATTGTCAAGATTGTAAAACTTATTGTATTTTAAAATAAAAGTTCAAATTTGACTTTCAAATTATAACGCATGGTTTAATGTGGAGCCACCCTGTGGTCGCGAAGCTATCGATAATACAAGTGAGTAGCGCGCAAAAATTGTGTAATTTACAATAAGATTAGATTAAGTTATACCATTTTATTTATAGATTATATGGAATAAAGGAGATCATTTTAGCGAAGGCTTAGTGTTCGTGATGAACGGAGTGAAAACTAAAAGTACTTTTTCTTTTTGTTCCCTTCGGAATTGTACTAAGCTGTGGCGCCATCTTTTGCTTGATAGTGAAACACAAAGTGCCCCCTATAGTTCCAATTTATAAGTATATTTTTATCGACACGTACGTCCCTGTCTTTTGATAGTGTTTATCGACTGCTCGTCGCCAAAATTAGCTAATAACAAAAGAAAAACACGGGAAGTTGTTAATTAAAAAGGTGACCTAGATACGAAAACTGATCGTCAGACGACGTATTGCAACGCCATGTCGTTAAAAAAGGAGCTGAAAGTACTCGCAAAACCCTATTATTGGGTTAATATACTGCTGGCAATTTCTTACCTGCTGGCGAAGAAGACAAAATGGATTTGCACGCGGATTTTTCAGCATACTGTTCAGGATGAAGTTTGTGATATGGACAGTCGCGAGGTGGAGATACTGTTCTTTCTGCTGATAGTAGTCATGATACGATCTCGGAAAACAGGCAGTGTCACCATGATCAATTATCTGACCTCGTCGTTTCTCTATACAAAGGTGGCCAATATGATACTTTGGTCATATGCTGACTTTAGATATGGACTGGGATTTCTACTAATGTGTGTCCTGGTTGGCATGCTGCTTCCAGAGCCATCATACCGTGGACCTGAACACATCACCTACTTCCGCAATGCACAGGTCTTTGAGGAGGAGTTGACTCGAGACAAACGCACTACTTGGCTGATTTGTTTTTACACGGTTTGGAATCCCAGCTGTGTCAACTTCGCACCCATATTCGCCGAGCTGTCTGCGGAATACAACACAGAGCTGTTAAAGTTTGGCAAAATCGATATCGGTCGTTTCCCGGATGTGGCGCAGAAGTATCGTATATCAGACAGTAGCTTCTCCCGTCAATTGCCCACTATCATCTTGTTCCAGCAGGGCAAAGAGGTTGATCGTAGACCCTGTATTGATTCCAAGGGAAAGCTGCAGAAGTTCTTTTTCTCCAGTGACAATGTGCGTGCCACCTTTGGACTGAATCAGCTCTATAAACAGGCCGTGGAACGACTTCCGGCCGCTGTAACCAAAGACGAGTCCAAGAAATCGAAGTAGTTTTATGAATTAACCAAATGCCATCTCATTTTAACGCTTGTATGTGTTCGCATTTGTTTAGTTTTTAGTTATTACAATTTATTTTGTCGTTGCACAAAACGATAGCCTCAAAGACACGTACGTATATACTACAACAATGTAACTAAAATTATAAATTGTAACTAATGCTTACATTTGCAAACACGTTGCCATTACCTAATTTATTATTTGTTCATTTGTCTAATTTGTAGCTAAATTGAAGTCATACATTGTAATTAATAAAATTGTAATAGAAATTTGATTAAGTGCATATAAATTCCACTTGTGAGTTTTTTCTTGATAGCGTTTAATTTATTTAAACTAACTATTTCCGTTCTCTACAATCTAAGCACTAGTTAATGCTATAACTAAAGAATTGTTTGTCTGTAAGAAAAATCAAAACAGATATACAAACGTATATTATATATGTACATACATATATTGTGATGGAATTCTCATGGATGGCACTGCGTGACTCTGGCATGGGCAACTTCACCATGGAAATATCCCTAATGCGTAACAAATATCAACAACGCACTCTAAAAAGGTTCTGACCAATATTATGACCCGCACTGGACGGGTTTACTGGCGCTGTGATCC
Organism: Drosophila neotestacea; assembly: GCA_035044365.1. NCBI lineage: Eukaryota > Metazoa > Arthropoda > Insecta > Diptera > Drosophilidae > Drosophila > Drosophila neotestacea. The sequence continues at coordinate 234,085 of JAWNMD010000344.1, forward strand.
TAAGAACTGGCAGTCCGAGTTGGGTGTGACTTACGATCAAGTTACTCGGCTGCTGCAGGGTTACGTGGAAAACGAGGTCAATCTAAACACAGACTCAAGTTGCTTTAAATCTTGCGAAGAATTCGTAGACGTGCGCACCGAAGGTTGCCTCGAGAACGAGCTCTGCAATAAACAGCCCAAATGCTCGGGACGTTTTGACGGTATGTCAGTCCAATAATATTTTTAAATAAGCGCGCGTTGCCCTTTTCATGCTTTCATGCTGTTTCAGTCCGCTGTTTCTCATGATATCATGTTATCGATACCATATAATTTATGTAGTATATATATTAATTAATATGTAAAATGATGTTTAAATTAATAATAATATATAAAACTAATTTATTTAAACTTCCCTTTGGTATTTTGTGGCTTAGTAATCGATAGCCGTTATGTTATCGGCCAACCATCGTTTGGGTGCAGCATTGCCTCACCACATATTTTTATGGCTGTCGGGGAAATTTTATGTTATAAATTTTGTATAAGATGGCGTTCCGGGACATTTTATGAAACACTTATACGGGTTTCCTATGCTGGAGTGGTCCATCGGGCAGAGCGGCGAGGCGGCGTCAAGGGAGTCAGAAGTTTCGAGGGTTCAAACCTCGGCGTTGTCGCTTTCAAACATTTTATATTCTCATTTGTTTTTTTTTATTTAAATTCTTGTTATTAATCGTCGAATAATTCAGAAGAACTCCACCGCATCTCGAGTAGAATCAAAAGGCCTTTAAAAATGACTCATTGCATCGATAATACAAGTCTTTAGATTTCATGTGTATTGCCACGTTTTAAAGGCTTGTTTCAAAGCTTTGACAAAGATATGAAGTAGAATTGTTTTCAAAATTCGTCTTTAATTTTCATATTTTAAAGCATTTTTTAAGCAACGGTTAAAAATATCGCTAAATATATCGATAGTGATAAATATCATGCATCCCGTATAAATATCCTTCGTTATATCGATACATAAACATTTTGCTTATACGTTTTTGTTTAAAATTTGAGTTAATCTTTTTGTAATACGAGAATTAATAGGCTTTAAATCACACCAATACTGTGTTTCACCAATTTTATGATACGCCAAAAGCGCATCTAGAAGCGACTGTCGAATTGCTTATAAAACATGCAGTGACAGTTCTGACTGCCGTAGCTCTGAATGTGTTAAAAAATTGTGTCAAACAATGAGAATATTGCAAAAAGAAAGTCGAACAACGGTACACAATGTTTCCGGTGCGTTGGCTTAACCAAGGAAGGTGAAAGAGGGGGAGGGAGGGTGGTTATGATGGTTGAATACACATATATGATGCCCAAACGGCCAGACGAAATACGAAATAAACGCAAATCCTTTTTATCCATTCAATATGCATATTTACAAACAGACGTACATATAGAAATGTATAGGAATGCACATATACAGGTAAAGGATATACGCACGGAGAAAGAGAGCGAAAGGGGGAGAAAAAGATACAGGGAGAGAGACAATGGGCAAACGGGCAGAGCATCACTTTTGTGATTATTATTTGTATGCTTATTTTATATTCAATGAAACGGCAGAGAAATGGCCATTATTTTGTGTTGTATTGCATAATATGATTGTCTCACCAAGTGTCGTGGCCTTCTATTTGCTTAAAATATGTATGGAATATATTTGTTACCAGAAAATGAATTGGTGTACGATTTCAAATTACACAATTAAAATTCTTGACGAATGTTTGCCTGATTGAAAACAGAATTCAATTCCCTCACTTTATCTTATTCCCGCGATTTATTGTCAACAGCTTCTCACATCGGAAATCCAATAAGCAGCTCCTTGACAACTGCAACAACAAGAACCAAGACATAATAGTAAAATGTATTGTTGTCGCCATTTCTACCTTGGTTTTCTGTGCGTTGGTCACATTGGATTGATTTTGAGCGATTTTTCTCTATTTCTAGGTAGCTATGTTACTTTGAGCTTTGCGGTAACATCTTGGCAATGTAGTTTTGGTAAAGTTTTATGATTCGTTCACCACATCTGTAGTTTATGCGAATATTAAGCTATGAATTTGAATTCAGAATTTGAATTATTTTATTCAGCCGCGAAAAATTAAAGAATGTCAAGAATTCTAAAACTAATGTTCTGTTGAAATACATAAAATGCTTTAACATATTTTATTTGGTCTCATCTTTGAATTCTTTTATAAACAAATCAATTTACAAATTACTTTAATTTTTCAAAAATAACAGAATATTAGAAACATCTTCGAAAGTATAGCGTTTAGTTTTTAAAGTAAAGACAAATTAACTTTTAACTTTTATTAAGTTTAAAAACTTTGTTTACCAATAGCCAGTGAAGTAATTTAGAAATATTTCTGATTTGTAGTGCATTTCGAAGTCGTTTGTTTGTCTGAAATGTCGTTACTCGAGATTCCTTTAGCTTTGGTGACATTTTTTATTGCATTTTTATGTCAACGGCAGCTGATGCCCAATCCCTCCCCGTCAACTGCTGCTCTCCCCTGCCGCCTGTCAGTGTCTTAATATTGTTTGGTTTGGAGCTGGTGACGCCTCGTTTTGTATTTCTGTCAATTGCGTACAATTGAATTAAACTTGAAGTCAATGGCAGGTGGTGTTGCTGATGGTGCGATGCTCGACAATAAAAACCAGTGCGGCCACAAGCCAACCACAGAGAAGAACATACCAGGCCAGGCGTAAGGTGTCCAGATTCAATGCCTTAAAGTTGTCCGAATTGTCAATGAGGCGGACATAGCCAGCTCTGAGGGCATCATTAAAGTCAGAGACTAGCCAGTACTGAAAGAGCCCCGTGCATTGTACCCTCATGATGAAGTGTTTTAGTAGATCTTCTAGATGGGAGTCCTTTCGCATGGGATAACCTATGACCGGAGCACCCAGGCAGACCGAGGAGTAGCGATAGATGGGCTTGTGGGCATATTGTTGCTGCAGGGCAAAGAATTCCCAGCGTTCGACGGTGAAGGGATAGGAGTAGCTAATGTTAAAGCTGAGCAATGCTTTCACCTGCTCACCAGCTTCAGCACCAACCACCAGATTAGATACCTGCTGCTCCAGATGTGGTGGCACTTGCTGCAATAACATGGGTATCTCATGATGTTTGGTCAAGATGTGCTGTCGCTGTTCAATGAGTTGCTAAAAGGTGTCCACCTGCTCACCCACCAGAGTGGCAGTAAGCGAACTGCTCAACTGATTGGAGTACCAATTGGTCACAATGAATCCCAGCACAGATAACTGCAGTGCTACCAGAAAATATCTCACTGAAGGACCATAAATGCGAGATGGCGAGCTGAGAAACAACAGCTGACAGAGAGCTTCCAGCAAACTGAGTCCAGGACTGGCATTCAGACTAGGATTAAGCCAGTAGAGAGCCAGGCTAAAGTAGAAGACACCCGCGAGGAGAAGCAACCAACTGCTCCAGTGGAATGGACGCAGCAGATACATATATCGAGGGATCTCATTGCGAACAGGCACGATGAGACAGTTTTGGGCAATGGTCAGTGGATAGCTGAGTATTCCAAGCTCACGATCGATTCCCACATACGGATGCATTGAGATCTCCAGACGATCATCCCCAATCATCTGATTGATGCGACTCGTGTCAACGCTGGTGTAGGTGGCTCGATCTTGGTCAGCATTGATCACATACAGCTGAGCATTATGACGACGCAGGAACTCGGCAAATGTGCGATAACCAAATCCCCGTATGAGATGTTCTCCAGTCTTTGGATGTCGTACAAAGAACACACGCGGCAAATCATTCTCCGCTAACGTGGATACCGTGTAGCCTCTTAAATCCCGCGGAGCTGCAGGGAACAACAATTCATTCTTCTCGAGATTCAGTTTAAAATATTGAACCGTGGGATAAGGCGTGTAGGCATAGACACGTTTCTTGTGCAGCACCAGTGCCTTTAGAAATTGTAGTTTCCACAGTTTATGAAAGAGTTTACGAAGAGCCGACTCGTGTCTCCAACTGGACAGATAAACAATCAAGCGACCCCCGCGGAGTTTCCTTAAATGCTCGTCCAAGTGCCAAAAGATGATCTCATCGCTATTGTAACAGAAAAGCAAACTGAGCACGTCGTTCTTGATGTGATTCCTCAACGGATTATATGTATCCGGCAGACTACCCGTCGCATCGAAAATGTAGCTGGTCACACTCAAATTTAAATGCAGCCATTTGATAAACTGATTCTCTTCCTCGGACTGCAGAGGACGGCTCGTGAATAATGGCGTATTCGTCCAACGTTCCTCATTGGCCACTCTCTCTAACACACTTTTTAAAAACATCAAGTTATCGGAATCAGCTTGCCACGTGGCAAGAGGCAGCGAAAACAGCAGCAGCGTTGCAAGAAGCATGACTGAGAGCTTACTGTGCTCCTTGACGTTGCCCAGGGGACTCTTTATAGCACAAGTCCTCTAATGGACTTAATTCAATTTAATCGACTGATGATTGGTCTTATCAGTGTCACAGATAGAAAATTGCTACCAAATGGATACTGGACAATAGTGTGCAACAATTTGTGGCACAACTAACAACTGTCCACTCTATATAATTATGTGCATTAAATTTAAGATTTACTTTTAGAATATAATTATGTTAATTTCATTATTACAAGCTACAAAGAACGCTGTATTTAATAACAGTTCCCAGGAATTTGTTGATAATTCTGAAGGAGTCTCTTAGATGTAAAGATACCCTACATATATAAATAATATTATATATTCAATTATCAAATTTGTGATCAAAGACCATTTAATGTACGCTGCAAGTTTAAATATTCTTTCTTAAAGCAAATTGTTGTGTAGAGACCTTATATTTCACGAATATACATACATATATGCGAATATTAAAAATCTAAAAATGTAAATTTATGTATGCTAATTTCCATTAAAGTTATTTATAGAATACATTTTTTAAAAGAATATTTAGATATTTATTAAGAACTTTTCAATCTATTAAAAATGAATGTACTTCCTGAGCTATATTAATATTCTTTAGTCGGGTTAGTTTTTACAGGGTATAAAAAATTAGCATCTTCTCCGTGACAATGCATATTGCAGCATTGCCGTGACCAGGATTCGAACCTGGGTTACCACGGCCACAACGTGGGGTCCTAACCACTAGACGATCACGGCTATTGAAGACGCTTAAAAATGGCCGAAAAAATAGCGAATAAAAATAAAAGTTCAATGCTTGAACGAACTCTGATTTAGTTGTTCGACTTTCTTGCTTTCTATTAACTTGTTTATTGAGCAAAAAATTTCAGCAAACGTCACAAATACAATGAGAAATAGCAGCTGCAATAATTAAAAACAGGTAATTAAAGCATTTAGCTGCACGATACTCTATAAAATGCCAGAAATATTTTCATTCAAAAAGGTGCATAAGTAAGCTAATATTTGGATAATAAAAGTACATTAAGTATTATTAAATTGTTAAAAACCGACAGAATATTGAATTAAGCCATTATCTGGTAAATCACAACTCTATTTCATCTATTAAAATTCCAGCATAACTACTTTTTAATCAATTAAAGAACGCCGAAGAGTTAGATCAGAGTTATTTAACTGTTCGCTTAATATAATAAAAATATCTGTGCTCTAAACTTAAGTTAGCTATAGTCGTATTAAAATACCGATGTGTATAGTTAATATTAAATAAAAGAAAAATTAAAAAAATTTAAAAATAAATCTTCTCCGTGACAATGCGTAATTGCAGCATTGCCGTGACCAGGATTCGAACCTGGGTTACCACGGCCACAACGTGGGGTCCTAACCACTAGACGATCACGGCTATTGAAGACTCTTGAATCGCCGCTGAAAAATAGCGAATATAAATTGCGTTATCATCGTTTTGAAGAACTTGCTACAGTTGCAGCCGCATTGTTCGCTCTCAAGCAACTTGTTTATGGAGCAAGTACGCCCCATAACAGCAACAATAACATCCAGCAACAATAACAAACACATCAAAAATATCTATGGTGAAAGGCAAACTGGAAGAAACCGAGGTAAAAGACAGACCCAACCAACGAGCAATGAACAACGAACAACGACAGACCGACAGACAACCAATAAACAAGATTTTGGTTTATGAATGAATTTAAATGCCAAACAGTTGTAGGAATGGTGAAGGGGGCAAGACATGGTGCTTGAATTGGCATTTCAATTCATTTTGCTATCAGCAGCACTTTGTGGCTTTGCTCTCTGCAATTGCAGACCCAGGGCTGACACGGAACTGGGGAGGGTTGTGGAAGGGGGGCTGCCTTCTTGGCAATATGAATACGAACAATAAGTAGAAATGAAATACAAATTTGAATACATTTGACGAGTTTATTCAAATATTCATATTCATATATTCTTGTTTTTATTTACATAACACGTCTAAAGTTCATATACTCTTGTTTTTATATAAATTACACTTCTGTTTTCATGATCTTCTGCATAAAGTAAAAAAGGATCTTTAAATCTATGAAATGAAAAGAAATTAGAAGAAGCGGAAGTCTAAAAACAGATTCTTGTAAGCGCTTTTTAAATTTTGTCGCAACTAGCCATGCTCTCAGAAGTTAACAGTTTTCTTTTACTTTTGATTTTTTTTTTAATAATTTTAGTACGTTTAAATTGTAGATTAACGTTTTTATTATAGATTACAAAAATACGTCAGTATTTAAATATAACTATAAACAAATGTTTAACAAGCTGATCAACAAATCTAAACTTAAAGCCTCTTAAAACTGTTTATATTTTTCATGTCCATAAAAACCTGGCAAAAAAGAATTACAGTTTTAAGTACATTTTTTATTTGTCATTCTAACTGAAATAAATGAAAGTTCACATAAATTATAATTTTGCCCCTGGGGAAAGGATTTTAAATTTATTCAAATATAAAAAGGATAAAAACATTACCTTTGTGTTACCCATATTACGAATTGAAATCGTTCTTTTGATCTCTGAATGTTGATTCCAGCTATGGAAACTTTCCAAGACCTAAATTCCAACTATATTATACCCTGACTCAACTTACAATTATATTTTACCTTATGCTAATGAGCTTTTGATTTCGATAGCTATTAAATATAATATTATAATTGTGACTTAAGCTTGTTGTGGCTTAGATTTAAAGCTGGGATAAATAGAACACAATATACCCCCTCTCTTTGGATAGCCAAGGTATATGAATTAACTGGCCTCACGTGCCTTTAATGAGGTGCTGACTTGTTTCCGTTGGTTTATACCTCCCCTGGGGCAATTTAATGAGTTATATTACGCTCCCAGTTGAACATTTTATTGGGTTTGCAATTGCTCCAACAGCATGAATAAATTTATGGGAATTCGACAAAGCTTTTTTAAATGATGCGACCTTATCGCATTTGCTTTTGGTCTTATCAGCTCAATAAACCTAATAATCAGCAAGTCTGATTTATGAAAATTAAGCTGACATTAATATATCACTCAAAATAAGCAAAGCGAAGAGATTTAATCATTAAATTTAGTTAAACCTTGAATTTCTGCTCCATTTCTTAACTTTAGTTTCAATTGGCGTCAACTTTAAAGCAGAAAACAAAAATTTGGTTAATACAGTTTTTCCTCATAAAACTAGACAACAAAAGCTAAAAAGTTTAGCGGTTAGGAATTGGAAAATTCTCTTTAAAAATTTGCACTATTGTAAACAAGAATTTAAGTAGCTTATTCAATTTAATTTTTCAATTTAGTTTGTTTTCATTATCAACTATTTCACAAATATTTCGTACCTGTTTAAATATATTGTTGACTAGTGTAATTTGTATATTTAATGATTTTGTAATTACACATAAGTACAATATTATTTCAATGGCACTTTTTGTTTTTATTGTGGGTCATTAACAAATACGAGTATTCATACAAAGTGTGGGGGTCAAAGGAACCAAAGTGGGTTTGGCTTTGGTTGTTTTTAACACCACTTTGGCGTTACGTGCTGCGAACCCTTAAAAAAAACTGTAAAGTGAATACATGTAAACTGCAAATTTACGAACACACACCTACACACACCTACACCCATACATCCTCAAAGGGAGACAACAGTCCGTTAAATTCGCGCAGAAAGAAGGATTTTTTTTTTGTAATTTTTGTGGCCTGCTTTTGAAATATGAAAAAAACCAGTACTTTTGTGTGAGTGTATGTGTGTGTGAGTGTTTGTGTGTTTGTGTGTGTTTGCGTGTATTTGTATATGCTATTTGTATGTGAGGATTCACGCTCCAATAATTGCGCAAAATAGTTGTGCTATTTACATGTATTGACCGTATGACTATAAAATAAATTCCAGCCCGTATTTACAAATTAATTTTTGATAACTGCCACCATAAAAAAAACCTACACCCCTACCACTCACCCCTCTGACTATACAGGTAGCTTATATTTAAACTAAGTGGACAGTGTTGTAATCCACATATTCAAAAGGATTTTCTAGTTGTCAAAGTGCAACACAAAAACTGTCGTTAACATTGTAGGACAGTGGTTGTAAGCTTCTATAAACCTTTTTATTTAACAAAATGATAAAACTTAAATTTATTAAACGCTCCTTTTTTTATAACAATTAACAAATCTTTAAAAATAAAAATTGATATGCAAACATATTAAATAAAAATAAAGTAACAAGTGTAGAATATTTAAATGGCGTTTCGTTTGTATAAACAACAATCTTTTTATATATAAAATAACTACATAAAAAGTGTTGATAATTTGTTTAGCAATTACAATAAAATAACAATAATAAGAATAATGGTAAACAGCAATTATAAAAATTTAAATACATAATATAAAATAAAATACAACTAATTTACATATTTTAAATAAAGCAAACTAAATATGTTTTTAATAAATAGATATGCTAGTTTTAAAAATTAAGAGTTTACTCCATTTAAAAATTAAGAGTTTACTCCATTTAAATATCATTTACATTAAAAAAAGTGCACTTGCTTTATTTAATAATCCGCCTATAAGAGAACAGGCCATAACCGGAAAAGTCCTGCTTGGCAACTGGCCAATAATGGTTTGGGCCATGTCGCCAGCCTGTCTGGCTAGTTCAGGGTCACGATTGATCCGTCGAATTTGTTTTATTTGGTTTTTTGCAGTAAGATAATTTGCAGTTGTTGGGCGCACTGAGTCCGCCCAATTGGAGTCATAAAAGTTGTTGCAGTTGCACTATAAATAACGAATGTTGCACGAATCCCGGCAACAGTCGGTGGCAAAATGCTGGAGGCAACAATTCGCTCGCCCTTTAGCACGGACATTCCAAACGCGTTTCTCTATAACGATTCGAGAAAAGCAAAGTTCTATTATCGTGGACCCTATGTGGAGTCCTTGCAAAGCTTTGCCCACGTATTCCACTATGATCTGCAGATGGATCATGTGGATAGTTTGCCCAGCAAGAGACAGCTCCAGGAACAGATTGCCGATGGCATCTATAATGTCTCCCTGCATGGTGTGCTGATCAGGACGCTCCTGGATGATCCCTCCAATATCACCCAGTATAGTTATCCCCTCCAGGTGGTGAAGAACTGTGTTATGGTGCCCCTAGCACCAGAGTTACCCAAGTGGATGTACATGGTGTGGCCCTTGGGCAAGTATGTGTGGACAACTCTCTTTCTGTCAATCTTCTATGTGGGCTTTTTGTTACGCTTTGTGCACCGGGAGGAGGTCAGTACTCAGTCGTACCCTCGGAATCTACTGCATGCCATGGCATTACTTATGTACAGTCCCAATATGAATATGCAGTTGCAAATGACACAGCTACCTATACGAAATCTGGTGTTCTATACGCTGCTGTATACCCAGGGATTTATATTGTCCAATTATCACATCAGTCATATGACGTCTTTCGATATGAAGCCGGTGTTTGTAAGGCCCATTAATTCATGGGAGGATTTGATAGAATCTAAAGTGCGCATCATCATACCGGAAACTCTTCTGGAGGAGCTACATTCTCTTCCTGGACTGGATGTTTCATCATTGAATCCGCAGTTTGAGCCACGCATTTGACAGGACTATCAGAATCTATTGACAAAACCACCACGAGCCTTTGCCTATGTGGTCACCCAGGATATTTGGGAATTCTTCAATCGACAGCAAGAAGTTCTCATCCAGCCCTACTTTCACATGTCCCACGTTTGTTTCAATGGACTCTTCACTGCCTTTCCCATGCAAAAAGGTGCACAATTTTCCGCTGCTCTCGATCGATTCATGTTGTATATAAAACAGGCTGGACTCTGGGACTACTGGGAGGACATGGCTTTTATTTATGCGGTGCGAGCGAAATATGCTCAGGTATTTCTGGACACTTATCCTGTGGAGCCGTTGAATCTGGAGTTCTTTAGCACCGCCTGGATCGTTATTGTAGTGGGGCTACCTATAAGTCTATTGGTTTATCTCTTAGAGTATTTGTGGTGGCGCTACACAACTAAAAATAGACACCATAGTTTGGATAGAAATAATCCTACATAGAAGCTATTAAGCATATGTTTTGTTTTTTACTTCCGACTTTACTAGTATTATCGATTTAAATAAATCAAGTGTTGCACAATTGACAATCAAGAATTCTGTTTGCGTAAAGGGTAGTTCTTAATTGAGTACTCTGAAAAGAACAGCAATCTTTTTTGATATTAATATGTATTTAAATTAATTTTAATTCTGAATAAATGTATTGGAAGTAATACCTATCCAGAAACCGAAGTGTGTTTCCCAGTAACTTTCGACTGACATTTTATAAGTGTCTGCTCCTTTGATGACCCATAAAGAGATTGTTGCCAATTGATAGAGTTGATCCTTGCGATCTGTAACCAGCTAGTCCTTTTAAAAATGTGACAGAATAAGCCGAGTTTGAATGCTTATCGATAGAGTTCGTACTGGCAAAATAATGGACCTAGTTCTATTTATAATTGGCCTGGATATCTCCAAGCTTGAGCTATTTATCCAAATCAAATAAAAGATTATACATAAAATATATATTAAATCATTTCCAGTTAAAATTCAGAGTAACGTTGTATATGTTTAAGTGTAAGTTTATGGTTTTTAGGTGTACACTTTGTACAGGAGTTGTCAAGTTCCTTTGTATTAATTGCCGTTTTATCGATGGTTGTAACATGAAATCTCTGGAGGATTCGGTTGAGGTAATTAGCTGTTGAAATTAAACGGTTCAGTTACGTAACAAAACGTTCACATTACGCATTCGACCTGTGAGTGCATCGGAGTAAAGTCATGTATACGCCGCGTTGGCTGTTAGGATTTCTCTTGCTTTTGCCTCTTCAAGTGGTTGTCAATGGATGGAATTTAAGGTTCATTACGGGACTGCTGATGCCGTTCAAACAGATGATACAGTTTCAGGAAATTGTGTGGTTCATTAGCCAAGAGCTGAGCATAGAGCATACGACACAAATGGACCAATTCATACGCATAATGGGAGATGCCTATGGCATTACCCAGATAGTTGTCTACAACAACTCAGAGATGCGAATGATTCGATCTGGTGCTAGGCGTAATCACATGAGTGTTGTGTTTACCACGGGGAAAGGGGATCCAATTATGAATGTGGTCAATAAAGTGTTGCTGGCCAGGCATTATTACTTCATCGTTTTTATGATGATGGATAAGATTGGAGATATGGAGCCGGTGTACGAGATATGTCGGTTTCTCGGCGAATATCAATATGAGAATTCCTTGTTGTATTTCGAATCTATGGATGGTAAAAATCAACTCTATGGCGCTTCCCGATATCCTGTTATTCAAATTGATAATCGCACAGATGTCATGGCATTTTTTGAAAGGAAACGCCGACAAATGGTAAATGCTCAAATGGACGTTGAAGGTTTTAGATTTCTCACACCTCTGCGTCAGGATCCGCCTCATTTGTTTAAGATGTCGGGGCATTACGAGGGCAGCACCTACCGTATCATTGAAACCTTTGTGCGACATCTCAATGGCAGCCTCAAGGAGTTGGAATTGCCAAAAGATGGACTTGGAGGTCAGGTGGTTAATATGAAGCAAACCTTGGAGTTGGTGCGACAGCGACGCATTGAATTCTCTGCTCATGCCTATGCCTTGTTTAAGGCGGATGAGGAGGTGGACAAGAGCTATCCATTACTAGTGGTAAGATGGTGTCTTATGGTGCCACTCTACAACAAAATATCCACCTATTTGTATGCGGTGCAACCTTTCGATAACCTCGTTTGGTTCTTTGTGGTTAGTGCTTTTGTAGCCCTTATCCTGTTGGAGCTGTTATGGCTTTGGTTGGCATCCGACAATGCTGCAGATTCCTTAATTGTCGCCTTACTTAATTCCTTTTGTTACATCATCAACATTGCCACAGGAAGACAATTGCTGCAGCCTTCGATGCTGAGATTTATACTACTTTCTGCAGTCTTTTTCCATGGCTTTTTCTTGTCTGCTAATTACACATCCACCTTGGGCAGTATTCTGGCCGTGAATCTCTTCCATGCCCAACTCAACACCATGGAGGATCTTTTAAAGTCTCAGCTCCCAGTCATGATTATTGACTATGAGTTGGAGTTTCTTTTGCAATTACAATCGGATCTCTCACCAGATTTCCGCAAACTTCTCCGACCTGTGGACAGCGCGATTTATGCCCAACATCAGATTGGACTTAATAAGTCCTATGCCTACTTCGTGACCGAGGATAAATGGCAATTTTTGGATGAACAACAGCGGCATTTGAAGCAACGACAATTCAAATTGAGCGACATTTGTTTTGGTTCCTTCCATCTGGCCTATCCCATGCAAATGGACTCATCCCTTTGGCGAGATTTGGAGTACTATACTTTTCGAGTACACTCCTCAGGCCTGCATAATTATTATGCCAGAATAAGCTTCGAGTCTGCTCTTCGTGCTGGTCTTGTTCAGCGTTTGCAGGAAAATCAGGAGTTCACATCAGCGGGTCTACAACATCTGGCAATTGCATTTATTTTCCTTTTGACCATGGCTGCTATTGCGGCTATTATATTCGGCCTGGAGTTGTTTTGGGGTCGCATTTTACGCTCTAATATGGATGCTTTGGCTATTTAACTAAATAATATCGAAGTATTAAAAGAACAAAATGGCAAAAGTGTTAATTGCGTGTTGCTCTTTCATTTAGAAAAAGTACAAAAGTATACTATTGATATAAGCTTCTAATTAACAAAAAAGTTGTATTAACAAATTATTTGCATTACACTTTAAATCTTCTATTCACTACAAAGTACATTTTTCTTCCTTTATGCACATTATTTTATGCTAATATTATGAAAAAATCTTCACAAAACTGTATACAAATTTTTTAGTGGAAAGAGGTTATTTCGATAAAGTAATCGTTCATTAAAATTAATGTAACCCAAGAGCACTGACAAACTAATAGTACAATTTGACATTAAACATTAATTTAGCAAGGTTTTATTACAGCTTTTAGTTCGGAATATTTTAATTAATATAAGTGTGGTAAATTTTTGTAGCTCGACGGCAGTCGGAGCTGAACTACAAGGCACGTAAAATCTAACATTTTTGTAAAAATACATTGGAATAAAGTATTAAAATCAATAGACAAAAGCTCCTTAATATGTTTTAAAGTAAGTATAAGTATAAACATCAATTAAGCAAAGAACTATTAGCATTATTATTTTATTATTTAATTTTTGTCAATATTATCATTACACGTTTCGACGGAAGCCGAACTTAAACTACAAATTAGAAAGATAAACGACAGATATAATGTAAATTGTTTATTAATTAAGATTATTAACTATACCATCTTACTTTCTCCTGAAACACTTGTAAATCTTTTTCAGCTCAAGTATAAGGATTCCATTTTCTTGCCATTTCATTTCGAAGACAAACGCGAATCCGGCAAGAACCAATCCCCAGCACCAGACCCGCATCATGCTAGAGAGGAAGCTCATGCTAAGAGGTGTTGGCTCCACGTCGTCAACAAATAGCCGGAAGTGATGCATGCGAAGGGCTTCCCAGAAAGCCTGACGCGTCCACTGGAACTGGAGACCTGCCTGCTGGGCAATCAAGATGAAGTTCTGATGTGAGGAACGGAGATGCGAGTCCAGATGCATGGGATAGACATGATAGAAGGGACCCGAGCATATATCCGTTAATCTAAAAGTGGGGAATTCCAGGTTGTGCTGCTGCATGTTAATGAAATCCCAGCGATCGGTGGGCACAAAGAATCCAAAACTGTCATTCAGCACGTCACGATGATTCTGCAGGACTTCTGCACTAACAACTTCCACCTGCTGCATGAATCGGGGAGGGTACGACTCTGGAGATCTCATAAGACGTTCATATTCATATCCTTGGACCAAAATGGGTAGATCCGCATCAATGATATCCTGGAGAGTATTTAATTGTCGTGGAGGCGGTGCCGAGGTCAGATAACTGGCCATCTTCGAGATGTACATGGTGGAACAATTCAAACCCATGATGAAAAATATCAGATACAAGAATTTCATACGAACAGTGGCTTCCCTCATGATGGACAAAGGCGGATTGTTCGTTATGCTGCAGATGCACTGAAGCAGGGAGCCACTTAAGTCACGTGGCCTTCGAGGGGAGCACAGCCAGACGGCAAAGGTCATGTAGATTACGGTTACAAACAATAACAGCCAGACATTATTCTGCAGAGCCTCTCGCATATAAAGTTCCTGGAAGGACTCATTTCTATAGGGTACCATAATGCACCAGTCGTTGATCCCAATGGGATGACTTATGCTGACCGAATAGTTCCCAGCGAGATCTGTGAAAGAATGTATCAATGTCTCATAGACACCTTGATTCACCAGCTCCAGCAAATAGGGCAAATCAAATGCCTTAATGGATAGATTGGCACTCGTGTCCAGCATCGTGGCATTGATAAACTCAAGGTAATCCTTAAAAAAGTTTGCACTCGTACCGTAGACTGTATTATGATCAGCTCCCTTGAATACACGTGGCAAATCATTGAGGATGGGTGTCTTTATCTGATATCCCTTTGTATTTATGGAATTGCGACCGTCATTGGAAAACTCCTCGACTCGCCAAGTATGCGTTTTATTCTCAACTCTAGTCGTGGGATACGGATTAAGCACGAATAGACTGTTCTCAATGGTCAATAATACTGTACTTGTAAACTGTTTACTCCATGTCCAATCCAACACATTCCTTACTTGATTCGAGAGTGCATCCCTCAGGTCGGTATTCCTTCTCAAACCGGGAAAGAGTATAAATACGGTTTTTAACCAGCGCATACCTCGCAAACTTTGAGCAGCCACTTCCATGATGGGATCATCCCGACTTGTTGTGTAGATCAGCACCAAAGTTGGTGTACTTATGAGATCTCTTATCAGCTGAGGGGAATAGCTGGGATGCCTAATAAACATCCTCGGCACCAGCGGAAATGTCATCCAAAAGTTCTGAAAGAACTCGATCGCACCAGGATTATTCAGATTCAATTTCTCCGATATATAAAATATAAAGTTCTTGAACTTATAAGTGCGACTGACACGCTTTATAAAACTGAGAATATAGCTACTATTGACCATATGTAATTCCATTTCAGACGACATCTCCAATCGAACTGTGCTGTGTTGGTTGAGCATGAGTGCAGCTTTTAAATTATCCATTGTCAATAGAACGATTGTCGATTTGCAACTGAATTCATGGTCCTTTAACGTCGAATTTCCAATCGCAATCCTGGTCAATTGGCATACATTTCCTGCCTCGCGTGTTGCTTCATTTGCGGTTCAGTTTACACTCCGGCTTATCGTAATATTTACTCCAGTTGCTTTTGAGTATTGCATTCCAGCACCTGTCAGACATACTAGTATTTGACAAATGCGCAGCGAACACTTTATTGGCCGGCAATCAAATTGTTTACACTCGATGACAGCTGACAATTCAGGTGCGTCTGCGATTGCAATAAATGCGAGGGTTGCTACTCATGTTATTAGCGAATAAATAAGATATAAGTACATTTTTTTTAATGTAAATTGTTGAGGTATCCTTGACTTGAACAACCTTTGTTGGAAATCACCTCAGGAAAATGGTAAATAGTTGCTTACACTTTGCGACAAGATGCACTTCTTAAATTAAGAAAAAGTTTTTAAAGAGCATACTAAAAAAGTTCGAAATGAGTTTGCGTGTTAAAAATGTCAAACTTTTTAATGGAAACGAAATATGTGTTCAAGGCCAAGTAAATGTATTTTGTAATGCAAACATATTCAGGTAAGTTGTGAAATTAAAATTGTTGACTTGGCCTTTTTAAATCATTAAAGAGAAGGTTCATTGTTTCAATGTCTAGTTAAGGCTTCAGTCAATTAACTAAAAGATACTGTGAAGTAAAATCTATACAAATTTAAAAATATCGCTCTGTTTAAACTTCTAGCTCTAATTTCTAATATTTCAACTCAAGACTTCACTTGATAGTCGGAAACATGCAATCGTGTCTTGGCCTTATTTGAACCTCATTGCGCTCCTGTCGCCGCTGTTTACTGTACATGTTTATTGACTCATAAAACGAAAACACCTTTTATCTCAAGTGCAAATCAGTCATATTCACTATTTAGCTGTATTTATGCAAAGGAGTCCATATAATTGGACAAATCGTTCCGGGACATGCAATTCATGTATAAGCCCAGCAACTTACAGTAAGCAAAAGCATATAGTGTCGTTATTGTGGTTCACGTTGCAATAGCAATTAAAAATCACGCATACGCACCGTTGCAAACACGCAGTCTCGAAAGCTTGACAAATTGTGTTGCCGACTTTTCAGCGTTGCTTTCTAAGCCATGTTTGTGGTTGTGATTGAGGTTTGTTGAAGTTGACATTGAAAGCCCACTTGGGGGCAACACGTTGCATATCTCATTAACTTTTAATTGCTGCAAAATTTCATAATTGAGTTAAAATGCCAGCGGACAGGGCCAAAAGCATGCAGGCTTATCGAGTTACGTCTAAGCTTTTTGCCCAAGCAAATGCAATTAGCCACACACACTGCACACACCACGGAACGGAACGGAACAGAAGACACAAAGCCATCCATATTGTTGTGCCCTGCAGCTTAAATAATGTGTTTATGATTGATGCTCTCAATAGCTTTTTGTTCTCTACACTTAACAGATAAGAATACACTTAATACCATATTGACAGCATTTACTTTTATTGCTGCTTTTGTCGCTCATATTGTTTGTTCGATGATTTGTCAATTTCCTTTTTTTCTCCATTTTTTTTTTGGCCATTTTACGCTTATGTAATTGTAATACGCATTACGGAAAGTCATATTGTTGTCACATTTCTGTGCACATTTGAGCCAAGTATCGTGGGAATATCTGCAGTTGGCCAAAAACAGCCAAACACCTGGAGCTACACTTCACTTGTCACTGCGATCTTGGGGCATGTGTTCCAGAACTGTACTTAGTCTTCCTTATTTTATTTTTTCTCTTTTTTTGCTGTTGGCATTTCTTACTGTATTGTTGTTGTTATATTGCTACTGCTGTGGTTTTTAATGTGTTTGCCGCAAGCGCTAAAATACATTAAGCCAGCTTGTTGAGTCGCATTTTTATTTTATTTTTAGTTTTCTCAGATTTTAATGGTGCGCTGCAGTTAAGATGATGGGGTATGATAAACTATGTAACATATAAAATACTTAAATACTCTATCTCTATAAAACATTTTAAACATTAAAATAAATCTTGGAACTGGTAGCTTTACACGTCAAATTTTTTATCACTTTTGAATGATTTCTACAAATAAATGAGACTTTTCAGAATTGAATTTAAAGTGTGGTTTTATACCCACTAACGCACTAGGAGTTAATTCTAAGTGAAAACTAAAATGTTAAAATTTTGCTGGTTTTTTTATATTGATTAAGTCATAAATAGTTTATGAAAACTTTAAATCTGTGACCGGAAAACAAAAGAAAAGGCAAAGGGTGTAGTAATATAACCAACTATTTTACCACACAATATTTAATAATAATTTGCCAGTTGCATCATGAGTTTTTTCTTTTCCTTATTTAACATTTTTTTTTGGTTGGTCTAAAATATCTTATTTCAGCTTGTTTTAGTTAAACTTTTTCCAACACAAGCTCTAAATGTATGATGCTCAAATGTGTTTGTAATTTTGCCATTTGGAAGCGGAAGCAAAATGTTGCGAATATGTGAATATATGTATGTACATAGTTGAATGAAGGCTCTCGAGTTGTTTCGTTGCCGTTGCTCATGTCAAGTGCCAGCTGCTGCCCTGCGTCCTGTGTGTCCTTCTATCCTCCTGTCCTCCTGTCCTTCATCCGACAGTTGGGCAACACTCTCGACATTTAACTCCGCCCACACAGTGAAGTTCCCTTCTTTCCACCATCTCGTTCATTCCCTCTATCATGGTGGCAACTGGCTAGCGAGGAGCAGGTGTGTTTGACTGGCACCACAGCATGTGTCGAAACATTTCCAGCCACTGGACGCTCCTGTGTGTTATTGTGTGTGTGTGTGTGTGTGTGTGTGTGTGTGTGTGTGTGGTTGCAACTAACTGTTAAGCGAAATTACCGCAATCTCCGCACGTCGAACAATTTTTAATGCTGAAAAATGTATTTTCTAATTTTCTCTCGTTTTTTTTTGCCCCCACTTACATTCAAGTTTATTTTAGCTTTGTCAGTTTGTGGCCAACATTGGGTATAACAGGTGTAAAGAATGTGTGTCCTCTTCACCTGCCTGCGATATAAATGAAAAATAATTATTTTACCATTTAAACTTGCCTTTTTTGTTGGCCAAACAAGCACAAGCACAATCACTGACAACTAAATACAAAAGCGTCAAGCTAAATTCAATTATCGAAATGTGTATGGCCTTAATGTCCTGTAAAACTGCAAACATACTTTAAAAGTCAAATGAATGAACGACTTTAAGCAAGTACGTAATTATATTTATATGTTTGTATTTAATAAGTATATAGATGATACTATTTGACCATATCAGCTAAATTCTCTGATTAATCTATTTACACTTGTGATGCTTATTTAATTTCTTATTTTATTTTATTTTATTTTAAATCTATTAAGCAGGAGTTTCATATATAGTTAATCAACTTTGCTAGAGAGTATCTGTTAGTTGAGCACTCTTCACAATTACCTTCTAGTGTTTCTTTCTCTCTTTCTGTGCACTTTTTGCTCAAGTTGCTCGCATATCACCTGATGGAGGATGCGCATCACTGGCAAATGCAATTTGCACATTAATATCGGAGCAGCTAATTTTCAATATGCAACCGACAAACTTGCAGCTGGCAAAAGCTTTAGAAGAAAGGCAATTTCCGTTTTTTTGATGCATTCTTTAATGGCGCAACTTGAGTGGGTAATGTTCGAGTGAGAAAAAGAGAGAGAGAATAGAAGAGAAAGAGGAAGTGAGAGGGAGGGGGGGGGGAAATCAGCAGCAGCAGTGAAGCCGATATGCCATTATGCTAAAAGTTTGTGTGCCAAGAAAAGTGTGTGAGAAAAGAAAAGAAGAAAAGCACTAATAATGTTATTCGATACGATATGAGCTTCAGGCTAGAACGCCTCAAATACCGTTATGATATTACCAAGTCAATAGAAAGAGAGAGATAGCAAGTGGGACTGTGAGGGGCTATAGCGTGTGTAATACATAATACATATAAGTAATCATGAAGTGTTGCAGGAAAGTCGTTGAAGTGTAGATGAAATGTGGAAAGTGTGCTTTATATATAAATTATAGACTGTCTATGTCCAATATCAGTATATCTATAAAAATAGAAACACTTGTCTGATGGACTTTTCTTAATTTATTTATGAAGGTTAATTTAAGGGCAAGGTATCGAAACTTTTGATATCCTTTTAATATCTATTTGCTTTTATTTAAAATTTTCAAAAGGAGTCGGTTTGCTCTAAAGATAAAACTATAATGACAACTTTAAGCAACTTTAAACTTAATTATATTTTCAGTAGTGACTTCTGTATGGTAATAAGAGTAAAAGAGTTTCCTTGTTAGTCCTCAAGCGAATTCGAGATGTTGATTAACTTTAATATTATAAGTAAGAAAATTGTTAAAGTCTTGGCAACAGCAGCAGGGAATGTGCTTGGGTTGCTCTCTTAACCGCCTTGGCATTTTGGCAGCTGGCAAAGATTTCTTTTTTGTTTTTTCTGTTCTTTTTTTCACATTTCCCACTGCATAATTTAGCCATTTTATGCAGCAGCGAAAAAGAGAAAAGAAAATGAGCAGAGGAAAAAAGGAAAACGTGGCTGTGTTTTCACGCCTTTTTTACTTGATTTTGAGTTTGCCTTTTGCCTCATTATCTCTTTTGGCCAAGCAACAATTGTTGTTTGCAGGCAGACAAGAAGCGTTTACTAAATGAGTCAAACCCAACCTTCTTTTAGGTCCTCAGCAAGTGCAACTTTATTTTTTTTTTTTTGATGCACTATAATAATGTTTGCAATTAAACTAATGAAGTCATTTGCGCTCCTTCTTACTGACCTTTTCACTATTTCCACATACCCTCTACTCTCTTTGATAAACTTGTTTCAACTTTTCCGTTTTCACATTTCAGTTTCCCGTTAATTTTTTTTTTTTTTTTACATATTTTTCAAAATTATTTACCAATCTGCGCAGTGTTAAGTGTCATATTTTGACATTGAGCAATATTAATTGACTATTTTTTGTATGTATATTTATATTATGACTATTGTTTCTGTTAGAGTTGTTGTCGTAGTTTTAATTCCAACTGACAGATAAATGGAATACAACCAAAAATTTTATTTGTACCAGAAATGTGCACTTTAAAGAGGGTAGTTTAAGAGGTTTTCAAATCTAGCAGATTCTACGGCAAATATCTTTAGAAAAGCTTCAGGGAAAATATTAAGCTGTAGGTGTTTTAATAATGACATTGCTTAAAAGTATTGTTTAGTGTCAGTTACGATAATTTGCAAAGTTCTTTAATGATAAATAGTCCTAGTTCCCTGCTGATCGTGATTAGTTTTAAGCTCAGGCTTGAAATATTAACTACTAGGATTATCAACATACCATTTTATAAAGTAAAATTAATCTTTACAATCTTGAAGACGAGGACAAATTTTAAACGTTATTTATTTCTTTATTTATTTGATTTTTGAAGTTACCCTCGCATTACCCCTAGTGCATTTGCAAACTTCCATAACACTGGAACATCAAATGGATAAAAAACCAATGTCGTTACGCAATACTGTCACAACCACAAACACACACTCACACACAAACACACACATGCAGTGCAACATGAACAACAAAAAAGAACAATAACAACAATCAGCGCAACTTGAATGGGAAACATGCATAACTTTTACCTATCCGGGAAATGTTTTATGGTTTCCAGCTCAAATTGGATTTATAACAAGCGATAGATACAGGATTTGAGGATGGCTTTTTTATTTCAGCACGATTTGTCACCCAGCCACATAAAAGAAAAGGGGGAACATGCGAGAGAGGTTGCCAAAGAGATACCCTGCATCATGGTGGCAGTTGATGATGATACAAAATTATACTTAACCTTTCACTGGCATATTCCATACCCTTTAACAAGCACAGAGTGTAGGGTATATTTAATAGTATTAACGAACAAGTAGAAGTTGTACCCCAACTGGTAACCCGAATAAAACTTTTCTTTTTGTAATTTAATATTTAATTTTAATTTTTATTTATTCGCATTTCGTTTGCTGTTACAATATTGTTGTATGCATAAAGTTTTATTACATATAACTTGCCACATGTTTTTCTGTTTTCTGTTTTCTGTTTATTAGTATTGTGGTTCGTATTTATGTTGTATATTGAATGTTCTGATATTACGAATACATTTATGTATGAACATTTTTGTTTTTAATATTATATTTATCTGCGGGTTTTTTTTTTCACTATTGTTTGTTTTTATCTCTTCCCCTGTTGCCTGTAGTTTTATTTAAGGTAATTTTCTTTTTCTTTAAGTTTTTTATTTTTTTTTTTGTAAGATTAGACAACATGTTTGGGCCTCAAAGTAACGTTTTACCTTGCTTGTGTTTTGTTTATATGTATATTATTTTTTTTGGCATTTTTATAAATGGTTTTTATTAAAAATTAAATAAAATCTAATTTTGTTAACAAATGTCGCAATGCGCTTAACTAAATAATTTGTTTGTCTTTATTTTTTTTACAATTAAAATTTGCGCTAACAGTTAAAAATTGTTTCTTGTCTTGTCTTTGTAATGTTACTGTTTTTGTGTTTTTCTTTTCTTTCATTTTTATCAAGCAATTAGTTTTTATTTTTTTATTATAATTACAATATTTAGCTAATTTGACACTTAAAGCGGAAAAACTTAACAACTTTTGGTTGGTTGAGTTGCCTTTTTATTTATTTTTGTTATTTCTTTATTTGTTTGTTAGTTTGCAATGATTTTCAATACACACTTAATTATAATTCATATATAACATTAATATTATTTTGTGTTATTATTTCTGTTGTTTGTTAAATTTTGCTACTAATAAAATATATCTGATGTATGCGTGTATGTATATTATTAATATTATTATTATTTTTACGTTTATTGCTATTAAATTGTATTTGATGTTTGTATACATGCGCCTCGCATTGGATCTCTCTACAGACTGAGACAGTTGATTCGCTTTAAAATATATATATATGTATATATATATATATATATATGTATATATTCAAGATTTGTTCAAGTTGTAAGTTTAAGTTTAAGTTTTACTCTTTAGTTAAATATGGTGGTATTTCTGCAGTCAGCGTTGAGAACAGCATCTCATGTAGTGATGGTAAACATGTCTTTAGATATTCAAATTATAAGTATACCTACATATTACTCATATTGTTACGTAAGTATATTTATCATTCGCATTTGGAAAAGGACTTGTATAGAGTTGGTTGGTTTCGAATTTGGTTTTGGATTGCGTCTTATTTGGAAGAGCAGCTGGTGGGTAGTTCTAAAACATGATAAATACAAAGTTAGAGATATTTTATATATTAAGATCTTTAATGATCTGCGGTTAGGATGCTCGTTTGAAATAATACAAGTTGCTCTATGAAGACTCTCTCCATCTCTTTCTCTATATCTCTCTGTCTATCTGTGATCAAGAATTTGGAAATGTTTAAGCATTGGTTTAGCCTATTACTTTAGCCAGGTTTATTTAGTTTTTTACTATTAGTTTTTCTTTTGTTTTCTTTGCTTTTTATACTAGACCAGGTTGCACCACAACTTACAATATTTTCGCACACTTTTTCTTGGTTAAAATTGTGTGTGTTTGTGTGTGTGTCTGAGTGTGTAATTGTTTATTCCTTTAGTTTTTGTTTTGTTTACCGTATTAGCAACATCGAAAAATTTGTCCAAAAAGGATTTGCATATGTATATAAGATTATCCTGTATAAGTACATATGTATATCTATGTATATATCTTTATATATAATGTGTATATGCTGTATATAAGTATCTTTTAGTTACAAGTACGGGTACGAGTACGAGTACACACATACATACACACACATATATATATATATATATATGTTCAATGTTAATAGTTTACAGTTAGCATAGACACAATTTGTTCACAATTTTCTCTAAGTTTAATTAGAAATAGTTAGAGGCGGTGGCTTTTATTTGGACTCCATTTACACATTTAGTCAGTGAAATTAAATTCAAATCAAATGTAAATCAAATCAAATGCAGAGAGTGTAAGTACAGAGACAGCAAGGCGTCGTTGGCATCAAACAAAAGTCAAAGTTAGCAACAGCATTAGCCTATAAGTATGCTACAATTTATGCCTAGAAGTAAGCAATTTCATTTTGTGAAAACAAATGAACACACACAAAAACCCAGAGCCATCGAATTGTACATAATTAAGTGCGTATGTATATATTTCTATATATAAGATATAGCAAAATCACATTTGAATAATTCCATCTCTTCTTCATATATTTTGTGATGAATTTAATAACCAGCAATAATCAGATTTTCACTCTGAAATTATTTGGTATCATCACGCATTTCCAATTGCTTTATGCAAGATTTCTGCTTGCCAAATTGTAAGATGTCTGTGGTGTGTTCTGAATTTCACTTTCGCTGAAATTACGCTAAACTATTGGTGTGTATGTGTGTGTGTGTCTGTGTGTGTGAGTGTATTTTGCAACTACTTGTAATACGTTTGTATTTGTGGCTAAAGTAACTCGTTTTGCACATCAATTTTATTTGTTAATCTTTTCTTTTCTTTTGTTTCTGTTCTTATCTGCTTAATAATTATGCATCTTACTACATATACATATGTATGTATATGCATGTACTTTTATGCATATCTATGTAAGTTTACACAACTACAGTTAAGTTTAACTTGAAATTGACATTAGGATCGTTTGGTTCGCACGCATCGGGAAATGCATTTGATCGAACTTCTTGTTGCTTAAGTACACAAATTAGAATTCTAATTACACCCGAATTTTGTAAATGATAATTTCCGTAAGTGCTTTTAATACTATACTATAATTATCTGTATCTGTATCTGTATCTGTATCTGTTTTTGCATTTGTATGTGTTTATGGTATAACTATGTACTATAATTAACATGGTTTTCTTTTTTAATCGATTATTGTGCAGTTTTCTACTTTCCACCGAAAAATAATTGAAAGATAATTGACACTAAGCTAAGGTTAATTGAAGTGCGTTTACATTTAGTTGGTGTAGCTTATTGTTTCTGTTAATTTATGTTATTATGTTAATTATGCCTTTAGTCTATGCTTAAGTTTAATTTGAATTGAGAAAACTAGCCAATTATCTATGAGCAAATTGTTGAACCTTTCATTTTCCAACTGGACCTTGCATCTACTGCTACATCGTCTTCATCATTAAATGTAAATTATTGTACCCCATTTTCAATACAATTTGTTTGAATTTACGATTCTTTTGTTTTCATTAAGTTTGTAACATTATTTTAATCATTTCTCTTATGGCAACACATTTATAAAAATACAAAATAAATTGGAAAAAGCAAAAGAGAGTCAAGAGATTTTCATATTCGAAAATGCCATATGCACTAATGTGTAAACATTTCATTTACAAATATTTTTAAATACATTTTTTATTTATGTTATTTTATACAATATTATTTATTTACAATTTGACGCGCATCTATTTGTTATATTAATTGCAAAGAATTATGTTTTTGTTTTACAAAGTAAATACTGCAATAGTTTCATCAAGGCTATATGTTAAATTTAAATTTTTATTATAAGACCATTTCTTTTAAAAGTTATTTTTTTATATTTTTAATGTATGTAGAGTGAAATATAAAGCTAATCCAAGGAAATTAAAAGTGCATTTGTAAGCAAATTATATTTGGTCCCTCTTTTATAAATAACTTTCTGCATTACACGGCATATAACATGCCAATTTAATAGTTGAGTAAAGCTCTCAAAATGAATTTCCAGTCACTATACATTTCATAAATAATAATAAATTTACAATTTAAGCCATTTTAATTGGAATACAATCAATATTTAATAATAATAAATTTGTATGATTCATTTACACAACTTTATTAGAATCCAACTTTACAATCGAATTTTTCATTGTTCAATGCACTTTTTCCCCAAATCCATTTGTTTGAACTATTTAATGCATTGTTTTTTCGTTCAGGGGTCCAAACAATGTTGCCTTTGGTCGTTTTTGTCCAAAGCTCTGGTAACTGCCATCAATCAATGGTCACTGGGACATACGACATGTAATTTAACGCCAACTATTTACAACAAAATATCTTAAAACCCCAAGATTTATTGCATTGCATTAAAGTTGCAGATATCCTACACTCTAGGTTAGTACAAAAACTCTCTTCTCGACTGATTGGTTTGCTTCGTAAGATTTAAAATTCCCACAACACAAGGAGGGTAAACTATGAGTAGATAAAACATCTGACCGTTAAGCATTCAAATACGATGTAACTATTTCTTAATTTAATTACCTGGTCTAAGTTACCTTCTGTCAGTCACAGACTATCGCTCAAGTTACCCTTTTTACGCAATTTTAATGGGTAGAGTGTAGAAAAATGAATACTAAACTGTACGGAAGAGCCAGTAAATAAATAAGAAAAAGGTTTCAAATAAACTAAAAGAAAATAAATACAGAATAGATAAATACTCGTCGTTGTAGTTTTGTGTGTTATTAGTTGGACGGCAGCAAAAAAATAAAAAGAAGAATAAAACTCAAATGAAATGACAATGGCAGACAAAATACTAGGGATAAACCGTTAGCCACAATGTCCCAAGGCATTGGCATTTGCATGCATTTCAAATGGAATATTTATGTAAGTCGGTTTGGTTTTGCGTTGGGTAAATGAAATAATAGACAAAGGATTACAGAGAACCAATGGAAAATCTGCTGCTTTACATAAAACTTAAGCTTAAGTAAATTATTTATTGAGCCCATATAGCAAGGGGGACACCGACAAAAGGACTTGGACACGCACATTACGTTTATATGTCCGAGACAGTTAATAAATTGAGCAGTTTGAACCCCTTTAAAGGCAGCTGCTTTAAAAAACTTCTAGCCCTGGACTTAGGCCACAACCTTAATTAAACAATGTTGAAATACATTTCTGCAAGTTACTCAAGCGTTCAACAATTTTGACAACGTCAACTCGAATTTGAAAAGCGAATTCAAAGTGAAAGAGTTTGCTTTCGGACTTTATTTCCAAATTGCTCATCGGAACGTATGGCAAAATGTTTATTAAACTTTTTTGGTCTCCCCTACAAAACCGAACAAAATGAGAAAATGTTGCACATAAACCGCTTAATTTGTTTTCGACCAACTGCTTATCTTTTTCCATATATTTGCGCAAATATCTGCATGGTTAGAATTGGTTTTTTGATTTTTATTACATTTTCTGCATTGTTGCTTCTCGTTTTTTGGGCTGTTGCATATTTTATTATAGTTATTTTTTTTTTGTGTATTTTGTTTGTTTATTAGTTTTGTGCCTGAACTAAATTAAATTGTTGAGGCTTTTGAATAATTTTCCCGATTTTGTTTTCATTTTATAATGTATAGTTTTGTTTTGTGAAAAAGGTATTATAGGCTTTGTGTTTTGAGTTAACATGAAAATTATGTCTGAAATAGCCGATTAGAGGATATCTGCTAGTCAGTCGGGCTTTCAGCTTTACAATTTGTTGTTGACTTTAAATGAAATGTAATTAATTTTTCATCTGAATGCGCTTCACTGATTATTATCAAACCCTAGGCTCTATTTATCTGGGTTAAATAACCAATTATACAGTTGATAAAGTTATGGCTTTTTAAATGGAATTCATTAGATTTTAAAGAAGTCATAATTGTGGCTACTTTAATTACTTACCGCATGCAGCAGGCAGAATAATTTAAGACTGAAGTTGAAGTATGAAAATGAATTTGTACTAAATGTAGCATACATTTTGGGGTATTAAACTAACAATAAGTGCTAAGTGCAAATCTGCAGCTGATAATGAATTTTAGTCTTGAAATAATTATAATATGTTATTATTCGTATTACTATTATTATTATTATTATTATTATTATTATTATATTTTTTTGGAATGTCTGGAGGATCCTATTATAGCACGTTCTTATGTGCATTCAAATTCAAAGTGTTCTCATGCAGTAGTTGTTGTTGTTCTGGTTGTTGTAGTTGTTAACTAAATGAGAACTTCGGTTGTTGTTCTTGTTCTTGTAATGGAGGTGGTTCTTTTTGTTGTTGCTGTAGTTGTTGTAATTGTTGTATTTGTTGTTGTTGTTGAAGGTTTGGTTAGGACTTGGTGACTGTTGTGCTTGTACATTGTTGTTGTTCTTATGCGGCCACTAACTGTACTCTACTGATGTTGTTGTAATAGTGTTGTCTGTTGATGTTTTTGTTGTTGTTGTTGTACTGCTTGTTAACTGTAAATATGA
This sequence comes from Drosophila neotestacea, assembly GCA_035044365.1. Taxonomy (NCBI): domain Eukaryota; kingdom Metazoa; phylum Arthropoda; class Insecta; order Diptera; family Drosophilidae; genus Drosophila; species Drosophila neotestacea. The sequence goes on from JAWNMD010000344.1 coordinate 262,044, forward strand.
TAAAAGTATAGAGTGAGTTTCGGGTGAGTTAAGATCGAAAGAAATAAAATTTATTTCTCGCATTTCTTCTTGTTTAACTGTTGTTGTTCTTGTTATTGTGGAAATAAAACAAAGTTTTCATTTGAGTTTTTTTCTTTTTTTTTTGTGTATAAGTTTAAGTTTTCATTTATTTGTTTCGCTCAAGATCAAAGAATTGTATTATGTATTTGTATTTGTTGTTGTATTGTTGTTGTTTGTTTTTGTTGTGGTTGTTTATGTATTTTTTTGAGATATTTCGTTTGCATCGAATTTCTCTGTATTTTTTACTTAAATTTAAATAAGTTTTAATGTTTTGCTTACAATTTTCTGTTTGTTTGTTTCCTTTTTTTTTTTTTTGGGTTTTTGGTTTTGTATTTTGCATTTGCACTACAGCGTTTTTTTTTGTTTTTGAAATGCTAACAACATTTAATAAATAGTAGTTTTAATAATTGTTTATAATGTGTCATACTCTGTGGCTGTATATGCGTATAGGTGTTTGTGTTTGTGTGTGTGTGTGAGTGAGTTTGTGTATAAACAAATTTGCTTTGTTGTGATATTTGTTATTGGATTCGTTCGATACTTTTGGTTGATATACGCTGAATGATAACTATATATACAACATATATATAGCTAAAACATTGATTATGTAAGTGTTAGTGTGTGTTTTTTTATGTGTGTGTATGTTAATGTATACGAGACGCAGAAACGTGTTTCAAAAATTGTTAATAAATATCGAAAAGTTGTTATCAAAAGTTGTTTGGTTGATCTGATTATGTTTGCATTCTGTAGGCTTATGTTATTATGTATGACTGCATGTATGTATGTATGTAAGTGTATATGTTATGTGTAATTAAGTATATAATGTAGCATATGTATGTAGTGTAATTATTAAGTGTATTATTTATTCTCTATATATAAGTAAATTACGATACGATCTTTACGCGTTTTCGACTAAACACTTAGAAAATTCAATTTAAATTTGTTTCTATGATATTGTTCTTGTTTGTTTGTTTTTTTTCTTCTTCTTTTTATTCAACTTCTTTTTCTACATCCTTTTATTCTTGTTTGTTTGTTATTCAGTTTTGAATGCACCCTCAAAGTATGCTGCACTTTTTGCAGCGTGTCTTACAGTCGCGGCATAAATATCAGTACTACTAAATGCAAAAAGAAATGTAAAAGCGTGACGGAAATAGCTGCAAAATGTCATTGTTAATTATGATTTATAATATAATTTAATTATAATTTAGTTAATGAGATTGTATTTATTCGGTGGATTAGTTTAACAAGTGGCTATGTGTATCTTGTGTGTGTGTTTGCATGTTGAAATAATATAACTATTTCCGCCTTGGTACAATCAAGTCTAAAATTAAATTTATGCATTAACTAAACTAAAACGTTCAACGCAAATTCAACTAAATTGCATATTAACATTGCTATTATCATTATTTAAATATATGAAATTGTGTTAACTAAACACAAGTCAAATAATACTTATATATTGCACACGCCAAATTAAACAACTTGTCTGGGACTCTAGCTCTCTCTTTTTAGCTCTCGCTCTATATATGTAAGTATGTAAGTGTATTTGTCTTGTGTCTTTTCTGTGTTCTTTGTATATGTGTATGTGTATGTCTATGTGTGTAAGTTTACAACCGGTTGATGTCGTGTGCTTTAAGAGTCACGTATCTAGGGATCTGTTGTTGGCTTCGTTCACTCTGTGCTGTCCGCTGAGACAAAGTGCGATATCTTATCGATAACACTTACTATTATCATTACCTATACATAATCGATTACTTTTGAGTGTGTGATAAATTTTACTGACGGTTTAAACATTAAAGATATGAGAATTCGGAAAATGAAATTGCTTAAAACTGACGAGCAGCATTAAATTAAGTGTTATCGATGTGACAATCGGTTTGTCTGTTCAGCACTTTGTCCTCACAGTCTATTTTAAACACAGAGCAACATTTACGACCACCAGCTAATAGGAGCCTCAATGTATGCTATTATTAACAACCTCATACACACACACACACACACATTGTCAAACACAGGGATATAGAGAAATGCTTGCGATTAAAATGACCATTAAATTATTTGGAACATTTGCTTTAAATCGCATGAGCTTTAAATTGAGATTGCACGAGTGTGTTTAAGTGTGTGTGTATGTTCGGTTGTGAAATGTAAACAAACTGCAAAATTGGGTAACTAAATACTGTTTGTTAAATTCAATGCCTAATTTTCTAATACACTGAAAAATTCTATCGCTTTCTTTTTGGTTGTTTCTAAATTCCCATTTTCTCATTTTCATTTGCCATCTACATTTTTTTCGATTTCGTTTTGTTTTCAATTTCTTTTAGTTTTATGTGCTTGGAATTTGTTACTTACACTAAGAATAAGGAATGTTCTGAATATATATGTATATGTATAATATATATATATAGACATTTAGTTGTGGGCTGGAGGAGGTGGGGAGGGAATTGGGAGATTGGGAAATTCATAGCTGCTAATTATACGTATCCAATTACAGTACGTTGTGTAAGTTAATGTTCGAGTATATTTTGTTTTTTTTTCTTCTTTTTATGTTTGTTTTCGTTTCCTTTTTTTATTTTTCGTTTTTGTTTTAATTTTTGTTTTTTTAATAATATTGTTTTAAGATTTTTTCAAAATTATCACCAGTAATTACGCGTACGACTACACTATGCAGTTGTCCTTTATTTAGTATTAAAACTTTCCTGCCTGCCTATTGGCCTGGCATCCTTTTCCATCGTCCTTTGTCTGTGTGTCTGTATCTGTATCTGTCTGTCTGTTGTGTAGTTTTGTGTAATTTGTGGTGTAATTATGTAAAGTTTCGGTTATGTTTTCTCAAAGCGATTTCAATTTCGCCTCAATTTCTCATATTCCTCATTTGAATTTAAAATTGACACGCGCTTCTTCTTCTTGTTTAAAAACTATATATATATATATAAGATATATACATATATCATATGTCGTATATGCAAAGTGTGTGTGTGTATGTGTATGTGTTGTAAGTATTACTTTACTATGCGTGTTTATGCACTCTGTTATATAAGTACTTGTATGTACGTAGTATAGTTATATGTAAATATTTCGTTAAATGTATGCATGTATATATAAGTACTTGTATGTGTGTATGTAAGTATAGTATAAACTATAAGCCTATAAGAATATAGTTGTAGTATCTTGTATCTTTTTTATGCATTTTTCATATGTAGTTTATTTGCTTTTTAATCTACGTTTTTTTCTTTTTATTTATTTTTTGGATTGCTCTCAAATATGCATTTCATCATAGATTATTATGAATTCGTTTCGGTGTACAAAGTTGTTGGTTTTGGTTTTGTTTAGTGTTGTATTCTTTTCATTTGCTGGAAATACCAAAATCATACAAAATGTTTAGCAAGTAAAAGGTTTTCATAGCAAATAAAATGTATTCTCTTCAGGCCATTTCCAATTTCATTACTAACACTTCAATAATAGAGCATATATTCTCTTTAAAGTATACTCCATAGATTTCTGTTAGATTTATGCCGAAATGAAACACGGAACTGGCCTGACTATTTAGCTTTGTAGTTGTAGCTCGTGTAAGCAGCATGGCATGGAAATATAGGAATCGTCTGTGTAACAAAAAAACTCTTTCCAACACTGTAAGGTGTTGTGTACTTTGTGACCAAAGTGTTTAAAGAAACACAGACGATTATTTGGTTGTTGGGATAGCAGTTTTCAACTCGTGTTTTTTAGGTGTCTGGTGTTGTTTATTATTGTAGTTGTTGTTGTTGCTGTTTTTCATAATTGGACGGTTTCATCAATTTATATAATGTATATAATTTCATTTTGTTTTTTGATTCTTGGTGGTTGTCAATTCAGTGCTGAATAAACTGGTCCATATATATATATTCTTTTTAATAATGTTGTTGTTGTGTAATTATTGGTGTTAATAATGCGAATTACAAGAACTAAGTAAAAACCGTTTTGAATATCGCTCAAAGAACGCATCTCAACACAATGGGGATTTGATAGAAAAAATCTCTGAAAATCGAGTTTCATTTTGAGTTTAATCGTATTTATATACAGCACCTACCTTGTGCCCCATGCGCATTTTTTTAGAGTTGAAAACTACGCGGCAATTGCAAAAAGTTAAAGTTTGAAATCATACGAAAATATATTTAAATAAAATTCAAATACTAACTGGGTCCAAAAAAAGGAAGTACTTTTGCTTGACAAATTTAATTTGCTGACAACCTTAGGTAACAAAATTTATCTAGTTCCGTAGTCAGACCTGTTCCGAATTTAGATCCGCCAACAAAAGTAAATCATACTTTTAGGAGCATCTGATTTAAATGAAAGCACAACATATCTAAGGAATTTAATACTATTTAATGCTCCAAAAAGTAAGATACAATTTCTTGGAGTTACTCTGAAAACGGAATTCGGAACAAGAGCTCTACATATTTGATTTCCAATGCGTATAAAGTAAGAGTTAAACTTGCTTTTGACTAGTTCTCAAATCGATAACATAAGCAAATGAAATGAAAATAATTTTGCTAGTATTTACTTTATAACTTTTTGGATGATTCATAAAAGCACACTAAATATAACTTATCATCTCTTAGGTCTAGCATTGGATACAATACTTGCTGGGCGTTTTTTTTTTTTGTTATCTTTAATCTTTCATTTTATATTTCGTTTGTTTTTAACAAATGGATTATGTTTGTTAGCAGTTGCTGTTGAGTGAAAGTATTCTGGGTATTTAATATTTAAATACATTTTTAATGCCTAAATTGTAAAATCGTTTAACTTAAGCCGCCTTATAAATTTCGATATGTTAAAAATTCAGGATTTACGCTTTAACAATTTGGCATATCGTTTAGGTATAGTTTTTAGTTTATCTTTTATTTTTAGTCCTTTGATCTTAATTCTTTTTTTCTATTTAAAAATGAATAATATAAAATAAATATTAGTAGGGCTGTGCGTTCTTAGGATGTGTTTATTTTCTTCTAAAAGTTCAATATTAAGCAAATTATTTGTCACGTTTCAATTCCTGTAAAACATATCATAAACTATTTCCATGTATCTGTTGATGATGAAACTTTAAATGAAATAAAAAGAACAAATGCTAAATTATTTTACATATATCGTACATATATATTTATATCAAAAAATGAGCGCGCATATTACAAACTTTGGGCACACAAGAAAAAATAACAACAAAATTTAAATATTAAATAAAACAAATGATATATATTCAGGCATATTCAGAAATTCATTTTCGTTCCAATTCCGCATGCAGACGTTCGAAATAGAAACTTCTACAAATTCGTTATCGAATCGAAAATGAAATTGCGAATATGCCTGCCTATACTTATATATAACTAATATTATATAGTATATACTTTGTTTTATGCATACAAATTAAAAAATAAAATTATACAATGCTGTAAAATGTTGTATTCCATAGAATAACATTTAAAATCAATATTTTTTATTTCTGATTTTGTATAAATGATATAGTAGCTACCAAATTGTATTGTATTATTTGTTTAAATTATTATATAAATTTTTATTGATTACTTTTATTTTATTTTATTTATTTGTTTATGCACTAATTAGGAGCTTCAAGATCGTCGTTGCTTTAAGTTCTTAAGAAAATAAATTGTATGATTTAATTATTAACGAGATTTTTTTCATGTAATATTTTTTTAGTTTTCTTCTGTTTGTTTTTCTCTCAAAAAATCATTAAATTAAGTACAATTACTTAATTGTAGAAAAATATTTTACAATTTATACGATTTACAACAATTTACATAAAAACTAAGACATAATCAAAAATCATAGTCAAAGATGAAAAACGATTGAATCAAATGAGCAAAGATTTCTATAAATAAATAAATGAAGTGCTTTTCCCGTTGTTGTTGTTGTTCTCGTCGTTGAAAGCAATAATTGCACATAGTAACTAAGCACGATGGAAAATAAATGATGATGATATTGAAAGATGAGTTGCATGAAAAATTCGTTTAACGTCCCTATATAGAGCATATAGTATTCGTTGATTTGCATTTAGAACAAAGGGATTGCATAAATAGTATGTATATCTATATAGAACTTCGCCCTGCTTAATGTACAGACTGTTAGAACTAAAAATTGAATTAAAAAATTGTTAATAACTAGCTGCAGATTGCTTAAAACTTAAACTAAAGTCAAATGAAATTGTTGTTATATGATTTTGAATTGTTTATAATTTTCTTTTATTACATTTTTTATTTTTAGTTTTACTCTTGTTATAGTTAATCTAACATACGCCTTTGATATGGTTGTTACTGTTGCTTTTATTGCTGATATTTTTTAAATAAATTTATTTATTATATTTTTTATTTTTCATTACTTATTATTATTATTTTTTTGTTTAATGCGTCGCGCCAAGTTTACTTTTAGTTTTGAAATGTTTGGCTCTGTCTCTTCTTCTGCTAACCTTAAAACGCCTCAAAAATATTTGTTATTTTGTTTTATTTATGTTTTGCATGCCTGTCTCAAAGTTTTGCTGTACTTACAAATAAATTTGTTAATTTTAATATGCTTTTTGCAATTAATTGTTTTAATTGTTTGTTTTGTTTTTGTATTTAGTTGTTGCTTTTTACATTTAGTGTAAAATTATATTTAATATTAATTTAATTTAATTTAAATACATATACAGCTCATACATATAAATTTATGCCTTTCTCTTTTGTCTCAACTTTTGTAAATTAAGCACAAAAATTATGTTAATATTCTTTTGTCTTTTTCGTCGTTTTGTTAATATTTAATTTAAAAAAATCAAAAGTAAACGTAAAAGTTAAAACATTGGCTTGTGCAAGTTTTTCTCTCTCTGAAATTTGCATATAACTAAAATTAATAAATTTGATTTAAAATTGCTAAATTTTTGGTTTAATTTTACACGTTTTGCTCTCGCATCTTTTTATCAATTTTATATAGTATATTATAATCCATTTCAATAAATATTTTATTTATGTTTTCTGTCTCACACGTGAATACTTTCCAAATATTGTCAAAAGAAATTTTGTTGTTGCATTTTGATGTTCTTATTATTTTATACGCAAATATCGCAATATATTTAAATAATATAATTAACTGAAAATTGTGTCGAAAGTCAGTTGGTTTGGTTTAGGTTTTTGTTTTTGCATTTGCGTAGTGTGTGTTTAAATTTAGTTTATATCATTTATTAATATTATATTAGTTTCATATTACATTGTTTACAATTTGTTGTTTGTTTGTTAATTGTTGTTTGTATTTCTTGTTTTGCAATTTAATTATGAGAAACACACACAAATAACTTTACAAAAAAATGAAAGAAAGAAAAATATTGAAATTTTGGTGTTTTTGAGATGCAAACAATTTGTTAACCTAATATTTTTTTTTTTGCTAATCATCTTGTTGTTGTAATGCAAACGCATGTAAATTGCATAAATGTGTGTGAATGTCTGTAGATGAATGTGTGTGTAGCTTTCGAACGTCGCCATTTTGTTCTTGTATTTGTGTTAAATATAGTGTTTAATTGTGATTCGATTCGATTTGAAAGTAAATGGCGCGTAGAAAAGTTACATGCGTTTGCGATTTATATAAGATTTAAGTATTTAGTTGTAAGTATTAGTTAAATGTATGTAAGTGTGTCTCGGTGTGTGTGTGTCAATAATTCAATTATTCATTAATTTGTAATCATCAGTTTTCTGGCGCAGCTTTAACAGACTGCTCCTCATAGTTATGTGTCCAATCATCATTCAATTTGCAGTTGCAACTGCAATTTCATTAGATTTTGCATTTTTGCTATAATTATAATTATTGTTGTTGCCGACTTGTTGTCCTGCCTCTTTTCCCATCCAGTGCTACTGTACCTCCTTTTCTGTATACTCTTGTTCTTTGTTGTTGCTGCTTGTTGTAGTTGTTGGTTGGTTGGTTGGTTTGTTGCTTGGTTTGTTTTCTTATGTATTGTGTGTTGCATTGCTGGTTGTTTGCTTACACAATGGTAATCAAATCTCAATTGTAAATCTCCACCTTAATGTCTCCATCATTCTCCTTCTCGATCATGCCCTCGTTGGCCGCATTATTCCAGGCTCCATTCATGCTCTTTGACGAGGAGAAGCACAACTTCATGATGAATGGGAATTTGCTGCCTATAATATGCGTGCGGAACAGAGATGGACGTGGGTGGCAAATAAGAAAAGGAAGGGGATAGAAAGAATGCATAGTTATAGAATAAATGGGGTTCCTTTGTTGATAAAAAAAAAACATTTGTTTTTTTTTTTCTTTTATATAGTATTGTTTGTAGTAATGTGTATAAGTGTTGTATATCTGAATTAAGTTATTTTGCTTTTCGCAGAGTTTTCGTTTGGGGAATTTTTGGGGAGTAGGATTAGGAGGGTGAGTTGAATATGGTTGGAAAATGGGCAAAACGGTAACTTCCACTTTGTTGCATTCTGATTTTATGACTAAAACCTAAATCTAGAACCCTAATTTATTTGCCCCATGCAATTAAAATCATTAAGCTCAATACTCCCTCTATAAAATTCATTCCATTCAACTGAGGTGCTTGGTAAGCCACCTAACCAAGTTTTATGTGCCAATTAAATTGAGGCAACCGTCATAAAAATACTTGGCCGGGTCACATTTCATATGCGAATGCAATCAAAATCATTCAAACGTAAAAATTGCCAACCATCAGAAAGCACACCTTCCACTCACACTCGCACTCACAAACATAAACACGTATAGGCTTCATTAATACGCATAGATATAAAATATTTGCTAGATGCATAATTTCACAGCCTGAAAGTATGCAACGGCATCTGTTTGCTTTTAGCATTTGCTATTTGCATGTGTGCCCGGGTGTGTTGTAGCTGAGTATGTGTGTGTGTGTGTGTTGTACTTGTAGTGTATTTGCATTCCTTACACTTTTAATTACTATTTACTATGCACTCGAGCGGCACTCGATGCGGAGGCTACAGCAACAGCAACAGCAGCAGAAATGCATCAAATACAACAAATATGCAAACAACACCCACCAAAATATTGACAAAATACGCACACATACATAAGTACAAATACATATGAATACACACATACACACAAATATGGTTTGCCCTTGTCGCTTGGCAAAGTTTTCGTTGTGCTTGGTTATTTGCATACAAGATTTTTACGCAAGGTGTAAACAATGACAGAAACACGCGCAGCTAACTGCAATTCAGTGCACCACACACGCATGCCCCACAATGTGGCAACAACATGCAAGTTGCAAGTTATGCCAATGTCAGGCCAATGCATCCAAGTTATTTTTATCTGCATCATTTGGGGCAGGCTTTACATGTACATGTGATATTAGTCAATATATAGTTTATCATCTGTACAATATTTAAATTGATTAACTAGTCGATATGAATTTTGCTGAAACGAGTTTAGTTCTTTAACTATTCACATTCAAAACACAGATGTACAATTTATTCTTTAGTTAATATTAGTTTTCAAGCATCTATACTATTTTCTTTGTTGGCTAAGTCATGAGAAACCATTTCTAGCTGTACGACCTCAACTGTAGAATAGGGATACTTGAGTATAATGTGAAATTTTACCAACAAAACAACTGAATCCTTAAAAGCATTGGCAATGACAGAGGCTCAGCGGCCATGTATTTGCCAGCAAAAATCAAAATATTGAAAAAGTATGAAAGAAAAAAATAATAGGGAAATCGTTTGGCAATCAAATGTTGATTATTCTATGAGAGAGATTGTTGCAAATGATGATGATGATGTTGTAGGGAAAATAATTGCCATGTTGACAAGGTAAATAAAATGGCAAAACAAAATGCAAATATGAAAGTAATAATCGTAATGCGGCGCAAGGAAAGGGAAAATAAGATGTCTGAAATATTTATGGACAAAGTTTTCTGGGTCGTCAAGTGCTGAGAGAGAAAAGGGATTCAGAAATCCACCAAGAGCAACCAGTAAAAGTCGCAGCTGCAGGAGAAATACTGAAACAGTAATAGGCCTCCAGTAAATGTTATATTGGGGGGCGTGTATACAAGTTCCTATAAAATAGCTGCCAACCGAAATTGTTTATCTTAATTACCAAATTAAAATTTTCAACGCAACATGGACGCGACTCTTAACTAAAAACTTTTCCGTAGTCCCCCCTTTAAAAACAAAAAAACAGTAAAAGAACATGAAACGCTAAAGTTTTGCGAGGTTTGTGGGATGTGGAAAGAGGGTGGTGGGAGGTGGGAAATTGGGATGCGGTGTAGGCTTGTTGCGAGTGTGATGATGAAGTGAAAGGAGGAGGTGTATATTTTGGTGTGCGGCACAGCAGCAAAAGTCAAAAGGCCATGTAAAATGGCCTCCTGAAAACTTTCGGCCGAAGCGAAATGTTGCCTACTTTTTTGGGGTGTATGATGAAGATTTTCTTCTTCTTATTTTGGGATAGGTAATTTTTTTTTTTTTGCGAAAATTTAGTGTAACTTTTTCATTTGATTCTCAATATTGGAACTGGCCATATGTAAACAAATTTTTGAGAAGGCCAACTTTGGAATAACACTTAAACACAACACTATCTCACCTTTACCCTCAATAGGCAGATGGTTGCACTTCATGATGGCCAGCACAGCTTGCGAAATGTTGGGGAACTCGATCAGACCCGACGATGAGCGCTCTGTCTTCAATGGGAACAGACGCACCGATGTGGCTGGCACTTCCTTGATATTAAATATGCCAATGAGCTGGTCCTCGGAGAGACCGGGCGGTGTGTTAAAGAAGTGCAAGATCTAAATTCAATTCAAATACAATATTAATTGCATACTCAAGAAAACTTTGAATGGAAATGTAACTTACTTTGCTCGGTGGTTGGATGCGATTCTTGCTGGCCTGGGCCGGTGATAGGAAACGATTGTTTTTGGAGCCAGTGTACTCCTTGAAGCTGGGTGTATGATCCGGCAGCGAGTATGGATTGATGACCTCCGATAGGAAGTTCTGCTTTGAGAATGCAATCTGTATTTTGCCGCCAGTGCCAACGGGAATGTTATTCAAATGTTGTACGCAACGTTCGACAGCCACTGAATCGCCCATTTGTACCATGGCGGTGCCTTCTTTTGTCTTTAAGAACTTGATCTATAAAGATAATTAAAATATAATAATTAAAATGGACATAATTAAAAAGTTATTTAATCAATAATAAAATTTAATATAATCAGTTTCACTGCCTCAAATAAAACTTTATTCCGACATTTCTCTTAATTGTGTCAGTTGAAACTTTTCGAAATGTTATTCTCGCTTCTGCTTTAAAATCTCAAAAACTATTTCAACAAGCTGGCACAGCTCTCTCGTTCAGGTTTGCCACTTGTCAGTTGCAACTGTCACCTCAATTTGTGTCGCAAATGTAAATAAATGCAATTATGTGGCAGGCACACTTATATTCAATTCCATTCATTCACCCACATTCATTCAACTCCCACCTTAGCAGACCCATTTACACTCACAGATACTCACACCGACTGACGACTGTCATCGTCGAGTGTTGACCTGTCGACACGGCAACCATTTGATTGAATTTTCTTGCAGTGTATGGACTCTTAACCTGACCCCGAGCCCCACAAACACAACACCCAACACCTAACACCCAACATCCAACCCTTTGATCCCATGTGTGTTGCGAGTTCAGCATTTCCTTTTTTATTCATTGAATTCAATTTAAAATTTACTTTAAAATCAAATTATCAAATTGAATGTCGCCCTTAATTTTCTGTTCATTGTAAATACGATCTGTGGCTCTTCCCCATGTTTTAAGAGTGTGTGTGTCTATTGACAATATTTTATTTTATATTTAGTTTTTTTTAACAAGTACGTGACAAATTGCCAAAAAAGAAGTGTTATACCCTGTACGTGTCAGATACGGGTAAGGGAGATATGACGTTTAGATGAGCTTAATTAAGGTAAGCAAACTAATTTTTTAAAACATTTTGTTTAACGTCAACTAAAAGCAGCCGACAAAAAACTTAAATAAATAATTAATTAAATTAGCCAGTAAATATCGATTTGGAGAAAGAATATTAATAAAAAGATACACAATATTTAAATTAATTGAATGGCTATTAAAAAATCGTACTGCCTGTTTACAATTTTACATTTTTGTCAAATTCTAGAGCAACTTTTAGTCGGGCTACCTCAACACTAGGAGACCTTCTGTTTTACTGTTGTTATTATGAGTTAGCCTTTAACAGACCCTTAAACAAAGCAAACGAGCTAAAGTTATAAATGCTTGGCATTTTAGGGCGTGGCCAGTGGCCATTAAATGAGCTTATTTTCGAAATTTTAGAGTGACTAATTGCACACATGTGTTTGGGCAATGTACTTATAATAATGGCTTAGTTTTAGTTTTTTTATGTGTACTTTCCTTTCATAATTGTTAATAAGCCCACAACTTTACTTTTGGCTATTGCCTATAATCGCCAACAATTTACGGCCAAACACTTTTCACTCGGCACCTTGCGGCTAAAACCCATAAAGATAATTAACCATAACCAACAATTCGAGTGCAATAATTACAAGAGCAATAGTGAAAGTGAAAAATCTATGGAAAATATGTTTGGCTTGTTGCCCCGGTTGTTCGGTTTGTCGATTGGTTGGTTGCTTGGTTGGTCGCTTGGTTGGTTGGTTGGTTGGTTGGTTAGTTAACTTGGCCGTTAGTTAGTTAACTTGGCAATTGAATTTTGCAGGCGCAGCTGCTGTGAGGCATTGAACTCAATAGTGAAAACGAGTTTTCCAACTGCACAAAATTGGTTTTCATGAGTTTGGTTTAGTTTTTTTTGTTTCTGTTTTTGTTTTTGTTTCTGTTTCATTTGCAATGCCTTCATTTGGAAGCAAGACGCATTAAAAAATGCGCTTAAATATTTGTAAATGCTCTTTGCCAAATGTCATTTAAGTCTGTGAATTTCTTAGATTAGTTATTTACTTGTTGTTTTAATTTATATATTGCTGGTTTTTACCAGCCATTTAAAAATTGCATAGTTTGGGTCAACCAAGTTATAACTGCAGGCATTTCGGGCCAAATAATTGCATGCTGTCTTTGTTATGGTCTTGGGCTAGTTTCCACTTGAAAGTGACAGGTAAATTGTTTGTTGATTTTGTTGCTGGCAGCACCGACAACAGCAGTAGCAACTGTTGTTGTTGTTCCAACAGTAGCAACAATTTAATAATCAAGTCAAGTGTGGGACTCAACTCAGAAGGAAAAGGGAATAGAAAAAGGTTTAAATGTTAGCTTTTGTTTACATTAAAAGTAAATCTCAAGTTAAACTGTTTGATTATTTTAATTAATGTTTATTAATATTTACATATCGTAATCGATTTAAACTCATGACGACATAAAAATCAATCAACTTATTTAATCAATTGCACAAATTTATTATTTGTTTGGTTCTTTTATTTAACGCATACTTATTGTTTGTTTTTACATTTATTTACTTTGCGCACAAACCCTTTTTATTTAACAAGTCAATTAACGACGGATAAATGTATTTAAACCAATTTGTGAATCGAGTTATTCAGTTGGTATTCATGAACAATTCCTAACACAAATTTGAGCTTGATTAAATATTTATTATGTGTATTTACACAACAGTATCAACAGCAGCAAAGCAAACGCAAACCATAAAATATTAATTATTTAATTTGCAACTTTAACCCTCAGCAAAATTGCACATTAATTAAACAGCAAATAATTTAAATTCGACACAAAAAAAGTAAAACAAAAGCACAAAAGAGATTAAAGTTAATGTGAATAGGTTGTTGGATATTAAAATTTAAGAGTTAAGTTAAACAAAAGGAAATTGTTATCAACCGACCGCAGTCCCAAGTGGAATCAGAGTTTGCTTATAGACTCTATATACATACTATTTATGTATATACTGTTATATCGAAATGCATACGCTTGAATGAAGCGAGTATTAACGAATACGAAAGTGAATGAAAACTAAATGAGGCTTATCGAAATAAGGTAGTTGCCCCATCTTCTCCATTAAACAACAAGAACAGAATATAGCCAGACACGAAACACGCTTGGCTAGAAATCATATACAAATAAAATAAGATCCAAAATAAAAATGAATATAAATAAATATAGACCATAAATCAGTGAGGCAGAAAGTGCGCTGATAGCCCCATTCGCGAAATCCCCAAAGTGGCTAACAGGGCAGCAGGCAGCTGACAGAAACCAGCTGGCAGAGGGCTAAAACAAAAGGGGCCTTATGAAATCAGTGGCATGCCCCATACGGCAAGGATAATACTATGTACTATGGACACGCAAAACAGGCGCCACGAGAGGCGAGAGAGAGTACACATCCACAAATCAAAGAACGCTTCTGCATGGCTGACTGGTCACACTGGTCAGCAGACGGCAAGCGACAAACATTTCGGTGCGTGTCTAATGAGCTGTGCTGTTGCCCTTTACCAGCTATCCACCAACGTCCCCCTCTTTACTTCCCCCTCCCACCACCTGACACTGACAATCCTCATCAAATACTTTCATGCGTTTGTTGCGTTAATTAAAACAATGAGCAAATCAACTACTAAATCAACTGCTGTACTATTAAGATACCCTATAAACTAACATTTCATTCTTTGGGAACTAGTTGAATTACTATTTGAAATCTCCTTAATTAATGTAATATATTTAAACATAAAAAAAATAGGGATTCAACGCAGAATATAGAGGGAATAAAAGGAGAATAAATATGAGAATGAATTATTTAATATTGGAAAAATTATGAGCATAAAGCAGAGAAGAAAAAATACAAAGGAAATAAACAGCCAATGTTGAATTTTCTATAATTGAAGATTAATTTGGAAATGCATTGAAATCACATATAAAATATTATATTTACAAGTCTCCTTATGGGCAGATTACAATATTTTGAATGCCTTTGCCAATATTAATTAATAGCTAGAT
Source organism: Drosophila neotestacea (assembly GCA_035044365.1). Taxonomy (NCBI): domain Eukaryota; kingdom Metazoa; phylum Arthropoda; class Insecta; order Diptera; family Drosophilidae; genus Drosophila; species Drosophila neotestacea. The sequence goes on from JAWNMD010000344.1 coordinate 277,056, forward strand.
TAAACCAAAAATGATTTTAAATTTTATTTTTTTGAATCGCTTTTAAAACTTTACCTTTAAATATTTAATTTTGTAGTTAAATTTGGCTTCATTTTTAAACCAATGTTTGTTTAAATTTTTAAAGGTCTTTTGAGTTTAAAAATTTAAAAGTGTATTTTAGTAGTTCAGAGTCCTGTTAGTTTCAATTAGGATATACCCAATTATACCCTGTTATACCATAATTGTTCTTTGTTTTCCTGCTCAATGTGGCGTGGCGTCTGTTGCCGTTTGATTTAATTGCTCACGCGCTGGGCAACAACAACAACAACAACAACAATAAACAACAACAAAGAGAATGCCAACAATAGAAAAAATATTGGCTGCAATGGCGACCAGAGCCCAGGAGTTGCTAATTCCCAATTCCCACATCGCATCCCCTTTCTCTCTCTCTCTTACTCCCTCTCCATTCCCTACCCAAAATTTCACCCCATAAGGGCCAACAAACCAAATGCTTTTTTAATGCGCATTTAATTGAGTGCGTGTGATTGTTGCTGATTCCTTGTTGGTGTTGTTGTTTCTGTTTCTGTTGTAGTTGTTGCTGTCGCATGTTGCCTTTTAAAGAAATTTACCAATTTGACCATTTCCAGCAGCTTTTTAACCTTAATTTTGTCAAACCATTTAACCTGAATGGAGAACAATTCGACGATGACTTCATAGCGCACGCTTACTTAAAAAAAATAATTAACTAGATTGCTCAGATTGTTACTTGGTAGTTGCTTAAAGCCAACAGTTTTAAGCTTAAAGAGAAATTGGCTGGAAAAAGCAGGACGAAAACGTTATAAAATATGCAACGCACATCGTACAAAGTGCAAAATGAAGCAAAGTATCAGTCTTGATGTATGCTTTAAAAATTACAAAATCACAAACACACACATATACACAAGGAGGAGAGAGCTTGGCAGGTGTATGGACGGACTACTAAGTGAAATCTGAGAAGAGAGAAAGCGAGAGAGAGAGAGAGATTTTGCTTGTTTGGCTCTGTATCTGCCTCATCTGTTGCTTGATTGCTTTTTATCCGAGAGGGATAATCAAATATCTTTTCCTGTTTTTCTTTTTCTTTCCCTTTTCTGCACTTGGGGGAAATTTAATGTCAAACTCTATGAGGCTTGACTTATGGGATGTGCAAGATTTGTGTGCCTAATCTCATTCAGATATCCTTATTTAAAAACGTGCAGGAATCGACTGCTTAACCAACTGTTGTAAAGAGTTTGTATTGAAAAGGGGAAGTCGTAAATTTATATTTTTAAAGAGCTGGATTATTAAATAAATAATAATAAAGAAAGAATATTAGTTTTAGGTTCGTCTTCGAGAGTCTAGATAAATTAAAGGAAAAATTTATTTGCCTGGGCAGCATTTTATTTAAAAGAAATTGAAAAACCGATATAAGGGAAAATTAAATACCAAACCTTTTAATGAATAATAATAAAAAATATTATTTCTAGTTTCACTGTTTATTTTAATACAATTATAATCGTTCCTTATCTTTGTTAAAATGGACAGACGCTGTTAAGGTCAAAGACCAAATCTTTTATTGAAGCCAATCTACAGCATATGCACTAAAAAGGTCCTTCGGATATGGTGGATCCTTCAAGGGACGCACATTAACACCAGCAACATGAACGGTGGAAGCAGAAGTTTCGAATCGAGCTCAAGCACTTTGATTGAGTGACCATCAATTTCTCATTCGCAATTCAAACATGTCGGACCATAAACTGATGTGTGCTCCACACATTCACACTCACACACCCACAAATACACAGACACAAACACACACACCCACCTTACAAGTGTGTTAGTTTATAATGAGCTTGGCAAATGCGAGGAAAGAGCAAAAGCACGTGGGCGGATACTTAATATAAAGAGAGAGAGAGTTGCAGAGAACGGAGATTGCAGATAGAAGAAATGTATGTTTGTGGCTTAAAGCCAGTGAATAATGTTTGCGCATAATCATTTTTAATGGCTAATGAGTAGTTTCCGTCTCGGACAGGAAGTTTGTAATAAATCTCAGCTGCAGCAGCAGCAGCAGCAGCAGCAACAACAAAAATGCGAACTAAATTGCCTTATGCCTCGCCTTGCCTTGAATTATCGCCAACTAACTAGCCAACCAACTATCCAACCAACTATTTCAACCAATCCAACCAACCACTCTCCTCTGTCTTTCTCACTCTCTTTTCCCCACCCTTGACCAGTGACCATCACCCATTGCTCATCGCTTTGTGCTTGTCAGCTGTTGGTCGGGTTGGCTTTCAGTTTCTGGTCGAGTTTTCTTTTTGTTTGCGCGTAAATTGCATTTAATTGTGGATGGGTGTAAGGCCAGGGTCTAGTTGGATATATAAATGTGGATGTTGATGAAGCGCATGGCTGTTAAATTATTGGCTAATGGAGCGCTCTTGCTGAAAAATTGGTAAATGCTGCGCGAGTTATGGACCGGAAATTAGTTTTCAAAAACGGGGTCGCCGGTCGCCATATGCTTTAGATAAAGAGGTTATAAAGAGCTGCGAGACTCTGAAGAGTTCAATTAAAATGAGTTGCCATATGTGAGTAAATTCGATTTTGGAAAAAGCAATTGATAATTAATTTGAAAAATTCGGGTTAGTCAGGATATAAAGTGCGCTGATTTATATCGGAAAATCACTAAGATCCATAGTATTTCCAGATGTTGAAGAGCCGAAGTAAATTGAGTTTCCATATTACAGCAAATAGTAATACATTTTAATCAAGTGTAGAAAATGGCATATTGTTTTATTTTTCATACCAAAATCTAATAAGCGTTGTAAATTTAAGACAACCAAACTATGCAATTCCTGACATTTTGCTTTCCTCTTACTCTAGTATATTAATTCAACTAGTTTAGCGATTCAGATATTTTAATGTTATATGCTGAAAGTAACCTCAAGGGGAAATGCGCTTTGTCACTGACATAAAATAAACAAAGCAACATCAAGTCAGAAGCCAAAGACAGGGCGACAGAAGACAATAAGTAAGAGCGAGAGGGAAGAGAAAAAGTAAAGTTGTTGTCCTTGCCTCAGCGCAATTGTCAAAGGACACCCAGAGAGCAAAAGGCAACTTAGTGGCAATAAAATGAAAGCGACTTTCCTGTTGCCAAGGAGCCCTCTTAACATTTTTACTTTCATGTCGCGACCAGTTTATATCTTTTTTTTCAAACATATTTTATACATTTTCTTTTCTGGTTCGGCTATTGTTAAAGTGGGCGTGGCACACTGATTCACAGTTGTGCTAAATGTTCCCCAAACGCAACTCACAATGAGCCCATTTAAATTGTCATTTCGTTAAAGGTTTTCGCTACTCGCTCTTCGCTTTTCTTAATGGATATTTTGATTTGTTTGTCCCTTTAAAAAAAATTCGAGCGCAGATTTTCCCAATTTTTGTTTGGTATCAATTGCTTTCAGATATTGTGAAAAGCTGATGACGCTGCATTGGTTGCTGCCCGCAGGCGTCTTTGTTAGGACCCTCTTCTGCCCCCTTCGTCATCGCCTTCTCTAACCACAGAACATGTCTGGCATTAATCTAAAACGCTTTATCTAAATGTATTTCGTTGGTCCAACAACTGTCCAGCTTCAAGCTCGGCTTTTTTTCGACCTTTGCATTCATTTTTATTGCCTTTCCTTTTATTTGCACATTTACAAATGGAGCTCAAACACCCACACACACACTCATCTAAAGTGTGTTTGTGTTAGCAACACCTTTTTTTAAGTGCTTACACAAAAATTGTGCTGACGAATCCGGCGAAAAATATCGCGACTCTTTTCGTGTCATCTGGCTAAGTGCAAGTTTAAGGAGTTTCCTCCATTTAACCAAAATAATCATTTACTTTTTATAGGTCACTTCACATTTGACAAATATAAACATTTTCAACACCCTTGCGGTATAAAAAGTCTATTTTATTTTAGTCAGCATCGTAGCACAAGTTGAACTGATAAATTTTTGTGCTAGTCACGATATTATATATTGTTACTTATTTCTAACAAAAATATATAATTTAATGGAAATTATGTAATCCTATCAAAATCTTTCTTTGGTAATAACTTATTAACTTGGCTCTCAAACATATGCTTTCTTTTAAACACAACACTTTGTTCGGTTTTTTAAAGTACAAAATTAAAATATATTTTTTCTCTTTAAAATGTTGTAGTAAGGAATAGGCCCTTATTAATTAACTCGTCTGTAGGCTTATCCCCGGCGATAAATCAATAATAAAAATCCAGTCAGGATATAGTTAACAAATTAATTATGTTTGGAAGGACTTGACTTACCCGTGCAACATTGCCATAGAGGCAGACCAAATTGAAGAGCTTATCTGTGTTGGAAGTGTCATGGTCCATGCCATAGACCATCATGACAGCGCCCTGAGGATGTAAGTGAAAAAGAAGTTAATTAAAATGCTGTCCAGTTGCATCAGCTGCAGTGGCTGCAAGCGGGGATTTGCTTGTGGTTTTCCCTTCTTATGAAGGCCACATACCCCACTACTCTCTTTCTCTCTCTCTCTCACTCTTTCACTCTCTGTGGCAAAGATTGCAGCGTGTGGAAAAATTGTAAATTAAAATTAAAATGAAAATTATATTTATGAAAGTGGCAATGCAGTTCAAGCCAGCCAGAGGTGAGTCAGAGATTGGTGGTTTCATATTTTTTTTATGCCTTTTCTTTTTGATATTGTTATTTTTTTTTAAAACATTTTCTTTTTTTTTTTTTTGAGGTCTAGGGGGAATTAACACTCACCTGGGCCTGTCCCTGCTGGGCGAAGGCGACTGGCGCATTGCGTCCGGCAACGACACCGGTGGGCTCCTTCATGAGTCCAGTTGGATGGATGGCGGCGCCCTTCCAGTTATCCGGCTGGGTGGGATGATATTCGGGTGCTCCGAATGGCGGGAAGGCGGTGCCTGGTCCCAATAGTGGTGGCTCTTTAAATGGAACAAGATTGTGCGTTTGAGCTGGGGCAACAAGTTGTTGTTGTTGATGGTGTTGTTGTTGTTGTTGGTGGTGGTGGTGATGATGTTGTTGTTGTTGGTGTTGTTGTTGATTGTTGTTGTGGTGGTGGTGGTGGTGGTTACGATGTGACGCTACATGTGTTTGTATTGTTGCAACTACATTTTTTGGTGCATTGTTTCAACATTTTGTTATTCATTGCATGCAACAACAATTTTTAAACGAAAAGAATAAACAAAAAATGAAACAAAAAAAAACAAAGAAAACGCATTTGATTTAGTTAAAACAAATTACAAATAAAACTTAAAATTAACATTGATTTAAACTAAAATTACAAATGTTTTAATAACTTTTGCTTTTCAACTGACTCTCTTTTATTGTTGTTGCATGCAAAGTGTGTGTTTGTTTTGGGCCAAAAGTTGCATGAAATTTCGTGTGGCAATAACTAGAAGGCAACAAAATGTGGCAAGTGGGTGGAAGTGAAAAAGAACGCTACCAGTTGTGGTTTTGGCAAGTCAGTTAATTGAATTTTTTGGCCTATAAATAAAAGCGAGCGAATTTTCAAGCGTTTCTTTTCCAACATTTTTTGCCTTGCAGAAAAACGACTAAAAGGTACAACAAAAAGGAATGAGAGTCGCAGAGAATGGGGGTCAATGGAATGGTAAGAGAAAAGTTCTCCAAAAGCAGAAATAATGAGAAATCGCATGATTCCGAGAAAGGTAAATGAGAAAAAGACAAGACGGTATCAACTCAAGTAAAGAAAGGAACGCAGGGTAAACTGTAAATTTGTAAAGGCTTTACAGAGAAAGTGTACTTCCCTTTGAATATTCTTAAGTTCGATTTACCAACTTGTCTATTAAATATATCTGCCACATTCAAAATGTGAAAACGGCCCTAGCTGTGCCTAGATTTGCCCCACTGTACCCATATCTCGCTTCGAGTGCAATAACTGTTTCCTCTGAACCCTAAAAATACAAAAATTGTCAACATGTAGACCCCCACAAAAAGCCATTGACAGGCCAATAACGAGCAAAGTCTGGCAAAGATTTAGCGTGCTCGATTTCAACATTTACCCTCTGGAAAAACCACAGCACAAAAACTTGTAAAGCCAAAGCCCTTTACGCTTTTCTCGTGCGGCACAATTCAGGCGTTATAATTAAAGCGAAAAGCGTTACAAACTGTCAAAATGTCGCGAGAAATATGGCAATAACCTAGCAACAACAATTGACAGAGGCAAAGTTGGCAAGGCTTTTAATTAACTTTCAACACATGTGCGTAGTGGGTAAAGTGTTTCCACAAGTTTAAGCCAAAATCACTTTAAACTTAATCACTTGTTGGAAGTTTAACCCTTTGCGAGTTGCTAGAACTTTATCAATGTCATGTCAGACTTTCAAAATTTGCATAAACTACTCTTTTATATTTTATCTTTTATCTCATTCGATTAGCTCTCTTTGTTTTGTTTTGTTTTCATTTGATTTAGTTTGACAAAGCAACGGCAGTGCCAGCGGCAACTGTTGGTTTATATCGGGATTCCGACGAATACCTGACAAAATATTTATATACAAATCTACACAGCTTTTTTTGCAACGTAAAGCGAGCCGCATGCAACGTTGTGCAACACTTTTGGTTGTTTGTTTTTTAACACTTGTTAGTTTTGGCGCTGACCATTTTGTTTTGACCAAATTGGAAGCAGTTTTTTGTGCAATCGAGCTGTTGAAATAGTTATTTTATATATTTATTTCCAAATATAAAGCTTGATTTCCATTTCTTTTAATTCATTTAATAAAACTTGATTTTAGTTGAGTTTAAAAGTGTTTTTCAAAATATAAAGTTAAATCAATAGAATTGAAACAAAATTCAATTCAAATTCTTCCGCAATCGATGTAATTTAATATCTATAGGGTATTTTAATTTTAATAACCCACCCCATGGGCAATTTTAGCAAGTTTTATAGTTTGTTTTGGGGCAAAGCTTTTAATCCGTTTTGCATTTTACGTGTGATTTTTTAAAGCATAAAGCGGCAGAGCCGTCAGCCAATCAAAAAAGTTCCAAGCACGTTTTAATTTAAAACTTGCCCTTAAGCAAATAAGCTATAGATAAATTTTTGGCAGATTGCTCCCAAGTCTAATCACCACACCCAAACGCACACACGCACACACACACACACACACACGCTGGGGGCAATAGTCAATATATATTTGTATATCAACTGGAACGTGCCACAGCTTGGGGCAAGAATAGAAAATCAGCACTTGTCGTTGTTGTACAGAGAAGAGGTAAACATAGTCATTCATTTTAACTACACTCACAGTTCACCCTTAAGTAAGCTTTACTGTGAGAGCTGCTACACAGAGCTTTAATTGAAATTCACAGTCGAGTCGCTGATTTGTTGCCCGGCGCATGGGGCGTATGCGTGACGCGCAGCCAAGCGAAATTGCTGCTCAAGTTTTGGGGCCATCTAAAGGTCCATTTCAAAAGAAATATTCACACCCCCCGGAGGGCAGTTTTTGTTGTTGTTGGTCTTCTGCTTCTTCTTCTGGTTGCTAGCGGTCGGAAGCGTGCCTAAAATGTTTAAGCATTTCGGGAATTGTTGCATGCAATTGCTGGAAAATTTTTTCACACGCAAGGCGACCACGACGACGGCGCTCAGGTGTAAATTTTCCACGGGCACAAATTATTTTAGATTATGAGCAAAGCGGCAGGTGGAAGTGAACTAAAGTTTGAGACTTTCCCGAGTGTGTGTGTGTGTGAGTGTGTCCGGAAGTTGCAGTTTAGTTTTTATGAAGCGTTAAGTGTGCGATGGCAATTTGCCACCTTATGGAGTGCGATTTGCATGCGACGAAAGTTACTCATACGACGCTTGGACCACAATTAAGTGCAATAATGTAAATTAATGAAGTTTGGCAACAGCGTACAGCTTAAGCTAGTGCTAATAACTGCCATTGGGTAAATATAAAACTTTTGCAAGGGAATTAAGTTTGAATTATTGCAATTTGAATCGAACTTTGTGCCATTGGTGAAGTTTGCCAGCACTGCAACTACTATATATTAGAGCAGAAGTTTATCAATTTTAAAAGAGGTTTGACAGCGCACTAGCAGAATTTGAACATTTAAGTAATAATAGTTATTTTCTTGATTTGAAAATGAATTTTGGCAACATGTGCAATGAGTGAAGTGAGGCAACATCGCAGTAAGAGGAAATAAACAGTCACCGAAGCCACAAATTGAACAGCAGCTGGAATGTTTTATGACAACTATATAAACATAAACTCAACGAGGCACACACATTGCTGCACAGCAACAAGCAACTATAAACACTTGCAATATTCCCCTGAAAATAGGAGCAGAGGCAGTAGCGTTCATCAATTTGGTAGAAAAGTGCAACATGGCAAAGCTGATGCTGCTACGGGTGAAAAATAGCAACAAAATGGGGCACATAGATCCATTAAAACGGCCTCGTGCCTTTTGGGAAGGGCAGAAGCAGGAGGAGGTGGGAGTCAAAAGCTAGCAGGATAAATAAAATGCAACCCATTCGGCATATTCAACATTTATGTGGCGTTCATTGCAAAGTGCACAAATAGAAGAGAGAGAGAGAGCAAGACAGAGTGAAAGAGAAAGCGATGCCCACTTGAAGCGCACAAAGTATTTATGCTGCAAATTGTTGCATACTTTGTGGCATATTGGCGCACTTTGTCGAGCGGCAAATGGCAATGGTTACGGCTGCAAGTGAAGAGGATGGATTGGGCGGCAGGTGGTTGGGGAAAAAGTTAGGAGGTTATGTAGAGGTATATCGTATAGCCAAACAATGCATTGTGCAAACGTTGCTAACCTTAATTGCAATTTGCTTAAATGTATGCTACACTATTTTTCACTAAGTCACACAGCTCACCCACATTGTGTAATCTACTCCCTGCCACACACTACACACACACACACACGTAGAGACACAGCCCTTGCCCCTTTTTTGTTGCTGTTGTTGTCGCTTAGGTGTGCATTTTACTTTCGCTGTTCAATGATTTTCAATTTGTCAGAGTCAACTTTGCTGCAACTCGCTGCGCAACTGTACCAAGAATCATGCACATTACTTTTTCTCTCTCCCTCACACTTTATCACCCCTCTCTCTATTTATCTCTTTCACTCTCTTCTGGGGCATTGTCAACCAGCTTGTTTATCTGACTAAAATGCATTGCAACCCGCCCTCACTTGATGTTTGCTACGCCCACTTTTCTATCATGTGACATTAATTTTCCCCAGCAACCTCTTTCCCCCCCTCCTTCCACTGCTCCGCTTGACATTTGCTATCCCCTCCAAAGTTTCCACCATAGTTTGTGCACGTCTTGCATAAACATTTCCATAAGCAGCTTTCAAATTGAATTTGTTTTTATAAGCCAAAACTATTATGTGACAAGCAAAGAGTTTTTTCTCAGTGTGTGTGTGTGTTTGTGCGTCATATGTTTGCAAAACGAGCGACTTTATAAAAATATGATAAACAGCATATGTGTGTGTGTATGCGTGTGTGTATGGATAGCTAAACTGATGAACTGTGTGTGGCTGATTATGTGACAATGAGCTTCATGGCTTTTTAATGTTCTCGATTCTAACGCAACAAAAACAACAATACATTTTTGGCAACGCATAAAATTTGTGAATAAAGTTGAAGGTCCGATTTAGGAATATATTAAGAAGAGCATCAGGGAAAGGAGAAATGGTAAACATTTTCGGAAAAGGAAATATGTAAATACCAGTATCAATTTAATGGCTACAATATATAGCGAATGTAAAGATAGACTTGTGATTTTATTAGATATTTTGTTTAAATTATTCATTGAATTTATTGTAATGTTTAAAGGATACGAAATGTTATTATTGCTATTGCCTTTATAATTTTGAACACTATAATTTGAGAAATCTTAAGAAGACGTAGAGGAAGAGGAGAAGTTGTACACAATTCTGAAGAGGAAATATGTAGATACTCTTATCTACTTAGTGGCTATAATAAACTATAAATCATAATGTAGCGTGAACATTTTGTATACATATATTTATTAATCTTATCTTTCATCAAGCTTTGACACACTAAAATAATTAATAAACATTTAGAAACCAGTCTGCTCTTCTCACTCAAACGATTTTCCATCATTCAAATCCAAGAAAAAAAGGGGTAAAAAAAGTGATAGGAGAGCGAAAAGAGTCTCTTATCAAAATACAAAAAATTACGGCACATAAAAAGCAAGCAATGAGCCAATTTATATGCGACACGCGACCAAAAACCGAACCCCTAATTCCAAGTATTTGACTTTTCCCCCATCAAACTCATAGAAATTAGCTTAAGCGATAGAAGGAGGGGTAGATAGGAGGGGTAAGGGGAGAGAGTAGGATACGAAAACGTGACAAAAGGATTTGCGAGTGAGTTTCTTTTTCTTTTCTTTTTTTTTATATTTTGTTGAAAGGTGGTGGGAAAACAAATTTACGTTTAATTCTCATGAGCTTAATTACGTTTACGGCGGATTTGAATAATATAAACGCATGTAATTGGTGTCTCTCTCGCTCTCTCTCTGTTCACAGAATTGAGGATAACATAATTAGAAACGTAAAATGGCATTTAAGTTGTTGTTTTTGTCTTTGGCTTTGTTAACAGAGTTAAAGGCCAAGCACACACACTTAACCTTATAATATGTGTAACTCAGAACAGCATGTTTGTGTGTGTGTGTGAGAGAGTGTGTATGTGTGTGTGCACAGCAAATTGACGCTATGTTTTGGCTTTGCTTCGTCTCTTGGCCTGGTCTAATTATCGCATTGGTAAACATTTTCCAAGCCATGGTCAACGCTGCACTTTAATGGCATGCAAACACACATCTACAATCATTGGCCAGAAGAGCTTTGAGCACTGAAGCCCACACACCCCGCCTCCCTATTCCCTCAACACATACTCACATACATGCGAGAGAGCATATTTGTGCCGTCAAAGACTTCCAATTTTGTCCATCATCATTGAGTGAAGAGTTCTATTCGCAATGCACTTCAATTTTTGACTGAATTTTCACTCTCTCTGTTTCGCACCCAGTCATGCTTACTCCTTCGCACATCTGATATCTATCGAGATCGAGTTGATTCTTGCCAATATTTGGTCAAAAAGAAAAAGGGCAGAAAAAAATGCCAAGGGACATTTTCAGCCTTTGAGTATGCTTTGAAAACCGAATAGACAACAAGTATGTGAGTAGGAGTATGAGTGTTTATATGAGCATGAGTTTGAGTACTCAACGATGAGATACGATGGGTAGACAGTTGGCTGATAACATGGCGTGTTTGTATCTGCCACTAAAAACTACCCCAAACTTTGTGGGAGGGGGGAACCACTTTGTTTGCGGTTTGATGTATTGCTTTTGTGGCCAGACTGTTTCCTGGCTTTAGTTATTTCCATTTGTTTTGTTGGTTTAGTTAGTTTTCCAAGCTTATGACATTTTCAGCTGACTGCTTTTTATGCAACTTAATGGCCATCATTTGTGTTGTTCTAATAAAATACAGTGAAGCCTGTGCTTCGAAGAAAGTATTCTTGTCAGTTAATAGCTAATTTTATACTTTCTGCAATTTGTATGTTCTTAAAGAGTGCATTATTTTTTCGAAAGTGTTGTGAAACTTTGTTATCTGCATATATCATTTATCGAGTATACACTGTAGTGGCAAATATTGTTTTATTTATTAAACAAATTGCGCAGCAACGAATCGAGTGGGCGACAATTCGTTTTGGTTGCTTAGGGCCTTGTTTCGATTTGATTAAGTTGTCGGTTTGGTACGGTTCGGTTTTTATTCTCTCCTCTTTTTTTTTGTACTATTCTTTATTCACTATTCTTTTTAGCCTCCTGTTTGGGGAGAGGGGGCAAAAGCGAAAATCGATAATGCCTTTTGGCATTAGCGTGCTACAAAAGCGCTCGACAAAATTGATGGACAATTTTGATATTGTAATTTGTGAACTGGCGCAATCTGCAACAGGGGCAGCAACAGTGGCATCAGGAGCAGCATTCAACGGCGTTGCAAGTGACAACTTTTGTAAAATGCCAAACGCATTAGTTAAATGCAAAATTAATTGCTTTAAAAAACAGCAACATTTTCTTTTTCAGTACGTTGTTGAAAACTTGCTACAGTTTTTCCTTAGGCCAGCTGCGAAAATTAATTACAAATTATTAGAAGTAGCAACAACAGCAGCAACAGCAACAGCAACAGCAACAGCAACAACAACAACAACTGCCACAACAGCCGCTGTCGGAATAAATTAAGCAAATGTGACCATAGACAGGCAGCTGGTGTAGAGCAGAAGGGGGAAAATGTAGGGGGATAGGGACGCAGTACTTTGCCTCATAAAAATATGTAATGGAACATTAAAGAAAATCATCAGCAACATTTAGCAGCAGTCTAGGCAAATTATGCGTGGTTGTGGGGGTGAGATGAAGAACTGGTGCACAGTGGGTCACTTGCCAGGCTACATGTGGTCAATTACTTTTGTGGGAGTAATATCGAGAGAGGTGAAAGGGGAGTGGCGAAAAGCGAGTGAACTGTTGATTATGCGCAACGTTTATACCATAATTTGCATGCAAATGAAGAGAAAAATGTAAGAAAAATGCGAAATAAGTAGAGAAATAGGTATAGGATCAGAGGATTGAACATCGCTGGGTAAATTGGAAAGTAATTCGAGAAAACTTGGGAAAATTCAAGTGAGATACCATCATAAAAGTAAAGATGGACAAACAGCGGGAGCTTATGTAAAACTAATAAAAATGTTTTTAAAATCGGTAAGCTGTTATATGTATTTGTAGAAAAGCTATAAAACAAACTTTAAATCTATAAATTTCTCTCTTTTAGTCTTAAACTCTCTTCTTCTAAATTTCAAGTATTACCCATTTAAAGCTAATGAATTGCTCTGACATTGTTTATAGTTAGTAAATTTAAAGCAGCCGTAATATAGACACAATATTATTGAACGTAGTCTGTGCTCGCAGTCATCAATCACGTGCATTTGATGGAAGATAATCGACGCAATATTGCGTACCACACACAACCTCTACATCCAAATTGCATCCCTCTTCACGCCCACTCACAGAGAAAAAAAGCCACTTGAACATTTTTGGTTCAATAGTTTCAATCTTGTCAGAAAGGAAGGGGGGGGGGGGAGGGGCAACTAGGTGGTAGTGGGGTCAGTAGGTAGTACCATTTGCCCATTAGCGCTCGTTAGTGCTGGAGAAACAGCGAAGAGGGAAGAAGGAATGGTAGTCAGAAAGTTGGACGACAGCGCGACATTCTTCTTGTTCGACACGCCATCTAGCGACAGGCAGCAGCAGCAGCATCATCATCAGCTGAAATACGTGCTTCTTCTTGTTGACAAGAGTTTGATTGATCGTTTTTGATTGATTGATGTTGCGACCACGTGAACGTCGTACTGGACAACAACAACAACAACTTTAAAATCATTTGCGAATGGCAAAAATTTTATTGTTTCTCAACATGGATTTAATTATGTTTCTGTCACATCCCTTCTCTAGATTTCCGAGTGGGTTTCCTTTCTCCCCCCACTAACCACCCACTCGTTGTTGGCTTAATCCTGGTGCCATTGAAGAGACCGCAACACGACACAATTTGTCATTTTCAATTTATTGAATTACCATAAAATGCAAGCGACACAATTTATATTTATGTTGGGCCTCTACAACTGCGGTTATCCAAATTTGTTGTTGTGTGGTTGTTGTTCACATTGTTGTTGTTATTATTGGTCGTGGTATTTCACTATGAATTAATTTATTGTGAGAGTTTTTGTTGGACAGCAAAACCACATGATTTACGAGCGACAGTTTCCCAAAACAACGAAGGATTGTGCTCGAAATTTGTCAAAGATTTTTTCTTTTAACTTTTCGGCAAGGTAAATACGACAAGGGGACATTAACGACGCAATTTTCTCTGTGTAGAAAACATTGCAAAAATTTAAAACTTGCTTAAATAATTAATGGTATGGCTTGACAGATTTTCAACTTCATTGAAATTATATTAAAATTAATAAGAGTGTCAAAAATAGTATAGTATTTTTAATTTAAAATTGTGAACATATTAAACTACTTTATTTTTGGGAATGTAATGGATTAGGAATTAAATATTATTTATTGTATTACAAAAGAAATTACCAACCATATAAATAATAAAATAAAAGCTAAAATATTTTCCCTATTTATATTAACTAACGTTTTCTAATTAGAATAATTACACTGTCTACCTTAAGCTGTTGACAAAAGGAAATTTCAAGAATATTTCTCCGAAACCATAAAGTTTATTTAATTAATTACAGTTGCCTCGGAACGTAATAAGCTAAGCAAATATCTGAAACCCTCAACATTACGTAAACAAATATTAACAACGGGTAAAAATTATAATGAAAATAAGTGGAAGAAAAACATAGCCACGTATGTGAGAGAAATGTGGACATACGCTGCCAATCAGCAAAAGTTAGCCACAAACAAACCAGAAGGCAAATAAATATATGAGTGGGAGGAGGGAGAGGGTGAGGAGGTCAAATAACTTCACACCTACAAAAACAGAAATTAAGCAACCAATGTCGGCAAAAAAAATTCTCATATACACACACATAAATATTATATATTTTTTTGATATATATTTGTATCAGCTTTTTTTTATTTTGTTGGGCAATCAGAAAGAAACGTCGAAAGATAAACAAACAAAATGAACTTTGGCTTTTTTTTTGGCTACACTGATAACCCCTGACAACCCTGGCTGACAAAAAAATACACCCAAGCAAATAAAGTCGCGCATTTAATTTACATGTGTGTAGAACAAGGAGGGGGCGAAAATTGGTAGGAAAAGGGAAGCAAGTGGCGGGAGTCCAAATATGTTGGCACTCTTAATGAACATGCACATAAATCTTGAGTGGTTTTGATGTTGATCCCTTGGAAAAGCCATCAACATCTTTCAGGAAAATCTTCACACGGCGTCAGCCATAAATATGCTTAAGAAACAAAAATACTGCCCACCTCCTAAATAGCCCATTGGTATTTTTATGTGATTTTAAGTGTTTTTTTGTTTTTCTCCCTCACAATTTATTTTTGCCATCTTGCCACCTGCGACATTTGCCTGATGGGCAGCCAATGTGGGCGTGGCCAATGCTTTCAATTGGTTAGTCAAAAGCGGAACAAAACTTTTCGTTTAAAAATAAATG
Organism: Drosophila neotestacea; assembly: GCA_035044365.1. NCBI lineage: Eukaryota > Metazoa > Arthropoda > Insecta > Diptera > Drosophilidae > Drosophila > Drosophila neotestacea. The sequence goes on from JAWNMD010000344.1 coordinate 292,252, forward strand.
TAGAGAGACACAGAGAGAGAGAGAGTGGGAGAGGAAGAGAGTGCACGCCAATGGGAGAGCAACAGAGTGAAAGAGAGAAAACTTTGCCTAAGCACATTTGATTTTAGTCATTGTATTTTTAGCAATTTAAATTAATTTATTTGCCAATTATTGAGCATCGAAAACATTTATTTTAATTATAGTCTGTATATGTGTTTAAGTGAGCGAGTGTGTGTGTTTTTTTATGTATATAATTATTTAAATGGTCGCTTAATATTTTTATGACATTCTCGAATGAGTTGGGCGTTAAAATTTTGTTGCGGCCTATTAAGAAAATGGCTGCAATTTGTTAGCATATGAAATTATGCGACATTTCGGCAGAGCATTTCCCACTAAACAATTACGAGTTATTTTATTAGCAAAGTAAGATGCAATTGAAGAAGTCTTGGTAGTCTAAGTATAAGACGAATGTTCTTTAGATATGATTAGATAGTAATCAAATAAAAGAAAATTATTCTGGCAGTTTTCTTCTCAGCACTAAATAAATTATTTTATATAACTATGGAGCTCTTCAAACTAAGAGACCTTTCCAGTGAAAGACAAGACAATATCTATAAAGCTAAAATTCAATGGCCAAAGCACGTGCTGGAGTGTGTAGTGTTAAGCAGACATTTCCCAAAAAATACTCGAAACCATTGGACGCATTTTCCCTATGAAAATTGCGAGTGCATTGAAAATTATGCAAATTGCAAAAAGGCAGCACAAGAGGGAAAAATTGTAAAGAATAAAAATTGATAGCGTCATCAACGTTATAGAAATTTAATAAAGACGAAGGAGACGAGGAGATGAAGCAGACCAGCAGGGGGAAAATGCAATTGAAAATTCATATACGATTATAACAATAAATATAAAGAATAAAGAAAATCGCATTTTACAGAGCAGCAGGAGACGGAGATGAATTCGATAAATTGCAAAGAAGTTTTTCCGTAAAATTGCAAAACGCAATTATTCATTGCAATGTCAGCTTTTGATCTTCCTTTGACATTTGTTTATATTTCAATATTTCAATGGAATTTGTGTAAAAATTTAAATAAATTTGGGTTGATTCCACTTCACTTGATTTCTACCAACTTTTGGCCTTAAAATTAAATGAGTGTAGCTTTTATAGTGTAGTGTGTATTATATAAATGTGTTTGTGTTTGTGTATGTGTAAATGTCAGTGTGTAGGTGCATTATTGTGTGTATATATTGAATTGTGAATTTAGTTTTAAATGTACTTACGGCTCTCAAGCACAACAACATTTTCGGGTATAGAAAACAGCGACTTACCTAAAAGTAGATAAGAAAATGGGAAAAATAATATTGTTTAGTTATTTTGTTCAATTGTTAAATATTTGAAATATATATATGTACATATATTGTATAACTGTATATCTGTATATATATATATTTATCAATATAAAAAAAAACCATTCAAACAGTGAGTGAGTAGTACAATTCAATTTGGATAGCTATTCAATATGTTTAGCGACAAATGTTGTGGTATAGAATAAAGAGATATGTAAGCTTTAAATACTACAAATAACATGGTGTTTTCCAACACTTATCAGCACACACACACACACATACACACGCACTCACACAGCTCTATTTTCTGCTGCATCATGTCACAACATGTTTATTTTTTTGTATGTGGCAACTTGCCGCTTACCATTATGTTGATATCCACCGGGACCATAGCCAGTATTCAATGCATGCCGCTTGCGATACCCATTGGGACTTATAGACCCTATACCCATAAGATGAACACCGGGACTATTTGTGCCCATCATGAGACCCGTGGACAACGATTGTGCCTGATTGTGGTTATAATTGTAGCTGTTCTTGCTGCCAGCAAATCTACGCACAGGCTGTTGCATGCCACTGAGGAACTGTGCCGGCGGCGGCTGTTGTGCCGGCTGTGGCACAGACGATTGTTGCAGCAATGGTAATTGAGACTGTTGCGGTGGCTGCCACATATAGGCACCTGTTGTATTTGTCTTCAAGTTATCCATTTTGGCAGTAACAAAACAACAAAACTTGCAACAAAAATGTACTTTCAATCTTTCAAGAACTTCTTTAGCAACAATTCACTTTGATTTGCGAACACAACCTCAAAACGGTCACGTGTTTTTGTTTGTTCTTTTTATGTTTTTCTTTTTTTTGTAAGAATTTACGTATTGTATTTTTGTGGGAACACTTTTCAGTAACACGTTTCACTGTCGAATGATTTTTCAGCTGCTCTCTTCTATCAGATCACAAATTTACAAAGCCTACTTTGATTTAATAAATTATTTTTGACCAGCTCTTCACAATGATTTGCGATTATGAAATGACAGGTCAACTATTGATTTATCGGCAACAGTATTTTCTTGGATTATAAATCGATAATTTCCCGAATTTGGTTATTTTTATATACTGCAATTAGTATTGCAAAAATCATAAATGAGAATAGTAATAAAAAGGAACACTGTTCATTCATTCATCAGTTCATTTTAGCACACTGTTTTTTTTTATTTTAAATTTGATAACCGTTAACAGTTCAATTTACTAATGCCCCATATTTATAAATTCATTTAAATTTTATTATATAACATCTTTTTTGTTGGAATTTTGAGCCTCTTGAAATATAAATTAGTTTTCAACATTTCACCATTACCTAATATCTAGTTACATATTCAAACACAGTAAGGAAATCTGCCCAAAAATTGTTTTTATTTATTTATTTACTTTTTTTTTGAGGAAAAACTTTTAGGCAACTTTCGTTGCAACTAATTTTGCATGCTTTTTGCCTAAATGCTTAGAATAAAATTTGCCTTTTTGTGCTATTTTCTTAGACTTTTCCGGCCGCATGGGTTTCGAGTTCTTAAACAAAGGACAAGAAGAAACGAAATATTGCACATGACAAAGCAAAGTTGCAGCAGGATGCTGCCAAAAAGGCTTTAACCATGCCCCGATGCGTGTTGCCACCTCTAAAGGACTCACGGGCATGGAAGAGCGCGCAGAAAGAATGACTCGACATGCTCTGCATGCGTGTGTGTGGGTGTATGTTTGTGTGTGTGTGAAGTTGGAGTGTGAGTCCGGAACGTGGCCATTGTGGCAAGTGCCAAAAATGCCATGCAACTGACAGACAGACAGAGAGAGAGAGAGAGAGAGAGAGATAGAGAAAAAGAGAGGGAAGAACGAAAGAGACGGCGCAAAATGGCAGGCAACACATTTGTAAAATGTGGCAAGAGAATTTGCACTGGCCACGAAATAAAAAACGTGCAACATCAACTATAACAACAACAACAACAAGTTCTACAGGAGTGTAACAAACTTTAACCACAAATGCAAAGTTTTAATTTTTTTTGTTTTTTGTAGCAATGTTTATTGTTGGAAATCAAAAGCAGGTGACGCAAAAAACATCAAAATTGCATTAAGTGCCAGCAGATTACAAGTTTTATAAACAAAACCAACAACCATAATAATGGCAAAATAAAAAAGTATCTTTAATTGTATGCAAAATTAACACAAAGAATGTAGGGATAGAGGCAGCTCTAATGCCCGAGGTTGTGAGGGTGTGTGAGTGTGTGTAACACACACAAAAGAAAAGCACTTTAACAGCTTTTATCCCCCAGTAGAGAAAAATTGCTTTTATTTTGCGTTGCGTTGCCAGGGCTGCCATTAGATTTTATGATGAGTTCTGAGTTCAGTTGCTGTTGTCTTTGTGATTTCAGAAAATGGATCAAAGTTAATGGAATCTTTTTGTACTAAGATTAAATTAAGAGCTAAAGCTTTAAGCAGCTAAAATGTCGAAACATCAAGTATACGTTACTCAATTAATTGATTTGACCAAAAATAAAGTTACTATGTTTTTCAGAGAGTATTTTAACTGTTTTTCAATAGTTTCTTGGAAATAAATTTAAAGAAATTAACACATTCACTGTGTTGAATAATATTTACAAATAAAACAACACGTCAATTTCTTTTTTGGTAACACAACAGTTACTTGAACAATTATATTTATGTTAAGTAGTTCCTATGAACTTTTCCAAAAATACAAATACAAAAATTACCATAATTTTAAAAACTAATACTATAAGTATTTATTAATTCAGGTTCTTGAAAATGTCAGATTATGTATCAAATTTGCAACTTGTTAAAATTTAATAGCATTTAGGAAGTATAACTGTACTTCACACACACACTAACACTTACGGATAGAGAGAGAGAGAGAGAGAGAGAGAGAGAGAGAGAGAGAGAGGTGAAAAGTGTTTTATGTTTTATGTTTAAATCACAAAATGGCCTGCCTAATGAGAACTGAAATGCATTTCATTAGACGTCTAGAAGTGCCAGGCACTTCAAAAACTTTAGTGAGCCTCTCCAACTAGCACCACCCTCTGGCACCCTTTTCCTTGCCCCTCCTTTTACCACCCACGCTCACACTTGACCCAGTTTATTGTGTAGCTCAAAGTGCGTTAATTGCTGGCACGGGGCTTCAAATGTGAGTTGACAACAGTTCAGCGAGAAGAGAAGAGCAGAGAAGAGAAGAAATGATGAAGTAACATGGAGGGGGCAGGAAACAGGGTCTCACTTGAAGCGTAATTTGATGAATTATATACATATATGTATTATATATAGGGGTTAGATGCCAAGTCTATACCATAGATCACTTACAAGCCATTAAGCAAGCATTGGAGCCTGGCTGACAGCAAGGTCTATGAATGTATCTTTTAGAAAAATAGATACAAGTAGTTGTCGCCTAACTGTGTCACATTTGCTCTGCTCAATCATTTGTTGCAGACAAAAGAGCAGCAACAATAACACAAAAGCATACACAAAAATGCATAACTAAAACAACAATTTTAATGAAGTGTATCTAATATAGAAATTAATTAAACATACAAAAGACCGAACCGAGCCAAAGAAATGAGAGGACAGCCAAAATATGGTGTAAATTTCAAGATGTATGTATTTGCCACATGCCACATGGCCCAGTCACTGTTCATTCGCGTTGAGTGGGATTGTATAAGGTGGAACAGGAAGATGGAAGAGGGTGAACAAGGAGTAGGGGATTTTGTCTTTGCCTTCACAGGTGACAGCACAAGTTCAACACGTTGAGCAAAAACAGAAACTCAGCTGGTTACCTTCCTCTTTCTCTTGGTTGTTGCTTCATTCATTATGCTTATTATATTTGCCTGTCAGCACAGCTGGGGATGAGAGACAGTAGAGATAGATAGTGTGATAGAGATAGACATACAGTTGCCACGAATGGACCATTGTTATTTTGGCATATTTATGGTCTTTCTACACACACACACCAACACACACACACACACACATAGCTGACATTGTACAGGCAAAATACTTAGCCACTGTGTTTAAATTAAATTACATACAACAAAAATTCTTTTCTTTGCCATATATTGTGGTGTCTGGTATTTTAAAAATGTGTGTTTCTACATCTTAATTATTTGTATTTCTATTACAGTTGTCAAGGCTAAAGATATACGACTTAAATTTGTGTATGCCATAGCTAATTATAATAATTACTTCTAATGTCTTAACCTCATTAATAAAACTAATTCTTTTGCATTTGAGAAAATTTATTTATTTGTAAAAATTACTCGTTTTAATATTGCCTGGCTATTTTTTTAGTATCTGTCTTTTTGAAAGGAAGCTGGACTACAAAAGAATTTTCCCCTTTCCCAAACATCTTGAAGAATTTGTAAAGAAAATTTAAAATATTAATTAAAATAATTTAAATAAATCTAAATCAAGAGTATTGATTTAAAATTGGTTTTTACTATGAGTGCATTGAAATCAAAGCTTATTTTATTTTGAAGTATATTATTATTAATTTATTTGAGTCAAATCATAAAAAATATGACTACAATTCAATGTTAAAGTCAATTCTTTATAATTTTTCCGCTAGTTCAGCTCTTAAATATTTATTTTCTTGCTGCAACATTCACTTCCTTTAGTCCAGTTAGCCAGTGGCAAAAGCAACATGCGATTTGCAATTGCTCCGCTTTTTATGGCCAGCAGCGTCATTTATGGCCAAGAGCTAACAGTATCATAGTAATAGCCACATCCACAACACGAGTACCACATCCTCGTGTGTGGGCTAGGGCAACTTTCGCTACAACAATGTTTTCATTCTCTCTCTCTCTCTTTCTGAATTTAACTTCCGTTTGTTTTCTTTATTTTGTGGCACAACTTACGCATATTTCGATTTGCGCTGTTTGCGAAAATAAACAAATAAAAGTCATCGAGCGCCCCTCGCTGATTCGGCTGCTTACATAAGAAACACGAAGATGCTGGTATTTGTTTGAGAGGGGAGGAGTTGGCTTTGATGAGCATGGTTCAATGGCTCTATGGACAGTGCACATACCAAAATTGATTTCAATTTCAATCGCAAAGGAAGCAACAACAATCGCAACAACATCGACAAGGAGAGCAAACATGTTCAATTGGTGAAAACCACTTTTGGTTGGCTGATTGTTGCTTTTATTTCCACAACGGACAACAAAATTGGAAAACTTGATTTTCAAGTTGCGGCACTAACGGAAAACGCATTTTAGACAGCAACCAGCAACGAACAACCAGCAACGAACAAGCAACAACTGTAACCAGCAGCAATTGCTCGCGAGTTTCCCAGAGCTGTCGTCGTCGTCATCGTCATCGTCGTCGCTGTTGTCATCCACTTTTGGTCGCATGTTGCTCTAATTGCATGACAAACTCTTGGCAACTTTCACACACTTTTTGGCATTATCTTTGGGCCAACCAAGGCTAAAGCCTGGCCTGGCTTGAACTGAACGGAACCTGAACCTGGCTACCCTCCACATCCACCTTTCGGGCCATAACTGTCACATATCACAGCAGAAAAGTGAAAATCTTTTGGCCAGCACAGACAGGAAATTGTTAAGCTACGTCAACCGGACGAAAGTCTTATGTAAGCAAAGCTGTAAAATAAAAGGAAAAGCGAAAGAGAAAAGCTGGCTCAATTCTGATTGAAGAAGAAAGCAATCAAAAGAGAATAATTAGTCAATTCTTAATTAAAATTTTAAATATGCTTCAATAATTCTTAATTTAAATTGTTTGAAAATAATAAACATTTTTAATAAAAACTCCAAAGTACAAAAACTTTAATTGGTTTCTTTAATATTTCATCTTATAAACAAATATTCTCAATTGTTTTTTTAACCAACAAATGTTTAATTTTATTTTAATGTTTATTTGTTTTTATAGCCACAAAACACACGTTTTCGAAATTTTTATTTGTATATTTAAATTTTTTACATTTCGATTTGTTGCACCTCTCGTAATAATTTAATAAGTTGTTAAATTCAAAGCGACAAATCTTTAAGATCATATTCACATTTAGCTAATAGGTCTTATAAATAAATACAAATTGTTCATTAATAATTTATAATTATTTTGGCTGTCACTTAAAATGAATTGACCTATAACAAAATCGACCAGGAAAAGAGATATTTTCGTGACAGAAATGAAAATGCACACAAATTGCGAAAAGCTGTTGAAACGTCATAAACAAATGCAAATATCTAGACACAGAACTATAAGTACGTAGTTTAAAACTATAAACACATAAATATATATTTTCAATATGTATGGATAGATTTAAGTGTCTGTATATTTGTTCTGCCAGCGGCAAACGCAAGTAAACAAATGGACAAATAAACAAATGGACAGACAGACAACCTCTTGCATAATTTGCCAATTTTATTTTTGTGAACAATTTCATTGAAATTGCCAAAGAGAATGCGCCCAAACCATTGGTTGACTATCAAATACCCTGCAGAGAACACATTAGAATTATCTATTATAGGTTAAATGTTCAATAAACACATATAACAAAAAGTTGTCAATTAAACAACACTCTTTGCAGCATTTAACAGGGTATTTCATATGACCAGAACTATCAACAACAACAATATTATATTGAAATTGGTTTTGCTCTGCTAGATTATTTATGATGTAGACCAGGCCAGGCCAGGCCAGGCCATGGCTAGGCCATAACCAATCCGATCAGATTTAATTTGATACGATTCGACCTGAACAGAGGCCATTCTCCGAGGGGCACTCTCACAAATCTGTTTTCATTACTTGCAATTTTTGCATTGAATTGGTTTCCGCGGCATGCTTTTCATTTATTTATTTAATTTTCCACGTTTATGCTCTACATTTTCGAATTGAGATGTCGGTAAGGTCAATGTCTGTGAAATATTTTTAGATCTTCAAAGACAAAGTTCTTGCAGTTGATCTTGTCGAATTCCTTTACTTGGAAATTTTTATTTTCAAACATTTTATAGTGATATAATAATATAATATAATATTTAGCTTTCCGGGTAGCTTGGAAAATTTAATAGTCTTAAATCTTAGATTAGAAATACTATCTCTGTAACTGTCTTTTCTTTTTAAAATTCCTAAGCCTCAACTAATGTAAAAAATATAGCGCAAGCTAACTTTGGCGCGCCAAAGTTTGGATACCCTTGCAGTGCCCTGTGTAAGCCGACAGATTTTTTTCAAAATTTGTTAAATGTTGATTTTTAACCGATCGTTCCTATGGCAGCTATATGATAGTAGTCCGATTTAAACCAAATTTGGTCAGCCTGTTTAAAACTTATTCAAACACACAATGTGTATATTTGGTTGAGATATCTTGAGAAACAAAAAAGTTTTTCATACTAAATGTTTATTTCCAACCGATCGTTCCTATGACAGCTATATGATATAGTTATCCGATTTCCACCAAATTTGGTCAGCCTGTTTAAAACTTATTCAAACACACAATTTGTATATTTGGTTGAGATATCTTGAGAAACAAAAAAGTTTTTCATACTAAATGTTGTTTTCGAACCGATCGTTCCTATGGCAGCTATATGATATAGTAGTCCGATTTACACCAAATTTGGTCGGCCTATTTAAAACTTAATCAAACACACAATGTGTATATTTGGTTGCGATATCTTGAGAAACAAAAAAGTTTTTCATACTAAATGTTTATTTCCAACCGATCGTTCCTATGGCAGCTATATGATATAGTTATCCGATCCGGCCGGTTTCGACATATGTACTGCGTGCAGCAAAAAGACGGACCTGTACCAAGTTTCATCAAGATAGCTTCAAAACTGAGAGACTAGTTTCAATAGAAACAGACAGACAGACGGACAGACGGACCGACGGATAGACGGACAGACAGACGGACATGGCTATATCGACTCAGCTCGTCGCCCTGATCAAGAATATATATATACTTTATGGGGTCTGTGAGGCTTCCTTCAATGCGTTACACATTTCGTGACAAAATTATAATACCCTCTGCAAGGGTATAAAAACATGAGCAATTCAACTTGAGGCGCCTTTCGTCTATACCATACCCAATTTTAATCTGTATCTGTAATCTCTTATACAGAGCGAATAACAATATGTTAGCAAGCTAAGAAAAGTACAAACAAATTGTGGTAAATACTTCTGTAGTTAGAATTTGATTAACGTGACTAAAATTCTATGAATTTTGCTCGGAAAGCATGTGCTACTTCTACTGCTAATGTTGGCTGGGATAATTGCGCCTACAAACTACTTTGATAAATAAAAACGACTCAAAAAGAAACCACCAATAGATTGATTTACAGATCTGACTTAATTGCTTTTATAAGTAATTAAAATGTATAATTTGAATAACAACAATAACTGCAACTTGCTTTTTTAGCTAAATTATCGATTAATCGATGTCTTAAGTGACAATGAATTTTCTAACGTAGTTAGTTACTTAACTTTACATTCGTTACACGCTGTGTTCACTCGATATAACGTTGTTTATGCACCATTAAGTGTCCATTTCATTGTGGGCCATTTATCAAGAGTTCAGAAAAGTCGAAAAAAAAGTTATAAGTCAGCAACTCAGTTGCTTCTGCTGCCAAGAAGCAACCAAAGTTGGCCACAAAAAATTGCGGCGAACACATGCCACGTAGGCAAAAGCCGCGTTTGTCATAATAAAAGTTACTTAAAAATTGCATTGCAAATATCTGGGCGCACATAAATCAATGAATGTGGTTGCTGCTGGGCATAAAGCGCACAACGTTGCGTATGCGTGATTTATGTTTGTGCTGAGTGTTGAAAAAATATACGAAAATGTTTCTTAAAGACGAGCATAGGTTGGCAAAATGACTAATTGCGTATACGCCACATGGTTCGTCACAATTTTTGGATTTTAATTAGCTGTGTTTGTGTTTCGAGCTCGCAAATGAACAAACTCGAGTCAGAATAAACATAAACTTAATGCAGGAGGTTCCTTTGTAGACGTGTTCGTATAGGCCCTTAGTTGCAGCTGTTGCCTTGACTCCTGTTGGGCTCACAAATTTGTTGCAGCTCAAATTTATTGCTGCCGTGCGCCTTTAGGCAATCAAATAAGTAAGGCAAAGGATCAGGGTTAAGGGAAAATATCCTACTTTTTGAAAAACTAGTCATATCAAATTGCATGAAATAGAAAATTATAAAATTTATTCAGGTGTTTTTTTATTTTAAAGTAGAACCACTTTAAAGGCTGAAATACTTTTAGAACATTTTATATATTAGTAAAATCGTCATAAGGAAGTTCAAACGTACTCCTTGCTAACATATTTACATATTATATACCAAAAATATGCATCTTCTTTGACAAGTTTTGACATTTAATTGCATCGTTTGCTTGCCATGTTTATGAAATATTTTTGTGCCAGTTGCAGTTGCCACACCTTGTCTGTCTCCTTCCCTTTCTAGCGCATATGTGTCAGCGATTTTAATAAATGGTAGCGCTCCCAACTGAAAACTGAATTCTCTGGAGCATTTTGTGGCTTGCATTGGGCACAAGTCGATGAGGCACAGTTGGAAATTTGCTATTTTTCATTTTATTGAAGTGTTTCAAATTGTTTTTCGCTCTTCTTTTTTTTTTTTAATTTGCTGATTGCCTGCAAATGCAGCAGAGCGTGGAGGAGAGTGCGGTAAATGGAGAGCAAGTGAGAAATAGGAAAACGAAGTGGGATTGCAATTTGAACGCTACTTTTGAGGCGTGTAATTGACTTTAGTTATGGCCAAATAAGTAGGCAGACCAAATTTCCTTAATGCAGGAAATCTATGCTCAATACCAAAGTAAGACACATGATGAATAGTTGAAGTCATTACACAACTAGAGTCTGGATTAAGGGAAAGGTAAGTAAATATAGAGTGTCAGGAAGAAGCTTGATTAAAATGGAAGCTCATTTTAAATCAGGAAGATAAACATTGCAAGAAGGAGAAATGAAGAAAATGGCAAGGCTTTTCACAAAAATGTGGAACTGTTAGAATCAATGCAAGTGGTAATGAAATCATAAATGGATTAAATAACACAATAAGTTGATATTTTTCTTTCACTTGAATTAACACAAATTTTGTAGTGTTTACCAGTTTTACGCTTCGCTTCTCTTCACTTTGGTTATTCGTTACGCTTCTCGCTTTTGACATCTTGTAACTAGCATTCCTTAATAATGTTACATATAATGTTACTTTTAGAAACATTTGTGGCCTAATTGGTCACATAGACAGCCTCTCGAATAATAGTTAAATCTCATTTGTTTTATTAAAAGCTGAACATTAACAATTCGATTCAATATGTATTAATGTGTAAAGACAAGCCCTGTTTAAACATTTCATCTCAATGTTTCCTTTTTGGAGCCTAAAGAGATTTTAAAAGAAAATTGCGACAAACATATGTAAAAGTATGTGAAATTCCAAGCTGTTGGCAAATTTGTGGCCAACATTCCAAATAAAGAATTCAAGCAAATAGACAATGAAACCGAAACCGAAACAGAAACACGCAACACACACTTGCTTAAAATCTCATTATGTAAAGTACAAGACAAGGAGGGGGAATATATGATAAAAGGAATGAGAGAGAGAGAGAGTGTAGAAACAAAGAACTGAAAATGATTACCACTTTTACTTGGCTTGCTGCAAATTGAATTGATTTTAATCTGCATACACTAAGGGAGCCTACAGGAGCTGTTGCTGCCTTGTGCCAATAAAATTTGCATTTGAAATCGCTTTTCAAAACAGCACAAAATATACAAAAAAAAAAATTGCGAAAAAAGTTAAAAAACGTAAAGAAAAACTTGCACAGGCGCAGTATCTATTACATGTGAGTGTGTGTGGGAGTGTCTTTTAGGGCGAATTAAATTCTGGCCAATAAAAAAGTTTAAAGCAAGCACGCAAGTAACTTTTATGCGTGTGCAGAAAACGATAAGAGTTTCCCTCTCCCCCCGATAAGGGTGTGTATCTTTGTGAGTGTGTGTGTGGATGTTACGCTTGAACGCAAATAAACTTAAAAGACATATGAAAATCAGTTTTTGAATATTGGCACAAGGCAAACAACTTTGCTGCCAGCTTTTAGAAACTCCTCCCTATCACACACTCCAACAGATTGTTGCTTGCCTCGGTGTGTGTGTGTGTGTGGATGTGGATGTGTGTGTCCTGCAGGAACATTCCTATCCATTTTCTCTTGGCACGTAGCCAGGAGAGGCAGGAGTTTACTTCCTCATGAGCATATCATTACAGTGGAGTGGAAGAGGGTGTATTTGCCTATCTCAATGTCTACGGACAAACAGCAAGTAAAATTTCGATTTCTGGTTCATTACTTGGCAAAGTAGACAGAAAAAAAAATTATTATTTCTTACTTTTGAGTTGTGTTTTCGTGTACCCTGTAAACTAGCTGATGGCAGCGATAGTTTTGAATTTGGTTCAATTTTAAAACTGATTACAATTGTATTTTAAAAGATACAGACTCTAATGAAAAGCATGTTTGATTTTCAACTGAATATTGAGGTTTTTCTTAAAATTCAATCCAAGTTGCTAAAGTGAAAAGTTAAAATATCATAATTTCAACTTATTTGCACATTGAAATATCTAATTAAAATTCCCAAATAAACAGCTTCGCATAGGGTAAAATAGTATTGTGTCTGTTGGCATGTTTCGGCATTTTCGGTGCATTATTCATTATGCCAAATGCCACTTAAAACTCAATTACCACAGCCCGTACTGAGAGTTCACAAATATACTCAAAGCATTCACATAAACAGCCCACGCATCCATGCATCGTTGGCGAAAACATTTTCAAAATCATTTCGAAAAAAAAGAGACAAAAATATAAGCGCAAAAGCAGCCGCAACCAAAAATCATTTTCGATGCAAATTGCGCGTGGCCAAATTATAAAAGCAAATGCGACACGAACTGAGAACCTATGCAGGAAGAACTGGAAAATTAAAGGATGATAATAGACCTGATGAAAAAGAAAATGCATTTAATGTAGCTTAATGAAAAGGTAGCTGAATCAAGAGAGTGTGTGTAAAAGTATCGCCCAAAGAGAAATGATAAAATTCTAACATTAATAACATAAAGAAAAAGCTGATTACAAAAACAGGCGTTAGGCTTTATATGAAAAAATCAGTTACTTTACTTTTACTTCTTGTCTTGAGAGCTTGGCTAATTTTCAAAAATTTGAGGTATAGTATTCGCTTAACCTTAAGCACAATTCATTACGTTGAAATCTATTTTCATCTCACGGAACTAGCTTAAAGCAAGAGAGAGAGAGAGAGAAAGAGACAGAGTGCACAGCGTCATCAATTAAGAAACCCTTTTGCCAAAATTAGCGCACTCAATTAATTTCAAAACAGTTTACCCAACGAGGAGCCAAACGCCAACACTTTTAGTTAGCAGCTGCCACGCCCACACCCGCCCAACCATCTACTCTACACCCTCTACTTCAGCTAACCTCTACACTTTCTCATACACACAACTTGACAGTGAGTGAAATTTCAATTAATCAAGCTGTGTGTGCGAAGCGTGTGGAATTGGGGTAAAGGTGCACATTGGGCACAAGGTGAAAGGGACTCGCGTTTTTCGTGGAGGTGTCTAAAGAGAGACAGAGAGAGAGCTTTCAGGGGAGGGAAGTGGGTTTAGACTAACCCATGTCGACATTTCAGATATAGTCGAAATTGATGGCAGGATACAAGGATATGAGAAGGCAGCAGCAGCATGAGAACTTAAACGTGTATTGAAATGAAATTTACAAAACCAAAACAAGTAAACAACAATTGATAGGCGACTAATTGATACCCTGTACCACAATGCTAATGCAATAAATAATAATAATTAAGTAAAACTATTATAATAATTAAGTAAAACTATTATAAAATTTAAGTAAAACTATTAAAGTACAACTGTTACAAATCCATCAATTAAAAATTAAAATATGTTAATAATTAAAATAACTAAGCCAAACTATTACAAATAAATGCATTTTGTCAATTCATTTATTTACAGGGTGTTGCTATTTATTTAAGAAATATCTAAGCGATGAGTTGCCCACTTTCCTATATGGCTGCTGTTTGCAGGTGGTGATTAGTCATTATTTATTTTCAAATCAATTAGTTTGCCTTGAATGTACCCTACCCCCTCTCACAGAGGGAATACACAGAGGGATGAAGTGTTTGCAGACATAAAATTCACGACTCATTGACAGGCAAAAACATTTTTGCACATTATTCTTGTGGCTTCTTTAGAATCTTTTCATCATTTTGTTTGGCTAGGGTGCGGGTAAAATAATAATTTACATGTTGAAAAAGATAAAATTGTTTTTCGAATAAAATATCAAATGACGAATCTTCAACTCTCTAATTGCCAATTATATGCAGTTGGATCAGAAACCACAACATATTTTGATGGAAAACTAATTAAATTGCATTTGGTAAATTTGCTCTGAGAGAATTTGTAGAGAATAAATTTCAATGAACAATTTTGTGTGTGGCAATTGAACGATTGAGGAAATTAACGCTACATTTGAAATAAAGACGTCATTGAACAGAGAGAGAGAGAGAGAGAGGGAGAGAGAGACGAGCAAAATGAATAAATGCAAATATAAATGTCAGCAGCTGAATACTAATACTAAATGATACCCAGAAGACAGCCAATGAAAATGCGTTCGACTCTTGCTCTGATAAAAGTCAACACAAGTGACAGAGACAAGAAATCAGATAGAGAAAGAGACAGCCAGAGATGATGGCAAGAAGCAAATGAGCTAAAATGTAAAACAGGAAATTAAATTTACGAGAATTTACACAAAAGCCCGAAGCGAGCAAAACTGTTGCATATCTCATCTCTCGAAAGAAAGTGCAGCTTCAGTTGAAAAGGACTTAAGTTGATACTGAGGGGATTTCACTTAAAGGAATTCGCAAATTGCACATTACTTTGAAAAAATTGTAGTGGATATCTTGGGGATTATGTCGTAGATGATGCCAGAAAACAGAAAATTGTAATCCCATTTAAATTGTTAGCATGCCAACGAAATCAAAATGTTTGCTAACGGTAAGTATATTTGTTAGGTTGGCAGCAATTTTCGTAAAGTTAATTAATAAATAAGTCCCAAAAGTTGGCAGCTAATATTTTATAAGTTTTTGTGTGAGTATAAGTCTTATTTTAAGCAGGTTGGCAGCTCTATCACAATTACCATTAAGTTAGAAAACTGGTATATGCTAGTAAGTCAATATGATTAACAGTTCAATTTAGCTCTTTCAACTTATTTCAAAGCTCAAAGCGATTAAGTCGAATTGCCTTTAACATTTGGAAAATACTTAGAATATCATGTGAAAGAGTTATTCTCTCTTTTGTCTGGAATATTAGCTTAAGATCTTTGACTCCTCGCTTCGTTTTCATTCAAAGCAGAATATTTGGTTGTTCAATGACTGAAGCACTCTTTGGTAATCAGATTTTCGACAATAAAGGCCTCTGCTGATTGCCAGAAGCAGAAACAGAACCAAAACCAAAAGCTCAAGGCTGGTGGTAGTCACAGAATAGACAGAGGTTCAACAATAATCCCTAGTTCCTGTTGATTGCCAATGATGTTGTTGGTCCAAGGACTTAATAGTCAGATGGTCTATCTTTGTGATTTTCTAGTGCTTCAGATCTCTTTGGAATTTGACGTGGATGCATTTGCATTGTCTGAGCACTTTTCATTAACTTGTTAAGAGAGAAGGAATAATAGGAAGAACATCAGGTGCAGTCAGATGATGTATGTGATTTTTCGAATGTTGCTATAGCATTTAAAGCTGGCTTAATGCTACAATTGGAGAGATGGGGGCAACATGTGGTATTGTGGCATCTGAAATTAATCAAATGAGGCAACTACGATGTACAGAATACTCAGTCGAGCATTGTATAAATCAGTCTCGCCTGGAAATAGTTTTGTTTAAACAGTTGCCGGATATCCCTCATCCGTTCCGTTGCACAGACAGTCAGAGGAAAGAGTCAAAAGTCAAGAGAACCATTCATCAGAGCCAGAGTCTGTTGCCAGGGTTGCCAGATTGCTGTGCAGTATAATAACGCACTAATTTGCATTGCAGGCACTGAAGGCAGAAGGCAGACAGCAGAAGCCAGAATGCAAAAAGGACAACACATGCATACACATCCTCTTTTTGGGGTATGAGAGAAACAGGGTTAAAGTAAATATAGCATTTAAAACCCATGTCACATATGTCGACCGTACCAAGCCACGCCCACGTCCATGTACACACAGCATGTGGGCGGGCAACAAATGAAGCGCTGCAAATATTATTTTTTAATGAAATTCCATTTAAAACAAAATTTATTCAGCCACGCAGAGACATACACAGCTGGTTGGAGAGCCCCCTGAAGGGACAGAATCCTCCTAGCAGTAAGACAACATTAGAAGCATTTTCCATTAGGTCGCGGGCAAAACTTTAATTGAATAAGTTTTTTGTTGTTGTTGTTTTAAGACTAAAAGATGTAAAGTGCAAGAGAAGAGTAGGAAAGAGAGGGAGAGTAGGAGGGCAGAATGAATGAGAGGAAGTTTTATATCTCGGTTTTCTACTCGGTCTTACTGTCAGTGCATGCAATTAATTTGAGCACTGCATAAATGTAACTTGTCTGTAAACGTTTGTTGAGAGAAAACCCAACTAAATAACACCCTCTAACTGAGGATCCACAAACTTGTCTATTATTTCAGTGCAGTAGCTAGTAGCTACGTCCCTTTGCCTGTATAAGTACATAGGGTATTGAAAAACTAAAAGTCAGCTTGAGCTCAGTTAGTTAAACTGTCGTCTTCTGGATTGCTGCTAATAGCAATGTTTTTCAGCTTCTGCTGCATTTTGCCTCCGTCGTTGTCATAGTTACAGGCACAAGCACAATCACAATCACAAGGCTGAGTTACAGTTACAGTTTTTCATTTTCATTTTCATTTTTCCCAGCATTTGGCTAATTCAATTTCCTGGCCATCGTCGTCATTGCATTGTGTTTGGGACAACTTGTCTTGTCTTTTGTTACAGTTACAATTTTCCCAACGTCAACAGTTAAACAGTTTGCATATTGCGCAACAATAACAATCACTAAAGTGACCAAAATGAGGACCAACGGGGTAGGGATGGGGCAAGGAAAGGAAGCTGGTTACTGTGGGAGAGAACTTTGCTCTTGTTTTTTTGTGTCTTGTTGGCCACTAAAATTGTCGTCGAAATTAAACGCTTAACTGGGCTGCCAAGCGCCGATGACAGTTGCACAATGTAACAACTGTCATTGTGTATATTTGTGTGTGTAACTGTGCGTGTGTTAGTGTGTGTTAGCGATGTGGCAACGCCAATTTATGTCGCATGCATCTTTGAACACTGACAAGTGGCATGAAAAAACAGCATGCGAAAAGTTTTGCTCGTGATTGCTTGGGGCATTGCATTTTGGGGATTGATACACTCCCAGGGTGGCACTGTCATTTTGGGAAATGGATGGAGGGAGCATAACTAAATGTGGCACAATATGAGTGCGGCTTTTGGGGCCACAGATGCATCGTTACACTTTAATTGCTTTGGCATTCAGCTTAAAGTTATGTTTCTTTTAGGCAAACATTTAAGTACGTTTTGTCATCTCATCTACGTTTTCCCAATTTGTGATTTCAACGTCAAGTTAAACTAGACTGTAAGGTTGTTTGGAAAGCTAAGAAAACGGCTTAATTCTAGTTAATGTTAAACTATTTATTAAACATTTAAGTATAAATTAAATGTATCTGTTGATATCTTTTCAAACCACTTTTGTAATTAGCAAATAATGCAATTATTTGTGAATTCAAGTAAGTTAACTTTGTGTACTGAAGTGTATATAATGTCTATGGAATTTGTTAAAGGTACAATTGCTGTTAACTGTAGCAATGAGTCGCAATCTGTGCAACAAATGTGGTCAGAAATGTCCGTTAAAACTTCATTCATTTATTCAGTTTGTCCATTGACAACATTTATGCATGTTGTCAGTCTGATAGAGGCGAACTGTAGGCACTCAATCAAGTTTTTAAGGGGAATCAATGCCACTGATGCCACACTCAATTACACGCACTTACAACGCTGACAGAACAGGACATCGATGGGACAGACGACACTCGATGATGATGATGACGACAAAAATTGTTGTCGATATATTTGGGTAAAGAATAAAAAATGAAATGAAATGAAAAGCCGACAAATGTCAGTCTCAAATGGTCCGCTTTTCAGATTGAGATCGAGACTGAAAGCCAGACACAATAGCCAAAGCTGCAAGTGCCACAAAATGCGCCAATTATCGCAATGCAATAACAAAGAGGCAAAGCAAAAAAAAAAAAAGAAAAATAATAAAGCAAAATTATTATCTGGCCAGGCGTAACACAATGGAAGCTGGGTCTGATGCTCAGAAGCCGATTTGTTGTTGCTGACAACAGGCTAACAACAATGTGGCAACAACTGTTGCCAATATTTTGCAATAAAATGCCTAAAAAAAAAGATGATGTGCTGATGGGAGAGAAACACGTATATATAGTATGTATGTGCATATACACACCATATCTGATGTGGCAATTGAGAAACTTGACAACAAATTTGTTGGTCCATGTGTGTTGTTGTTGTCGTTGTTATTGTTGCTTGAGGTATGACAGCAATCAACCACGCCCACAGTTGCCTCTGGCATAGCAATCGGAAAACACTCAACTACTGAAATCGAGCTCAAGTAACTTTCAGCGACAATCGAAGCACAGTGTAAAAAACATAAATAAAAGTGCGTTTGATCAACTAAAAAGCTACCCTGTAGACAGCTACTTATTAGCTATTTATCATATCGTTTATGGAATATTCATAAAATAATAAATGTATGTCTTAATTTGTAGACCCGAAAAAAGAAGCCTATTGCATTTCAATTAATTTGAATAACAGATTTGTACTATTCTTAGACTTGAAAATAAATTAAGTAATTTGGTCTTACTGAAATACATTAAGATAACTCTTCTCAGTCACTCCAATAGTTACAGGGTATATTAAGAGAAGCCAAATTGTATATTGCAACAGCTGCTGTTGCGCGTGCTGAGTGCAAAAAATGAAACAATTTCTTTATCCACATTTCTTGTTCTTTGCTAGTTTCCTGTTTTTTTATTCTCTATTTTTTTTTGTATTCTTTTCTTTTTTGGCTGATAACTTTCAAATGCAATGCCGCAGGCTGTTATGTCATGGCAATAATGCAAAATACAGCAGGCAACTGCGAAGATGGAGTTCGATTTTTTCATAGTGGTATTGCTATTCGAAATATTCATAGAAATGAGAAAGAACTTTGACGTTCAATTTCCCATAAAAGTTGCTCTCTTCATTCTTTGACAAGTGCGAAAATATATATCAAATATGTACGAGTATATGACACACAATTCAAACTTGAATTGCATTTCTGATATAACACTCAAATAAAAAGGCCAAATAGAAACTCAAGCTGTTGCAATCAGACAAAAAAAATTCTCTTCTAAAATTCGATTTATTGTATTTATTTATCAGTTTTAAAACTATTTCAATAAAAATCAAAATGATATTTATACAATAAAATTAAATTAAACAGATTAGAGAAATTCGTCTAGAGTTTATTTCATTTTTAATAATCATATTAGGAAATGAGCATAAATATACATAAACAAATAATAAAAGATACTTTACAAGTGGTAAAAATGTGTACATATATATAAAACTGTGCGCCACTTGCATTTAAATTAAAAACATTTCCTGTTGCGGCGGAAACAGCTGTAAAAAGTAGCACAATGCGAGACGCAGACGACTCTGCCTTTCCTCCAGCCGTCAACTTCCGTTGTGGGAGGATGTTGGCCATTTTGTTTTTACAGGCTCGGATTTGCGGGACATTCAGACAGACAGTAGGGATAGCGAGCGATAGAGAGAGAGAGAGGAAGGCTGCGACTTACTTGCACTCAGGGGAAACACAACTGGGCCCCTGTTTGGGGAACTAGGGGAACAACAACTGATGACAGTTGGAGCTTAAAGGTGTGAATGATTGCCGTGAGCCGAGACGCAGCAATTGTTTGGCATTTTTGATTAGACACACAGCAATCACAAGTCCCGAGCCCATAAATATGTTAATGATAATGAATTGCAATTGAAATTGCGTTTGGGATTGGCTCGAAGGCAACTGAAGGATAATACGCTTTTCGTAGCATACTTTTGTGAGGACCAACTTTGCATTTTAATGCAGTTTAATTAATTGTCAGACAACTTTTCTCATATTAAGTGCAACAACAACAGAAAGAACAACAATTTAAATTTAATTTAACCTTACTGAGAAATGAAAAGCAACCGCAAAATATAAAGTTAACAGCCAAGCTGATTAAAAAGTAAACTTTTACTTTTAATAAAAATCACTTTTGCATTTCGCATTTGCGCGCGAAGAAGACAACCAAAAAAAAAAACAACAACAGAGAAAAAATTGTCTGAAGAAAACTTTGTGGTTAAATTAAAAATACTTCTTTTTTGTTATTTTTTTTTTTTTGGTATGCAAAAATGTTTTACAGCAAATAATGAGCAGTGCTCATTGCGGTTAGCAAGGGCGAGAGCAAAGGACAAAGGGCAACAAATGCTGCAGCTCAAAATAATAAGTACTATATTGAAATTTATTTGTACAAAGAAAAAAAGAGCGAAGCAAAAGAAAAACAAAAGCAAAAGGCAAAGCAGATTTGCATTTTTTAGCAACAGCGCAACGAAGTCAAGAAAGACACGAATAAAAAAAGAAAAACAGTTGGTGGCCTAAACAAAGAGAAAGACCGCAAAAGTTGCCACGAAAAATGGAAAAAAAAACTTATGAAAAATGTTGCAAGTTCAGAGGGAACTCACTAAAGTGAGTCCAAAAAAGCAACGGATTCACTGCAAATTAAACACGAAATTGAATTCTGCTCATAATAATTTCCCCAAGGATGCTTATTAGGCTGGCATCAACAACAGTTGCCAGGACCCCAAAGACTTCACTTGACGATTCAAATCCTCAAGCCTCTCTCCCGACATCCTGTCTGCCGACAGCTGCCATAACCTCGACTTTGTCATAAGTGCAACTGAGACTCGAGTTGATGTTATTTTCTTGAGTAGGCATGGGAGAGGAGGCAACTGTACAAGCAAGAAATAACAAAAACAAAAACACAAAACAATCAAAAGAAAGTTGGGGGAGTATAAAAGATATATCAACTATGCACAAAGCCATTTAGCCAAGCCAACTGAATAAGAACTGAATGCGTCAGACACAAGCCTATAAAGCACAGGCAATGAAAAAATAGATTTTTAAAATGAACCGAAATGTGCTGGAAATAATTTAAAATTATATGCTCTCTTTTAAAAACTCTGCTCCAAAATATTAAAAATTAATTAAAGGCATAAGCTTCCCATTTACCTATTTCATTTATGGAAATTAAATCCAGTAAAATCTAAATTGCTTTATGTTTTTAAATAAAAACTACCTAATAACGATTTCAATTTGTATGAAAGCTTTTCAAGCTGTTGTAACTTTCTAGCAACATTTGCAATATACAAAATTTTGTTCATTGTAATTAAAGTGTGTCCATAGCAATACGAGAAAATCACTTGAAATTTTCCCCTCAACAGAAACGCAACGTACCGCAAAAAAACATTACAAGGGTTAACCGAAAAAAACTACGCAAATAATTGAGAACCACATGCATTTAAAACCCTTGGCATGCCAGACAAGACAACCGAACCGAAACTGATGTCAGGGAATTTTCAAAAACTTTTCAAACTTCTGTTTAACTCATACACATTCCAGAGTTCCCTCTGAAAATAAAAATATAACTAAAAAAAGGGGTGAGCAAAAAATAGTGAAATCAATTGAATTTGACTTTTTTGACTGAAGTTTAGCTAAAAGTTTTGGCTTAGGATCTAGAATACAATGCCAAATGCCGTGGCCATAGCCAATTATCAGACAAAACAGCATTGAAGAAAATTTGCTTGCGAAACTTTTTGGTTTTTGGCTACTATCGAGAATCAACGAAATAACTCCCAAAAGAAAATAATAACAAAAACAAGGCAAAAGTTTTGTGCAATTCCCCGCAGAGACGCAGATGAAATAAAAGAAAAATGAAGATGTAGACGAAGATTAAACTAAAGCAGATATACCAAGATAGATAGAGGCTAGAGGTACAGGATACTTAGGCTTAGATAGAAGTCTCCATACTAATTGAAACCTTGGCAACGCGTTACACGAACTTCGGTTCAACTTTTGCGTAGAAATGCAATTAAAAGCAGCAACCGAGCGGCATTCAGAGACGGATTTTCCTTAATCTTTGCATCAGTTTAGCTCCCCAAAGCCAACAACAACAACAACAGCAACATCAAAAACAAAAATAACAACATACAAACTGAAAACTTTTCACTTGGCTAATGCAAAAGCAGAGCAATGCTTAAATTTTATTTACGCACAAATTAAAACATCAAGGCTAAGAGCGACGAGAAGATGAAAAAGGATAAGCCCAGGATGAGGTTTCTATAGCAAAATTATGAACGAGCGTCGCCTAAAGGCAGGTTACATAAGTTAAAGGGAAGGCTAGTTAAGTCTGAGAGGAGAGGAACCGGGTATCCATTGCGGTTGCCAGGCAAGCTTGTTTTTAGTTTATAGTTTGAGGTTTTCAGATAATGCGAAAGTTGTAACTAGGTGTGGCCTCAAGGCATTTCCACATATTTTTTCTCTCTCTCTCTCTCTCCCTTTTTTCTTTTTTGTGTTGGCCTTGTGAAATGAACCCAATCCCAGCTGAAACAAGCCTTAAGTAACAAGTTTAAGGATCAATAAATGATAGATATGCAATTTAGCAAGTTGATAAAAGGTCGAAAGCTAAGATTTTTATTATAAGCAACTTTATTAGAAGTTCGAGTCATGTCAAAAGTCGCTTTATATCTTAACGAAATGAATTTCCCTTTGTAATATATTAGCTAAAGCTTAAATATTTATTTGCATTGAACATTTAAAGAAAATTTAAAAGATCAAATGAATTTGGCAAATTTAATTGATATTTTAATCAATCTTTAACCAACTTAAAAAACATTTAAAAGCACAAAGCACTGAAGCGGAAATGTGACCATATTTTTGGTTTTATTGTGTGTGCTCTTAAACCGAATGAACTTAAGTCAAGATTTCAGTTTGACCACAAAAATTGCACAATAAACTTGAATTCAATTGAATTCGATGTGCGTTGAGCTATAAAAAATCAATTAATTTTGTACTTCACACGTGCACACATCTACACACACCCACACCCACCCACACACACACCTACAGACAACAATATCGTTGACCACATTTGTCGGAAAATGTGGTGGGCGGATGGTTTGGGGTATGCCACAAAGTCAACGAGAAAATTAATACACATGTTCTTGCAATAACGACAAAGTCACATCTTTGCTTTCATTTCAGTCCCTCTTTCTATCTTTCTCCTATATCGTTTCGTTTTTGTACTTTTGCTTTAGGGTCTTGCCATTTCCTTTAGCAGTTCCTTTGCGTTTGACACAATTTTTGGGTAAGGCAATCGGCAAATACTTTATAGCATTGTGGTTGAAATCTGAACTCTTCGATTATTTTTTGACCCCTCCAACGAGTGCAAATTGTCACGTTTAAGGACCTCCATGAAACGTGTCTGTCTATCTGTTCGATCTGGACATTTTTTTTTAAATAGATTATTGAAGCTTGTATCTGTATCTACCAATGTTGATTTGCAGTTACACTTTAAGTCAAGTTAATTAGTATAATATTTTTGTTAGTCTGGAATTTTCCTTTAATTGCGCGCATGTCACACTCAGAAAACTTGGAAAAGTTGAAGAAGGTGCCGGAGGGCTGAGAATTGGGAGGGGGTTACAAATTGTAATGATTGCAATTTTATGAGGGCTCCTCCCTAACGACAGACACGCTCAAGTGCCAACAATTAGAAAAGTTCCAACAGGCAGGTGAATAAAGAAAAAGAAATACTAAAGAAAAAAAGACTTTTTCTTCCTTAGTGTGGGTCCTGTATTTGACATACTAATGAATTTATGTAGACAATTTGCTAAATGGTATGTGACCTTTTTAACAAAGATGCGGGATGAGAAAAAATAGAAAGAAAAGGTTAGGAAACATAGAAAAGTGCTTGGGAAATCAAGAATGTAAGCTAAAGAGCACGTAATTGTTGAGTATAGTTTGATAAACTCCTTAAAGAGCCATGTTTGCTTGCAGCAATTACTTCAGTAATTACTTACAGTTGGCTTAATTACGTAAGTAATTTAACTAAAATAATTGTTGGAGGATTTCAGTTGGTACTAATTAATACAAATAAGGATAATACACATGTAAGAAAATATAAAATTGCAAACTCTTAAAGTAAAGAATATAACTACTTAAGTGTTTGAAATAATAAATATAGCTCTCAGAATCAAGTTCTTCAATTCAAATTAAAATACTCGAGCTATTTATTTTCTTTCAGAAAATGTAATTAAATACAATAATTATGATAAGTATAAGTGCTTTAGTAATTCCATATTAAACGGTAATTACGCAAGTAAATGAGATTAGTAAGTTAAATAACAGGCTGACAATAAATTTGATTAGCACGGCCAACCTAACCAAAAGTTAAGAATCAAACACTTCACCTACCTCAGAGTAAACGATCCTAAGCCTACCTGTAGCACTTGAGAACCAAATCAATTGTAACATAATCATAAAAAGAAAAGTTAATAAAATTCGAAACAACCGAGCACACACACACGCACACACACCTTTAGTTATATTCACTGAAATGGAAATGATTTTTGTTGGGATTTTGTTTGGATAATAACGATGTATAGGGTGGAGTTGGAGGAAGAGTAGGAGAAGGATACAACATTTGTCAGCTAAACAGAAACTACAAATGAATAGGCGCCTTCTACTCACTGTAGGGCTGAGGTCGTGTACCGTAAAGAGGCTCCTGCAGTAATGGTGAGCGACCATTTCCAATCTCCTTAACTGAAATGAGATAAGAGCAAACGGCAAACAATTTGCGCGTGATAAATGTTTCCACAAATTTGTTGAATTTGTTGGTTTGGTTTGGTTTGGTTGGATTGGTTGTTGGGTTGCTTTTGGATTGGTTGGTTGGTTGGTTGGTTGGTTGATCTGTTGTGGTGTGTGTGTTTGTGGCGTTTAACGAATCGTTGTATTTCTTTGTTGTACTTGTTGTTGTTTCACTAAAATCTAACTAAAAGAAGTGTTTTGTTGTTTTTAAAGAATTGTTGTCTGTCTGTTTGTATAGTTTATCATCCAAACGAAATAGAAACCAAATAAAACAAGACCATAAAAAGAAGTTATATTAAAAATGAAAAACATATCCTAGTGACTAAACCAGATGAAAATATAACAAACGAAACCAGCACCTGACCAAAGAGAGCAAACAACAAACGAGTGATATAGAGAAAGGGGGCGGGGGAACAACAGATGGAGAAAATAAAAGACAGAGACGGAGAAGGAGAGAGAGAGAAACTCATACATATCAAAGTTTCAGCTGCCGCATCACGTTATTCATTGCCTTTTGCATGTCAATGAATCAGTTTTTTTTCTTTCTCTATATGCCATATAATAAAGTATATAAAAAAACAACAACAAACAACAAGAAGAAGCAGAGCGAAATAAAAGCCAAAAACCAAAACCAGACGCAACGTGTAGGCTAAACTAATTTCATTTGAGGCTTGAGGCAGGTCAGTACACAACAACAACAACAACAACGTTATTAACAAACAACAGCGGCAACAACAAATATGCGCAAAAAAAACAACATCATGTTGAATTGAAATTCGAAATACTTATATAACAATTTCAAGTGATTTAATTTATGACAGCAAAAAGATTTTAACGAAATTAAATAAATGCTGACAGTTTCAACAGATTTCGAGTATTAGATTATAAACAAAATTAATGTTCGAAAGTGAAAAAATCAATGGGGAGATTATTTTTGGACAACATTAGATAGATATCGGGGACAAACAAAGTGTTAACGCTCCACACGTGATTTCAGGGCCAACTGGCAGCAATTGACCAGCTGACAAAGTTAACAATATGCGACCCCAATAAATGCAGTTTTGTCTACGTCTATGCCTCGTTTAGGCCACGTTCAATTGGAGTTGGCTTAGAACCTGTTCTATGCATCGATTGTTGCACATTTTTATGGCCAAAGTAGGCTAATGCTTAACATTGATTCGACTTTTATGGCAAATATATTCAACAGATCAAATAAATTCTACAATCAAATAGAATATTCTGAAAGAGAATCAAATAATAACAAAAATATTCGTTTTACCATGAACCACTAAAATGATATGGTTGTAGTTGTTCAATCACATATGGATAGAGTGTCTATTTAATCCATTTATAGTAAAATCAAACGGCTTAACTATTAACCATCTCAAAAGGAGGAGGAAATCTTTCGAAAGTCTATCCATGTTAGTATTTATACAAAGTTGAATTTTTGGAGACGATTTATATTTTGAGGATCATCTATGATTAAAGTGAATATCATATAGTTTATTGTGCTCTGCTTAAACTAGTGAAAAGGGGACGCGTCGAGAATTGCTCTTATAAACTATGATATTGTATTGTAGGTAGGTAGGTAGTTATTATTTAGAATAGAGTGCTTCAACTGACTCACCTCCAGTCACAGTAGCTGTGTGTGTGTGTGATATACGCAACGTTGCTGAAGTCGTTTCTTTCTCTTTATTTTTTAGTTTTTATTTTTTTTTTCAATTATTCTCTTCTTTTTTACTATCCACAGAACATACGGTGCACAGTGATAATAATGATGATTTCATTATGTGTACCGTTAGAATCTACATACATGACCGACTAATACCACCGGGCGTACATACAACTTTTCTACATGCCCCAAAAATCAGTTGCAATAATACGTACATATTCAGATATATTGAACTATATAGTCACATAACTTTGAACAGATCCCAATGATAAATGTTTATCGTTTTTCATATTTTTTTTTACGTTTTTATTTGAATCAACAAAATTGTAAATTAAATAAAATTTAAGCTTGGTTTGAATTTTGTGGTTCATGGCATGATATACAGAACAAAAATTATATATATAAGTAAGATATATATATATATATATATTGAGATAAATCTATATAAATCTCGATAAATAGGTTCAAACAGAAATTGTTTATCAGTTATTATTTTGGGTTTTCTTTTGTCTATCGACTTTCAGTTTGTTTCTAGCAGCTCGTCGGATTGTCAACATCAGGCACAGCAACAACCACAATTGGCAACATTTGATTCCGATTAAGATTAGCGATAACGATCAATTAATCGCTTTTCTGTATTACTTTTTCAGTTTTATGCAATAAAATTCAAAAACTTTCGCCATTCAGCGTTCGCTCAGCGTACGGCGCTTAAACATTTCAAGGATCTGTTCAAATTGTACAATTTATCGCGACTATATATTGGGATTGTAGCTGTTGTGGTACTAGCAGTTTTGGTAGTAGTGATTGTAGTAGTTCTATTAGTAACTGTAATAGCATTAGCTGTTGTTATTATAATCGTATCCTTTTTCGTTGGCGTTTCCATATCCGTTTCCGTTTGCTCCAATCCCCAATCCGTATCCACATCCGTTAAAGTTCCCGCGTTGTGATCATCATCATCATCAACAAGACCATTATCTTCAAAATGATCATCAACCACATATCGATCATGATGAGGATGATCATCTTCAAGTCCAACAACAACAATTCTTGTTACGTCTGTAGCGTCGCCGCCCGTGAAATGCATCCCTGCACACAGACAAACACAAGCGAGATAGAGATAGATAGTAGAATAGTGTTGGTTTTTTTTTTGTGATTGATATTGAGATTGTGATTAGATATATATGCATACATATATATACATATATATACATATATATACATATATATATAAATATATATCTACAAATATATAGAGACAGAGTGAGAAGACATATATATTTATATATATATAGATATATATTTGATTTTGTCTGCGAGTTTCGTTTTTTTTGTTGTGATGCTTAGTCCTGCCCAGAGATAGAGTTTTGATTTATACATACATATATGCATATATATATATGTATAGATATTTCTATAAATATATATACTTATATATATTCTATATTCTTTGCTTGCATTTTCGTGGTTGGTTTTTGAATTTCTTTTATTTTTTTTTTTGGTTTTTTCTTGTATAGATTGCATAAAATTGAAATCTTGTTTATTGTTTATTTATTTTACTTAAATTTGGTGCATTCTTGGATATTTATTTTTAGTTGCATACTGTTGTTGTTGTAGCTGTTGTTGTTGTAGTAGTAGTAGTAGTAATAGTAGTAGCTGTTGTTGTTGTTTCTTACTGAGGGAATATTGAAATAAATTTCTTATGGGTTTCTTTTCTTTTTTTCTTTTTTGGCTTTTCTGTTCTGGAACTTACACACACACAACAAAAATAGTAGTATTTGTTTTTTTTTCTCTCTTTGGTTAGGTAAAAAAGTAAGTTAGTTGGGTGGTCAAGACAGGCAGGCAGGCGTATTTTTTTTGTTTTTTTAGGTTTCGTATTATTTGCTGGGGAAAGGAGCTATGACAACGCATTTTTATTGTTGTTAGTGAGCGCCTACAGATATATATGTATATATATATATATATATAGTATATTGGATTGGATTGGGTTCCGTGTTTTGTTGTTTATATATAATTTTAGCTGTAGTTGTTGTAGCTGTTTGTTGTTGCTGTAGTAGTTGATGTTGTTGTTGTTATTGTTACTACCTTTTTAAACACTGCCATGAAAAAAGAAAAATATGAAACATCAAAATCAAACAAATGAAAAGAAAAAAAAAACTTAAAAATTATAATGATTATCTGGTAAATTTGTTAGTGAAAATTTTTATTTTTTGGCGCGTAGTTTGTTGTTGTTGTTGTTTTTACAGTGCGAGAAAAAGCTGTTGATTTCTTATTATCTTTAAAACGTGATTTTGTTGTAGTTGTTATTGTTGTTGTTCTTGTTGTTGTTTTGATTGGACTGAAATTGTACTTGTTGTAGTTGTAGTTGTTGTTCTTGTTATAGTTATAGTTGTTGCTATTGCACATTTTTGCTGCTTGTTAAAATAGTTTTTTTTTCTTCTTTATTTATTATGAATATCATTTTGAAGGCATTGGCTCTGTTGCATTGTTGTAGTTGTTGTTGTTGCTGGCTGGATGTTGTTCTTGTTGTGGTTGTGGTACTTTGTCTTATAATACACAATGTTTCTTTGTATTTGTTGTTGTATTTGATGTTGTTGTTGTTGTTGTTATATAATACAGTGTATTCGATATTTAGTAGTAGCAGTGAAAGATTTGCTATCGATAATACGATAACATAGATTTTGAAGTTGCTGTTTGTTGTTGGGGTTAATTGTTTGATTGTTGTTTTTTTTAGTAGGCGCTTGTGTTTTGTTTTTCTTGTTGTGGATTGTGGTTGTAGTTGTAGTTGTTGGTGTATTTTGTGGATGTTGTTGTGGTTGTTGAAGTGTTTGTTGCTTGCCATGGATGCTTGTGTTGATGTTTCTGTGTTGACAGGACAAAAGTTGTACGTTGAAGTCGATAGCTGCGTTTATGCATTTTATTTCAGTTTCTTTTCTTTTTTTTTTGGTATTTCCACAAACTTTTCAAAATTCAAATATTTGCTGTGTTCCTCAAGTGGCTTAAAATTTAAAATTCTCACACAAACAATCGAAAAACAAAATTTATGTATATTTTAAAGTTTATGGTTGTGGGATATCAAAGATATGTTGTAAAAGTTTTTAAAAGCTGTAGTAGTAAGAGTATGGCTTATAAGGCTTAACTAAGCTTAAGTATATAGAATTTATATCTAGGTATTCTCGTATTCGATATAGCTGTGTAAATGAATGAAAACGTGTGGCGTATTATGTCAAATGGTTAGATTAAAGATTTATTTAGTAAAGTCAGTAGGAAACATATAAAAGATTAGGCAAAAATCAAAAAAGATGTGATCTCGTGATTGTCAATCATGTTTTGTATAAGTGAGAATTGAGCATACTGATATGATTTCGTTTCAAAGCAATCTTAGGTTAAGTTTAAGCAATCAACCCGTCAATCATGGTGTGCTAAATACTTATTAATAGTGTAAAATGTGTAAAAAACTGCCTCACATTTGTTCCTTATTATTTATGGTATTGTCAATCAATCAAACATGCAGTCAATCATCATCATTTATATAGTTAATATCTGCACCTTGTCTGTATGTATTTGTAGTAATTGGGTTTAATTTATTGATCACTCTAATCAACGAATCTACACTATTCCTATACTCAAATTGATTTGATTGTCAATCGCCAACAGTTACTCTATATATATTAACAATCATTTGGTGAATTATTCTTTAAAAATCTGCATTATAACTTCCACGATGATTGTCAGTTTTGCTTTATAAATAATAATTCGTTTTTTGTTCACAGTTTCAAGGAATTTAATTTGACTTGTCCGAAAAGTAATTCCATCAATCATTAAGCCTACAATTGAATAGAATATTTGCATGGCTGATTTCAAATCCAATGAAAAGGCTTAGGCTCATCTGCTCAATTTAACTCAATGATGGGAGACAAACCTCAAGAGTTAACAGCACTTTTGATGCGCCACATTACGTTTTGAGTAAAACAAAAAGCATGTTACCAGCTTATGTGATGACCAACTGGGGAGAGAGGCCTCAAATATGCGCACTGAAGTGTCGTCAAAAACCCCAGAAACAAAGTTTGGTCAACTGTGGCAAAGTGTTCATCATATGCCACAGACAATATGCGTGTAGAAAAGGGGTGGCGGGGGGGCAAATGCTATAAAAAGCAATTTTAATTGGATCTAAATGTTAAAGTTGACGCCAATGCGTGGTCCAGAGAAAAACAGTCAACAATTATACCACGGCTGTTATTGTTTAGATTGAGGAAGGGAGGCGAAGGGTTGGCCATTATGGTAAAAGCAAATAAAATGCCCATATCAGAGGGCATAAAAGCAAATTATTCACACTGATTACACGAAGTTGTTGCCGTTTGACATAAAATAAACCACGCTGAAAAATAAACCGTTATAATTACGATGCATTATATCAGACAGGGATGGGACGAGGATTGATAAATACCCCCCTTTACCCAAAACTCCATAGGAGAAGAGCATATGGCTGAATAGTCTGGGGCAAATGTGGCACTAAAAACAAATTGAGGGTCCGAAATAGCGCAAGGCTCTAGATAAAACGAAAATAATCAGCAGGCAGCCAGGCCGAAGGACTTCCCACATCCTCTCCCCTTCCACACAAACAGATACAGATACACACACACTCACACGACACTGGCAAAAATTGTCGTGTCATAAAAATAAAGTGCCTAAGAAACAGTGAAGAGCCTTGGCAACTGTGCGAGCCGAAGGACTCTTGCCATGACTACAACAACAACAATAAGAATAACAACAGGAGTGGGGCAAACAAATGTTGATTTAGGATAAGCAGCCAACGGGGCGGATGAAATAACAAGGAACATGTCTCTTATGCTCCTTTTGAACAACCTTCGATTGCAATTTAAATAAATAAATTTTTGCAACACACAAAAGTCGTTCCGTTCCGTTTTGTTTCGTTAGATGGCGGTCGCATAATTGAAATCACAGAGTTGCCAAGGCAACGCACCGCAACGCTTTAGGGTTGTCATTGTCATTTGCATACATGCTTGTCCTCTCATATGAATTATTTATGCCCATTTAATTCGATAGTCGGATGCCATCGCCTGCTGGCCTGCACATAATAAAGCCAAGCCAAAACGTTTCTACCTTAAACCCAACTCCTCCCCATCCCTAAATAAATACACTCATGCATGATTTAATCATAAACGTGAAATAGTTTTGTCATGTTTTATTTCTTCCCTGTGTGTTTCTATTTATCTCTCTCTCTCTCTCTCTCTCTCTTTTGGCCATATTCAAAATGTTTCTATTTATGCGGCTTTTTAATGTGTTTTGTTTCCATTTTATTGTTGGGGAATGGGCAGGGGGCTTGGGGCATAAGGGTTTCCCTTACAGTTATTTGTGTTTCTGCTTTTGATGACTTTTGGCATTTTGTTGTTTTTGCCTTTTCTCTATTCAAATTAGTGTTTCGTGTGGCGGCAAAGGTACCTAATATACCCTGTAATTACGTTTGTAGCTGTTATCAAATTAAACTCCATCCAATCAGAATGCTTTACACGTAATGTTAAAGAATATCGAACAGAAAATGAAAGTTATCTGTTCAAAATCAAAGTTTACTCTAAATTGATTTAAGAAATGTTTAAAAAAGACGCTTTAAAGAGAGAGAATTTATTTTGAAAAGTCTAAGTCGAAGAGTTTTATTCTATTTTTCAATGGGTATCTTTAAGTCGCCTAAGTTACAACTGTACTGTCGACTTTTTCGTAATGCTTTGTTATTGTTATTGTCATGCATTCATAAATAAATAATGACAGCCATTACAATGCAGGTTTTTTCTCTTTCTCTCTCTGTCTCTCTTTCTATGGCTGCCTCTTTCTGTGCTGTGGTTTCTACTAACAATAAGAAGGGCGCTAGTTGGTGTTGAGGTCGTTGCTGGCATTTTGTGGTTAATTATAGCATAGTTTTGGGGGCGCTTACAAATTTTTTTTACGGTTTACTGATACGATAATAGTAGCACAACATGGCGCATATGTCAGCTGTTATTACGGTTTGCTTCCGGTCTGAGTGTTTACTTTGGACAGCTTTGGATAATACTGATTGATCGTGTGTAGCCTAAAAGGGCAAATGTGGAAGTGGAGGCACATAATTAATTAATGAGAAACAAATGTTGAATAATCATCGAAACGCATTAGATTTGCGGAAACTCTTATTATTTTCCTGTAATAATGCTAGTCATTTTGACAAATTTAAAGAGTGATTGTAATGAGCTTGAATAGCTCTTAACAACCCCATATAAAATACGATCCCAATTAGCTGACTCTTAGAGTTAAGCGACCAGCAAAACGACACTGTCAAAGTGACAAGTGCCGGAAGGTAGGGGCTGAAAGCGCATTACGTATACGTAATAGAGCAAGGCAAATGCACGTTTTGTCAAGCAAACAGAGAAAAATCGAACGTCCTTGGGCTAGAAAAGCAAAAACCAGCAGAAGGAGACTTGAAGGCAACTGTGAGTCAAGTTGGCTGACTACAAATAAAACTAAAACTGAATCTGAAAAGTAAAAGAAAAGAAAAGTAAAAAACAATTTGCAGTCAAATGGAGACAAGGCGAGTTTGTTGGCCACAAAAGAAGCACAGCTACTGAAGAACGTTGCGTGACAACACGAAACAAGCCAAATGCGATGAGCATAAGAATACATATCCATCCAAGAGTCATGGCAGCAGGATAACGAAAGAACGGAAGTAGCTTAAGGGGAAGTGAAGCACAAACCACCGCAAGACGCAGCCATGGAAAATGAGTGGAAAATTAACAAAACGCGGGTGCACATAGATAAAGTGCACGTAAAGTGTCTCGAGGCACACAACTGCCATACCTCTCTCTCTCTGTCTCCGTTGTAAATATGCAGGTAGCATGTCCCCTTCCCACCCTCACTTCCGGTTGGGGAGCACCTACTAAATATGCAGCTAGTTGTCAGTTGACGGCAGCGAACAAAACGACCCTGACGGTTGGCAAATGCAAATACCAACATTTTTGGTATACACTTGATGAAGTTTTGTTTGCTGCAAAAGTTGGGTTAGTTTCCCTTCCCCCTCCTTAACTCCTCAGCCACCCATCTTTGCCTCTTTAGTCA
The DNA here is from genome assembly GCA_035044365.1 of Drosophila neotestacea. NCBI lineage: Eukaryota > Metazoa > Arthropoda > Insecta > Diptera > Drosophilidae > Drosophila > Drosophila neotestacea. Next base: position 326,414 of record JAWNMD010000344.1, read on the forward strand.
AGTTGTGGAGCAAGTATTTTGGTTGGACGGCTGCCACTTTGTGGATTGTTTCAGTGTTTACCCAAAGGCGAAGAACAGGACACTTTTTGGTCGCTTAAATCGATTGCCTGCGGTTTACCTCTAGTTAACCCTTCCTCCCCTTCCTACCCAACAATCTGGTAGTAACAGAAAATCTTATGCAAATATTTTGTTTGCATTTTTCACTTCATATTTAACTTGTTATCGCTTTCTATTGTTTTCATTTCGTTTTTCCCCATTTCCTTTTCGTTTACTTGTTGTTCGAACCATAAATTCATGCACAATTTATGGCTTTGCACAAGTTGTGGGCGTGGCATGTCACCAGCAGCGATTTTAATGAATTCTATTGATTGGCCTGACCAGAACTCAACAACAGTTTACAAAGGCTGTCATATATAAGGTCACAGGTCAAATTGTGGCAAGTGTGGCAAACTTCGTGGATACATTGAGTAATGGAAAAGTTGCATAATGGAAAATTACCTTATAAGCAAATGGATTGTAGCTATAAGCGAAAGCTGCTTGAAGAAAGACTTTACTAGACAATCGATATTATATCTATGTTATTTTAAGTTGTGCTAATTTACTAAAGTACCTATTATTATAATTATCATATTCATTAGGATCAGCTTAATGTAATTTGCATATAAGTATGATAATAAATAGATCTAAGAATTGCCAAAACAACTTATATAATTTTCTGTTAAAAGCTGACTCGAAGTCTATTAATAAGAATTTGAAATTAGATAAAATCACATTCATACAGATACAGAAACAACTTTAAAGAACTCAAAGGTCCGTGATCATTTAAAGCGGGGAACACATTGAAGCCAGAGCAGTGCAATTGCAACTAGCCAAGTAGAAAAACGAATCAAACAGACAATGAAGGACAGTGTAAAGTTGGTGTTCCTGTAAGGCACATCCAGCAAATGGAATGAAAAACAGAATTGTGGCGCCACCAATGACCAACCAGACCACATTCAAAGTGGCATGTTCATTATACGACCAGGCACAAAGATGCACCATCTCTTTCTGCATGTTGTCTGTACTCCAGGCCTAATTTGCACGCCCACATAATGTGGCAAGGCGCGTTGCATGACTCTGGCCACCAAGTTCATTCATTTCATTCCCATTCATTGAGAGAGCTGGCAAATGGCAGCTGCGATACTCAACTCAACTTCTGGACCAGGTCCATTCGTTTGTGGCAAAAAACAAACACAACCAGACACTTGCCACCCGTCTAGCCTTCGTCTCTCTGTTGCAGCACAGCCAAATGCAAACAGCAACAACAACAAGAGCAGCAGCGACAACAACATCAGCAAGCAGATAAATTCAAGGGACATGCAACAGCCAAAAGTTTGTCGGCTCTTTCCAGCAGCAGGAGCAGCAGCAACAACAAGAACAAAAATGACAGTGAGCTGTCTGAGTTATTGTGGCTTTGGCCTCTCCAGCCAGTTGTTGTTGTTGTTGTCATTGTTGTTGCTACGTTGACACTTGGCAACATTGGTGCGTTGGCCTGTCACGGCAAAAAGCACACGAGACAAACGACAACGGGACAGATTTCTGCAGTTTGTCGGCCTTTTGAAGTTGTTCCTTCTGCTGTCTGTCGACTGGCAAACAAATTGCCCGACAACGTTGCCGCCTTGCTGTCTGCCACAAGCACACAGAAGAGCAACAACAACGGCAACGGCAGCAACAACAACAACGAGAACAAGAACAACCGGCGCAACGTTTAATTTCATTTTTATTCAAAGTGAAATATAAAAATTAAAAATGGCATTTAACGGCGCAACTTTGTCGACTGTCATAAAAGAGAGCGACATGTGCCCCGGAGAGGCAAGAAACGGGAATTGGCTGACAGTAAGAGGGGCAAGAGAGTTGAAAAGAGGGAGGCGCCAGGTGCAGTTGTGCTTGATGTGGCCAATGTGGGCGTTGGCTGCCTCTGCCTCAATTTCTGCTTCTGCTTTGACGCTCTCTACTCGAGAGAATCATTAATGTTTGATGTACGTTGTTGTTGTTGCTTTTGTTGTTTGCTGTTTTGTGGTGGATGTCAGTTGCGTTTTAGCTCGACAGCTTTGGTATGGCAATTAGGGAGCACAGATTTTAGACAGGGCTTAAAGCCGGCTCAAGACTTTAAGTCGACAACAAATATCAAGTATACGTCATAGAGAAATATTAAGTAAACGTCAAGTAGGTGTGTTGAAAATGTATTGAAATATGGCGCATCCATCCGCAATTAAAAGAAATATCAAGTATACGTCATATAAAAACTTTTAAATATTACGCATACGACAAGTGACGCTGCAGGACTGTACAAAATTGAGTACGCGCTCTGTGAACTTGGCGTGAATAATTAAAGAAATATTTCATACTAAAAATATAAAAGCATTCATATAAAAAACACAAATAAAATAATCAAATCAATTTAATTAAATCAATGATGTTAATAATTCACAAGTATTTCGTTAAGCCTCTATAAAAACGATAGCAGGTGATTGCGCATACGCCATGTTGTACAATCAAAATTTAAAATTTCTGGCAAAACAACACTCAAATTTTATACATTCTCAGCACACACTCACACACATACTGTACACACACGCTCTTGCATATTAAACACACACAAAAGTGTCAAAGTTTAAGCGCTGGTAAATAAGTAAATTACAAATTTTTAATAAAAAATGTGTGTTGGCAATTGAAAAAGTTGATATTCAAATAAAAAAAGTTAAATGTTCTTTTTAGTTCCCTAAAAGTTGAGCTTGTGAAAATCCGAAACTAAAATATTAAATGTCGAGAGAAAAAAAAAGAGCTAACTAATTAGCAAAATATTGTTTAGATATGTACATGTACAATAATTATAATTTACACAACTCTCTCCACATGTGGGCAATAAAAAGCACGTGTTTTTGTGTGTGTATGTGTGAGTTTCTGTGGGTACGTGTAGATTTGTGTGTGAGTGTGTAAATATGGGCAATGCATTCGTGTTGTGTATTCTCATGATAAATAGTTAGATATATATTGTTGATGATATTATTATAGTTGAAGTTGTATCGTATGCGATGTTGAGGTGCATAGGTATTACTTATAGACTAATAAGAAATAGATATAGTAAAAAATGTGAACGCACTTGGTTGAATCTCACCTGTGCTCAGGGTATAATCCCAGCTGGTGTCTGTTTCATTCTTATAAACATTCAATTTCTCTGGCTGCAAAAGTGTGCAAAAAGTATATTATATTATATAGTATGTCGAAATTATATATTTATTTGAGTAGCTCTCTTACCTTGGCAAAATCAATTTTAAGAGTGCAGCAACCGGCATAGATGTCGGCTCCATTGAGATTCTCGCGTGCACGTGTTGCCGCATCAAGGCTATCAAATTCAACCATGGCCTGTACTCCATTCTTTTTGAAGATAACAATGCGCAGCACTTGTCCATGTGGATTACAAATTTTATGTAAGACATCCTGCAAAAAATAAACGAATTGGATAGAATCATCAGATAAATTGAAGTATACGAAGTGCATGTTAACAGAAATTACGAGCCTGGTCAACTGTCACATGCAGGCTCTTGTTTCCAAATGGACTTTGACCACAACAACCAGGAATGGGGGCAAAAAAAAGACAGGCAATGAGTTTTTGGTTTCTCATTCAGCACATTCCCGCATTGTCCTGACTAATTAATAACGAGCCAAGGTCTGCACAGACTGCACTCCAAAAATTGCAGTCAATGCAGTCAAACACACACAGACACTCTCTCATATCAGGGCTGACATTTCTGTCTGACCAATTTGCAGGCTGGTTTTTATACTCTTTTGCGGTTGGGGATATATGAATTTGATTGTGCAATCACTGTGGACTCTATAAAGCACCTTTATTTTGGATCTCCTTCCTTCAACCTATGTTTTTTGTACTAAAACTTGCAGTAATTTACTTTTAATTATAAGTTATAGTTTACAATCAAGTCTTTAACTTTGCCAATAATTATTTATTTACTGTCAACAAAAATATACCATTCTAATTAATAATTATCTATTATTCATAGTATTATATTTTGGAGTCTTCAATTTTTATTTTATCTGATAATAGACTCAACAGTTAACATCTAGAGCATTTGATCTTCAGCTTACTGTAGTTATCACATTCTTTGATGCCATTTCTTGTTCAACTGCCGTTTTATAATTGGAATTTTTCGTTTGGTTGGTTTACGGTTTTTGGCGCGAGAATTGCCCCAAAAAATGGCTGGCATTTTAACTGACAGTTGGCGCAAGCAAAACTCATTAGCATAATTTAATAAGCAGTTTTTGTCTAGAGATAGAGAGAGAGTGAGTGAGTGAGTGAGTGAGTGGGAGTCAAGTGCAAGAGCTTGAGCTAAAAGACGACCAAGAGCATTTTCCAATTAACATTTATAAATTTTCCAAAATTACGTTAATGAGTTTTCCAGCCGACGCCCTCGAGTCAAACATGTTTTAAGACTTTAACAATAACCTCCAAAATACATAAAACTCTACATATTATAAATACTATATACATATCTACAATAAAGAGTGAGCGGGGGATGAGGCAGCTTGTTAATTTATGGCAAATTATAATGAGGCGCCTGTTGGCATGGAAATTTATGTTAAAATTTAAGCTGCAAAATTTGCTTCGTCTCATTTTGTAGATTTTCTATTTATTCATTTGACAAGACGGGTCTGTAATGGGTTAAATGTTCAATTTGCACAAGTTTTCCTTTTAATGTAGGGTGGTGGGGGAGGGGGGGGGGCATAGGGAAGTTTGTGTGATTGCTTCTTGTCTTTGGCAAGTCCTGGCGCGTAAATCTTGTTAAGGGCTGTTCCTAAAAATATTTATTATTCATGGAAATTCATCGATAAGTCTGCCCATCACATTTTGCACTTTTACTTGAAAATGTTTGCACAGATTTTCCCAATACCCAACAAAGACAAAAGGCGGCAGTTCGAACAAGGGGGGGAGTGTGGAGTGCTAAGGCGGTAATTGACAGCTGCCAAAAATTGGTTAGGGAGCAAAGTGGAAGGAAAGCTTGATTAAGTGGCTTATAAAGGCATTGAGGCCTATAGAAATTTTTGTTTTCATTTTGTATTTATATTTCTTTTGGGAATTTTTGGCTTAGCGTAAAGTGAAGATTAAAAGCAATCTTGAAGTGGGCAGAGACGGAAGCATGAAATGGATTTAATTTGATTCTTAACAAATTTACGGAAATATATTTACATTTAAATTATAAGTAGATTTATATCTCGTTGCACATAATATATTCTTATGAATCTCAAACAATTTCACATTTCTTCAATTACGTCTAAATGGATTTATATTCAAATGCAAGCTCTATTTTAAAGATATTGACTTGAAATTTGATACAGCTTGTAAACTAGGTATTCTAAATATTTTGTTGTTTTCAAAATGGAAATTACTCTGTGTTGTACTTGAAATTAAAATATTTGTGGGTTATCTTGTAAGCCCTTTGCTTTGATTGTTTAAGGTATTTAAATCGCTTTACAATAAAAGCACTTGGAATATTTCTTTGGATTTTTCACTTGTCTCTCTTATATTAATCCGCTTTCAACATTTTGTTCTGCCAAATGAAAGCCTACAAATTAATAAGCGTTGCTTGGCAATTTAATACTTAAACATATTCCACTCAAAATTTTAAATTATCTTCTTACTTGTAAAGAGGAGATTTTCGTTTTCAACCGGAGTCAAACTGACTTGATGTTATTAAACTGACACTGTGAGAAAGTCACTCCAACGATTCATTCATTCAATAAAACAGCTCTCATTAACAAGACTCAATTTATTTCTGTTTTTTACTGAAACTCGCTTGATAATTACGACATTTACAATTATTGCGGACATCGTGCCACCCACATGTCCAGCAGGAAAATCTTCATTCTCTTTCTTCTCCTCCTTTGCCACGATGCAATTTGCAATAAACTCAGAGTGAGTGCAAAACTTGCACTTCCATTTCCCACCATACCCGCTTCTTTTCTCTAGCCACTTGCAGCAGCAACTTGCCACAGTCAAGAAGTAAAATGCATAACTATAAAGCGCACTGTGCACAAAAACTAATTAGAAAAGTTCTGTGGTTCCAAGGACGTTGGACGGACGAGGGACGAATGAGGGGTGGGTGATGATGGTGGTGGTGCTGTAAGTTGTTTATCTTGGATCGCTATGCTGTGGACAACTCTCACCAGCTGGCAAAATGGTAAGTGTGTGCGAAGCGATGAACAGGCTAAAGCAGCGTTATTAATAATTAAGCAATAGAATACACACTTTAATATGCCACAGCTATCTCTGCCCCCTTAGTGTGTATGCTTTTCTGTATGGCGTGTTTGTTGCGGCAAGTAAATGAAAATGTTGCTCGTAAAACAGCAGAGAGCTGGCATTAATCTATGCTCATAATATGGTGTGAACTTCTAATAAATAATAGATCTCAACAATGCTCACTTTGGGGAAATAGTCTGCAGGGTTTTCACCAAAAATGGAAAGGATACAGGATAAATAAAAATAAGTTTAGAAAACACTAATTATAATACCTTCTCTATAAATATGCTAAGCATAAAAGAATAACTCAATATTTAATCGCATCAATGCCTATATAACAATACCTTAAATGAATATCAAAATGATTGTCATTTTTATTTTAGATCTGTTAAATTTAAAAATTCTCTTTTAGCTGGATACGTTCAGAGATGAACCGGAAATTGTGTAAATGCACGAAAATGAGCTCTTAAATCCATTTCACATACTTTGTCAGGTTATTATTTATTTCAATCTTTGGCCAAGAGATTTCCATAAATTACGGGAAATATCAAAACAAAAAAATCATGATATATGTCAGAATGAAGCGTAAATGAAAATCATTTGCCATAAAAAAGAAGAAAACATAAACACACACACACACAGAAAATGAGTAGTGTGGCTGGTCGAGAACTTTAGTGACCCACTGTCAAGCTGCTGCTGTCGAATAAAAAAGTTAAACATGCCACACGCGCCGTTGTTGAAATTAATAAACAGTACATAAGTAATGCAAAAGGCGTTGAAATAAAACAACACAAGCGGAAAACTGGTGAGGAAGGGGGGGGGGGATGGGGGGAAATATAAGCGAAAAAGCAAATAAACCGCGTCAAAATGAAAATATTAATAACACACACAAGTGTGCATAGGGAGGAGGGGAAGGGGAACAAAGAGATCGAGGGTAGAACAGTGGCAAAACACGAAACAGTTATTTAAAAATAAGAGCTCTGTCGGCCAGGATACATACGTAAAATTTTATGAGGCACTATAGCTTGGATGCGGCATTGCAATGTCCGCAGGACACAACTCAACATATATACTGGGGAGTGAGGGCAAACGAAAGTAAAACAGGGAGAGAGAGAGAGAGAGAGAGAGAGAGAGAAGAGCCAAAAACAAAAACAAAAAATAAATTAATATTTTATCTAGCGCAGAGATTCCACATGCAATGCCACGCCTCAACAACGCCCACATGCATTTTGTTTGCCATTTTATGGCCATCATCAAAAGCGCATTAAAATTTTACTAAGGCTGTTTCTCCCCCTACCCCTTACCACACTTCCCCCCCCCACCCCTTCTCGCACACACCCTCAAGGTCTGTCCAGGCGTGCTAAATATTAAATCAACCACAACAACAACTACAAGGGGACGCAAGTTGGAGGGGGCTTGCAACGGACTCGTGCAACCAACGGTCGGACGGACAGGCAAACAATTTAAGCGGCTTTCCAGGTCCGTCAACGTCCAGAGTTGCCACCCCATCAACCATTCCATACTCTTCTTCATCTTTCATTGTTTGGAGACCCGACGCTGATAAAAAAAAAATAAAAAAAAATAACGCCTCATAAAATGTGCAGGTTTTTCGGACAAGCGCATTAAATATTAATAAAATTGTGTGCTTAGTTCTAATATCAACATTTTAGTGGTCAGCTGTGCCCTTTATTTGATTATCACTTATGAGTAAATGTCATAAAAATTTGCGATTTATGTCATGTGTTCCATTAGTTACCCAGTCGACAGTCTAACATCCTATCTCTGGTTTTTTGTTTTCCTAAACAAATGACTAAACAAAATACTTGCACAAGCTAAAAAAACACAAATTGGTTTTTTTTAATGCTCTTTAAATATGACAAAATTTTGATACATTGCCCAAGTTTGAGTGCTTAAGCTTTAACAAACATATTAGAAAGTCTTTCAATATTTCAAAAATTAATATATGTATGACAATACAACACTAGCTAAAGAGAAAAGTTCTATGTACATAGTTTGTAGAGCTCATTAATCAAAAAGCGTTTCTTCAATTTTTATTTATTATTCAAGAAATAAAAAAACTTTTAAGAACATGTAGAGTAGAATAAAAGCTAAAGTGGTTTTTGTTAAGCTTTCTCCAATTTCTAATTTGATTGCATACAAATTGACCAAGTTTATATTTGCAAAATATGACGCAGCAAAGTCTGCGTACTCTTAAATCATAAAGTTGAATGGCAAGTTTACTAAATCCTATTCTAAATGGTATAAGATACAATTTGCTATTGCAGCAAAGCCAAGCTGCAAGTTTATCTTAACGCATTTTGATAGTCGCCTGTAAATCATGGCCATATAAATTTTTGCATTTTCTTGGCATTATCATCAGCAGAGTCAAAGCTTTTTAGCCTTGATATTTTATATGCCATTTGTCTTGACAGCTGCACATTGTGTGTGAGAGAGGAAACACGTTTGCTACTTTGGGCTAAAGTCTTCCTCCTTTACTTGGATTCTCTTTTTGGTTTTGGTTGCACTAATTTCGATTAAATGTTGGCCCTGCCACAAATGGCAAGTCAATGAACTGTGCCTGAATTCGCGTTTCTGCCCCCAAAGGCGCAACCACAAAATTCAACAGGCAACAACAGTCGTCGTACTTCAATTTCTTTTCCATTTATTTTTTTCTCTTCTCTGTTTTTGGTTGATGTGTTTTCTGCATTTGAATTTCTTATTGACCCATTTCTGCTGGGCAAAGCCCCTTAAAAACCGGTTTGCCAGTAATTTGCAACACTTTTGGCTAACTGCAACAAGCAAGAGGCAACAACAAAGCTGCACAAAAAAAATAAAGGAGAAGAGAAGCAAAAAAAAAGGTCGCCATTGAGAGGCCCTTCAGTCTTTGGTCTCAGGCTAAGGCTCAGACTCAGAGGCTCAACAACGTTTTTGGTCATTGCCTTCTTCTTCTTTCGTTGCCTTTTAAACCAGCTTCCCATGTGCCGTTAGCTGTTAGCCAACCACTTGACAGCCTGGCTAACTGGTGTGGCAAGTTTTGAAGGCAAAGTTCGTGTTGCATTCATATAAGTAACACTTGCAAATTCATTACGACACATTGCACATTGAACAGCATCTATGGGTTAACACCAGCAATATATACTTTCACTTTACTGCATCTTGTTAGGTTTCATAGATCGTAACTTTTCTTGCAAGACAATTTATTGGTTATCCACTTTGTTGCTGGCTTTAAAAAGTGTCATTATTTTGTACAAAATATTCTTCTTTATTAAATATATTTTGATTATTTTTCTTTTAAAATTAAAATTGAATAAAGATTAATTTCATCTTTTTGTAAATACAATTTTAAAAATATTTCTTTATCCATATTTTTCTATTAAAGCAAATCAATTACAATCTCTAACAAGTCTTTTGTCCAATTTAATATTCAATCAATATTTTTAGATAAAACGAACACACACTTGTGCTATGAAAGAAATGTCGAAAAAATTTGTGAAAATTGGAAGAAAAAAGAAAGAATTTCAATTAAGATGCAATTTCAAATTCTTTGCTTCAATTCAACTACACTGCTTTAAGTTTTCTAATTAGATCCCTTGCTCCAATTAGCCAACAGTCTGTCCAATTTGTAAGTTAATATCCCAGCAAGACCGAAGCAGCAAAATATACATCAATCTGTTTGGCAGCTTCTATTTGAGTATCTATTAGGATTTAATTGAGATATTCATGGGTCTCTGTGCTTGACAGTCACCTGCCCATCCCCCCCTCTATTCACCCTCCTAAAAAGCAGCTTCTACTCCACAACGTTGCCTCAATTAAGTGTTAATGTCGATATTTTATTGCTGACGCCAGTCTTCATGCGGTAGAGACTTTTTCAATTGCCACTCATTTCCATTTCGGAAAACATTTCTCAATCTAGCGCCGGAAATGTGTCAGTTTTTCCTCTTTGCTAGCTGCTGTTTTGATCGTCTTAAACAAATTTATTTTCCTTTTTTTGAATGTGACGTTTTTTTTTTGACTTTCCCGACACAGACACGAGTTTTCTACATTGTTGCCTGCCTTCTTCCGGTCACTTTCTCAGTCAATTTTGTTGTTATTTTCAATTAAATTTTTTCCCTTTTTTTATTTGCATCCTCCACTCCTGTTTGACGAGTTTTCCTATATTTGTTAATTTGCATTATGCAAAATTAATAGTTAGTGGAACGTGGACTGTGGCCACTGTGGCAAATGAAATGATAGCAAAATACAAATATTTGACTCAAAATGAGACGTCAAAGCATTCGCATTATGATTTGTTTGCCTTGTGACGCAGTTGCGATTTTTCCATCCACTTTGCACACAGCTTTTCAGTTTTCAGTTTTTGCTGCATCAATTTCCATTTTATTTTATGTAAATTTGTCAATGTACCGAAAATGCGAGAGGAAATGAAATGCCATCAAGTTTTTGGATATTTTAATGGAGCTATTTCAAAACTGGTATTCAAAGTGAATTTACGTCGAAGCTTTGCATATTTTGTACGGTTATTTGATTTTTCTTTTTGTAGATAGTTTTAGGTATAAATTTGTTGTATATTTATTCCTTGCTATTCGTCTTCTTCCTTTCTTCTTTTCCCTCTCAACATATTTAACCCTCTACTTTTGTGTATTATTTATTCTTTTATATTCTTCTTTTTTAGAAATCCTTAAACGTTTTAACCTATTTGTAATAAACTTTAAGATTCATTGTAATTTTTTGCTTTAAAGCAGTAAATAAATTGAGAGTTTCCAAACACTCTTTTGTGTCAAACGTGACACATTATTATTTCTTTTCACAAAATTTATGTAATATTTTATTACATGCTCATTATAAAAATCTTAAAGGTTTCCGCTTTCATTATATATACACATGAATATACACTTGTACGTTTCGTTTTTTACTTCCGGCATTTACAGCTCCCCATAGAATTTGGCTGGCTTTTCTTTGATTTCATTTTTTCAATTTGTATTTTAATTAAATTAGCAATGCAAATGATTTTCATGATGCGACAACCTCCCCTTATCTCTGTGTGTGTGTGTGTGTATATATAAGTATATTATGTGTACCCGTAAATATGTAGAGTATAAACCCAATGACCCGACGCATAAAAAACACCAACTCGTTTAATTTGGCAAATACTTTGGCATCCTTATCGCACCTTAACGCAGCTCTTAAGTAGCCAGGGCAAAGAGACTGCTAATTTTTGTTGTTGGCCCTCTTTTTTCCTCCCCCTCTTCTCTGTCAATGTGGGTTTTACAACCAATAAAAAGAATTTTATGACCACAACATTAAAATGTTCAAATTGAAAATGGGCACAAAACAAAGCAACATGAAAAGAAAAGCAACTACAAAACAGGACAAGACAGGCAACAGGACAACAGTGAAGATCCAGGGAGAGTGGGGCCGGAGAAGGTGAAGCGATGAGTTCGAGATACATTTTAAACCAAATTTATGTGGCACAAAGGAAGCGGCAGGAACAGCTCGTTGAAAGCAGAGGAAACGGAAGTCAGGCTAAAAGAGAGTAAGAGGAAAATGGAAAGGGAATTCCTACAGAAGTTGGGCAACGGTGCAAGAGATTTGTGGCAAGCACAGAGTGGTTCCGCGGTGGTTGAGTGGGTGGGTGGGTGGATTGGATGCGACACAAACAAAAGTCCAAAGACGTAGCAAGCCCGCTTAATGTGTGTGTTTGAAGTTGGCTCGAAAACTGCTTGAAAATTCCAGCACAAGGGGCGAATTCGAGCGTGAAAATGTAAACAAGCCAATGGAAAAAAAACGGAAAAAATAAAATCCGAAAAAGAAGAGAATACACAGAGAAACCAAGTAAGCGGCCAGAAAATGTGTGTCGCAATCGGATCGACAAGGCAAAACAAAGACGAGGGAGAGGAGGAAGAAAGGAAGGTAGCGAAGGGGGCTAACAAAATCAACAGTTAGCCAATGAGCCTGAAAGTGGCCAAGAAATGAGAAAAGGGAATAAAACACAACCCGTAGAACTTAACTCGAAAGGTAAGCAACAGTAGCAAAAGAAAGGTAAGTAGAAAAAAGTGAAAGAGAGAGAGAGAGAGAAGAGAGAGATAGTAATGCACATACAACGTCAAAGCTCAAATAAAAATAACAGAAAATGAGAGATAGAGAGAAAATGTAGTGGGAAGTGGGAGGAAGTAGAGTGCCTGGTTGGGCACCAGGTGGCGCCACCACATTGCTGTGAATACCAGACCAGAATGGCGTTGTCAGAAGTTGCACAAGACAATTATAAACGTAATGGCAGTCAAGAAGGTAGAATAAGACGATGAAGAAGAAAGTATCGTTAGTCGACAGAGGGGACAACACAGCTGCTGAACGCATAAATTCTGTTTAACAATGTGAATGCGATGGACATGAACCAGGAAGTTAAACAGCAAGAATGCGAGAAAGAAAGAGAGCGAGAGAAAGAGAGAGAAGTAAGGGAGAAGTATGGAATATAGGGAATAGCAAAAGGTGTTGTGACGGTCGTTAGGCTAAAAAGCTAACAGAGATAATGTTGGAAGCGTACAACACAATCTACAATACAGAACCATTAGAAGCTATATAAACTGAATGCGAATTGTAGGTGAAAGCAATTCAAGAAAGGGGAAAAGATAAAGAAAATGAGAGCAGGGGGAGTACAAACAGTACAGAGTTGCAAAGGATTGCAAAAGACATTAAAAGAAAAGATGATGGCAATTGTGCTTTAAGCGACAAATGAAATGGAAAGCAGAAAACTAATTGGTATGAATGGCAATAGAAAGCGGGCAGAATAGAACATAAAGAAATATTATTACGAAATATGTTCATTCTATACGACAGAAGATGACAGAGAAAGGATTAGAAATTATTAAATATTATCGTACTTGGTTTACTAAAGACATTAGAGAGATAAAAACGATAGGCTCAACTAGAAATAGGCCAAAAAAAAAAAAATGGCGGAAAGATTTAAAGGAAGGATAAATATGGAAAATATTTTTGTATTAAGAATTCTTCATACTTTAAAGAATTAAAAACTTTATGCCCATTTGAAGATACGCCAAAAAGAGTATTTTAAAGAAGAAATGAAATATCCTGAAAACTAACAAATAAATGTATCTTTTCATAATTTTAAAATGACTTTAGTCTCAAAATATGTTAATATCTTTAACTTCTAACTTCTTGTGAGCCAAATGCCTGCTTAAAATAAACCTGACAACCCTGTTGCGAATTATATCTAACTGCTAATGCTTCTGTATGTGTAAGTATATTATGCAATTGCGTATACGTGGGTGTAGAGAGAACTAACTGAGTTGCTTTGAGCTTTACTTGGGCTAACCCTGTTGACTTGTCGTGCGTGTCGCGTGTGGAGCAAAGAAATTAGCAGGCAAACACGAGCTAAAGAAATAAATAAAACGAACGACACGACACGACACGAAACAAGACAAAAAGAAGCGAAAAGACTCCGTCAGTGAAAAAGGATAAACGCAGAAAGCATCCTTTCCGCATCCTGGCAACTCGGCAGACACAGGCGACGTGAGCCCAACACTTCTTGAGTAATTCATAGAAAGGTCGTAAAAGTCGAGTCAAAGTAATTATGCGAGAGGCAACAGCACACAAAAATAAAACAACAACACAAGCAGTGTAATAATAAGAGCCAAAAACAACAAGAAACAGTCAGCACATCATCCAGCCTGAATTCCGACAGAGCCAGGACCCAGGATTCAGGATCCAGAAACTCAGGTTCGGGGCAGACCCATTTAGATTGTATGCAAGAGTTGTTAAGACAAATACAAGCGTAAGCAAATACTCTCAACTCCCGTTAACCCCAACTCTATAACATATACACACTCCCACACACACATCCAAAAGTTCACTCCCTCCGCCCTCTGAGCCTCTGATGAGTTGTGTTAATTGAGTGGGCCAAGCGTGTGTGTGTGTGTGAGTGTTGTGGGCGGCATCTCGAATTATGCTCTCAACGTGGGCGTGAATGTGGCTGAGTGGCGCGTTAAAGTGGCAGCTGCTTTCAGCTCAACGCCAAGTGGCAAGCCAACGTCGCAAAAAAGTATGCAACAATTTTCTGCATGCTAACGTTCTGCTAAGTTTATGGTATGACTTGAGGAGAAGATAGAAAAGAAGGGTAAAAAGGGATGGTAGTAATGTAGCCCAGTAATTACAGTTTGATTTTAATTCGATTTAGTAGTAGCCACAAATTGGCCAAGTAATCAACGAGCTATTGAACAAGGTGCGCCAAGTGGTTAACTTTGATTTTCCTTTAAGCAACACACGTCACTCACTTCCCTTAGCTAATGCTATTTAATAATAATAACCGTTTTTTACATTGTTAAATGATTTCGCAGAAGTTTACAATAGTTTTAGTTCTTCGAATAAGCAGAAAAAGGAAAGCGCCTTTAAAAGAGACTTTCAAAACAAATTTGGAATTAGAAACTATTTTCAGCTTAGATTTACATTTAGCAGATTTCTAATTTAATAACCTTTCTATAATTATCTGCTAATACGCTAAAATAAATCTTGCAAAATTTAAGATTGAGCTGCTTTTCCAGTAGCTTATTCAACTCTTCAATTGAAGATAATTTCTGCTTAATTACAAAGCATAACAACGTAAAGATTAATTACTTGTACTCCAGCTCATTACGGAAAATGCTCCCAGTATTAATTGGGTCAAAAGGAAAGCGAGAAACCCGTTCGTTTTCCCTTTGAACGGAAAGCCAAAAGCAGCGAATGATGAATCTCAAGTCAATTAAATAAAGGATATTTCAATTGAAGAGAAACACGGAGAAATTACGAGTACTTGAAATTGTGAAATTGCAGCAAGTTCAATTACTGTGCGCTTCATTAGGCATTGTGTATTAGTTGCACTTTATGCAATTAGGCTACAAATGGACATGCCAACTATTTCAAGGATATGGTCAGAGCAGCAAGCTCAGCGCACAATAATGCAATAACAACTAATGCAACTATTGACATTAATTGAATGAGGCAAATATGAACAGTTAGTTATTGAAGCCTGACAAATTGGTTGAATAGGGGATGACAGGGGCTGCAGGGCTGACAAAACACACATCAATGGTGCTGCCAACTTGTCTGCGAGATGGAGAAATGCACGGGCACATTGATTTTCCATGACACTTGACATTTGAAATAAAAAAGAAGAAGAAAAAACACGAATCGTGCTTCAGGTTTGACATATTGGATTGTGGATGAAAATTTTCCATAAACCACATCTTCCCTCCATTTCTTTTGCAGTTTTCAGTCCCTGACTCTGGTGCTTGTGTGCTTATGCTAATGTGCGTAAAAAGCATGCAAATTTTTTAACTAACAAAAAAAAATAAGAGGAAAATTAAAGCAAAACCATTGAATGGCCTTCGGTCGGTTTATTTTTTTTTTGGTTAGACATCCAGCAGTGCGTGGATGCCCCCCATACAGTCCCCCCTACTGTCCACGATTCATTTCCACACCGCATATATGAATATAAATGTTGCAACGGCAATCGAGAAAGCCTCACGCAGATATTGAGTTATAATATGAGAACAGAGTGTGAGAGAGAGAGCTAGAACGAGAGAGGAGCAGGATTGTCCTTCTCTGTGCCTTTTCTTATTTTATGTAGCATACATTTCGGGGGCGTTGCTGCAATTTAGATTGTTGTTGTTTGCCCGTGTGGGCGGGTAAATGGACAGTGAGCAACTACAACAATAGCGCTAAATAAACTATGCCACAAATATATGCAAATTTTATGCTGAAGCATTTAAAAAATGAGTACCTAGCTGTTGGTTTTCTTGTTTCCCCTGTGTATTTTGTGGGCGTGTTCGCCCCAGTCAGCGGGAGGTTTATTGTTAGTTAGGGTAAAAATGTTCTGATTGCTCAGATACGCGTAACTTGCAATAAATGACAAAGAAAGGGGTAAGCACAAAAAAAAACAGAAAAAGGATAAAGAGAAAACGAGTTAAGGAAAGTCATGAAAATGACAGAAACTTAAAGGGGAAGAACACCATTAAGTTCAAAGGGTATGCAGAAAGAAAGGTTAAAAATGTCAAAGAAAGAATAGGTTGCATAAAAAACGTTGAACTTCGATAAAAGCAAAGCTTTAAAGTGAAATTTCAAAGTTTTCTTTAAAAATGTATAGAATGTTAAATTTATTTAAATATCAAGTAATCAAAGTTTAGCATTTAATTTGTTAATTTACATAAATCATTTATACTAACTAAAACTGTTACCAGTCATTTTTGCAGAAGCTTTTTTTTTACCATAATAAGTAAATAGTAGTTCAACTAGAAATTCTTTAACAAATAGGCTCATTAAAGCTTGCAAACAATTGCAGAGAATTTGATTAGTCGATCAAAGCATTTATAACAAGCGGCTTTTGTCAGTCTGTTGCGACCGCACAATTGCGAAATGTAAACCTCATTAGTCGCCAAAATAAGTATAAAGCCGTTTAATAGCTGGTCTTAGTCATGGACCAATTACGTTGACCATAACAAATGATACAAAGGATTGCAGCTTTAACCAGAGAACAATCATTATATCTATCTCTTTTGTTGCAAGCTGATTTATTCTCAAGTTGCATTCTTTTCTTTGAGCTGCGGTTTTTAAAGCTGACCAAGTCAAAATATTGCAATGGTCAACTATTCGGAACTGCGGTCAACTGACCAAATGCTCTCACACAGAAGAAAGAAAGAGAAAACCGCGCTTGCTGCTGTTGTGGTTGCAGCTGTAATTTGTGTTGCATTGTTGAAGCTTTTTTAGGTACTATGGCTTGAGTAAAACTTTTATTTTCTTGCATTTTTTTTCTTCACTTTTATTTTTTGTTTTCTTGGCTAAAACAAATGTTGCTTTAATGCGGCGGTCGAGCTGACGTTGCCAGATGCTGTCAGAGTGGATGCCACACCACCCTCACACCCCAAACTCTTACTCTTAGCCATTGTGCGGCTCTCATTTCCGGCTGGCAGAAGAAGCAGCAGCAACAACAACTGTCATGCAACTTCCTGTCGGGTGCTGCTCGTCGCTTTGGCTAATGTGATTGCAAAATGGCGTGCATCCGGTTGCTGCTTCTGCTGCAGTCGACTTTTGCCAAGTTCGTCAGAGCCAAAAGCTAGTTACCAATTGATTCGAAAGCCGGGCCAACCAATTAGTTGAGCTCACTTCTGAACAACGTATATTATCTGGCAGAAAATAATCCCCCAGGGGGGTTGGGAGCAGCATTGCTAACTAATGCCGTTTCGCTTTGTGTCTCTGTCAGTCGTAATAAACATTTCTGAGATTAATTGTTTGCATAATCAGTCGTTGGGGTCCTACTACTGATTTACGTTGCATATACGCAATATTTATGGCACATTCCATTTAATTGCACGTTAGAATATTTACGCACACTTTTGCCCCCAAATGCCTCGTCACTTGAATTATTAGCAGTCATTAATTTTTCTCTTTCTTTTTTTCTCTCGGTGTTTTTTGACCCCAAAAAGGAATTATTTCACACCCCCGGAAGGGCTTAGCAATGGCAAGTTTTACGTTAGTTGCGTCGAAAACTAAGTCACATTCCCCACTCCCAAAAGCCCAATGGGAAACTGACACTTTGGGAGGCTCCCAATGTTCTTGATTGACCGTAGAATTTCAGTTAGAAGCTGTTGCCTGTTTGTTGCTTGGTTGGTTACGTTGTTTGGGGACAGCTTTGTGGGTTAAGAATTTATGTTGTGGGCTGTGGCAGTGGGACAGCAACTGTACTTAAGTAGGTGAAAAATGGTTGAAACGACAAGAGGCGCGTGTCATAGGCGTAGATAAGCAATTGCTGTTACCTTTGGGCGTAGTTTAAGCAATGGCACAAGATAATGACGTAACGACCAAGGGTTAAGTGGTTTGCCAAGCTTATAAATAACAAAACACATATCTGCAAGAAAGCCACAACTTTATTGCAAGATTTAAGTATAAGTGAAATGTCTTCTTGGAACTAAAGATATAATTTCTATCATTTATTTATTTTTCGTAAGCGGTATCAATATAAATAGAAATATCGAATGAATATAGATGTCAGTATAGGAACGTATACAAATCGAAATATACATAACTCCTAATCTAAATACAAATTATATAGGCAATCTGACCTTTCATTTAATTCAAAAATATAGTTTGCTTTATTTATTTCTATTTTAATATAATTTAATAAGATAAATGAATGGCATAAATGAAATGCATTTTAAAATGCGGTAAAAGCTGCACATTCAACCACAAAGCCTCTTATACCAAATGCTGAACATGAATGCCAGCTCGGTTGGATAAATTAACCAAATCGGCTCAAAAGCACATGCATATACTACGTACTATAATAGTATACCATTTAAATCGCAACTTAATCAATGGCCAAGTCTGTTGTCAGGCGACAAAATTTAATTTAGCTAATTATAGTGTGACAATCTAGGTGTTGTTCAACTTCACATGAATTAAATAAAATAAACGATTTAACGGTGCGTATACGCAATGTGGTTGATTCACAGCAACATTTGCAATCTTGTTCAAGCTTTACAATGTAATTAACTGGCAGGCGCATAATTAAAATTCGAATTTCACTGCCGGATGACCAGAAAGGTGCATTGTCTGTGTCTCTTTTGGCCAAATGGAGCCACCGCACCACCAACCCACCGACCTACTCATGGCTCACATGTCAGTTAACAACAATGGACAATGAATGCATCCCTCTCTTCTTTCACTGCATTTGTTGACTGATTTTTTCGCTTGTTATTAGTTGGCCACGGTGACCATTAGAGTCCAGAGTCATATGTGCATGAAACTGTATGATATCACATACATATCACATACCATGTGTGTGTGAGTGTGTGTGGAAATGTATTTGCTTGCACTATTTGTGGTTTTAATTATGCGCGATGCATGGAGACAATGCACAATGAGTAGCCAGAGTTGCAGCTCCATACTGATTGAAATAAATGTTGTAGGCTCAGCAATAAACTCTGCTAATACCCTATCCAAATTCTGCCTAAAAGGTATGCTGTTGCTCAGGTCAGATGACAAACAGTAAGACCCATTTTTCAATGCGTAAATACAATCAATAAAAATTAAGGTAAAATTTAAATAAACATATCTATCAGTTGAACATTAATTGAACTATGGTACAAAATAATTCATATTTTATGTTATCATCAACTGTAAATAGCCCATTTGCATAACGAATATTTGCAGGGTATCTCATTTAAACAAAATGACTATTCAGTCGCCTATTTTGGCACATTCGGAAAGCGTGATTAATGGGAAAATCCAAAAGGGGTGCATTATTATTGAAAATGAGCTCTCACTGATAACCGAAATGTGCAACGGGGCGTATGATTTTTGATTTTGATTGAACGCACACACCATTTGCGGCAGGCAATTGGAAAACCGAACAGAAAATTATGAAAAAGTATATGGGAACATCTAATAGTGAAAACTGAACTGTTTCTGACTTTTCAATTTAGTTTTCTTAAGATTTTCAACATAGAAATAAAATATTTAAAACGATATCCGTCTAAATCTTTGGTTACCTATGAAAATTATTTATTTTGCAAATATTTTAAGGCATGGCGTTGCCAAGGCCGAAATCCACAAATCTTTAACGCCAATCATTGAGAAATTCTGGCTCAAATTGACATTCAATTGTGACGAGGCTTCAGAAATACTTGTAATATTTATTTGCTAGTCCCACAGAATCTAATTTTATAGGATTGGATTTTCTTCTATTTTTTTTTTTGCAGCTTTTCAATAATTTTTCACGCGCCAATGGCGTTTCTTTCAGCCTCCCACACTGCTGCTGTCTCGTTTTGCTGTGGAAATGTCATGTCTATGTCAAAGTAGAGAAGAAAAAATAAGAATAAGAATTGTATTGTGTTGACTTGCATTTGACAACTTAATGAATTTTCCTTTATGCTGGGGGAGGGGGAGGGAGGGAAAGCGCGACGACGTTTTTAATGACATTTCAAGCAATTAATCAGCATAAATCATTTGACGCAAGTGGCGCCATCTATTGTTGGCGTAACCGAGGCAAACGCATAGTTTAACCCTTAAACGTGCTATATTTTTTTCGCGGTTAACGCTTTATGAGAAAACTTTTTTGAGAAGAAGAGGAAAAAATTGAGAAAATAAAGAGCGCAAATGCCCAATACGTGAGGAAAAAAGAAAAGAAGTCATAAATGTCTGGCAACGCCGGACAGGACCAAATATATTTTTGACAATGTGCACAAGTTGCTGGGGAAAAGAAAAACTTTTATTTTTTATGTTATTGAGCCAAAGTAGCAACAACAACTACAACAACAACAACAATCTGGCATTATGTCAAGTGTTTTTTGGTTCTGTTAAAGTTTGCTCCATTTACGAATGTGTGTGTGTAGATTTTACTTGTAATTTGCTTTTATGCTTTATCGCTTGCTTGATTTTTATTATGATTATTATCGTGGGAATTACGTAGCAAGTTTCAGGACCTTATTGCCCCATATTGTTGTTGTTTCGCCCAAAGGGCCAACAAGATTTTGAGCGTTTTGTGTGAAGTTTCACTAGTGATTTATTGGGTCAGCTTTTGGATATTTTTTTGTTGTTTGTGTATTTTTGTTATTTTTTTTTTCGTTATTTGCCTTTTGCCCTTTGCCTTTGATGACGGCTTAAGCCTGTCTGTGTTTGAGTAGATAAGTGCAAAGGGCAATTGATTAGACCGCTGTCAGTTGTTGAATTTGAGTTTTGAAGTTAAGATTAACTAAGCGCAGCTAACAGCAACAACAGCAACAATCACTCAGAGTATATAAGTGTCTTAGATCTATCACTCACGCACAATAAGTCATAACCAAAATCGTTCAATCATAGAGAAACTTACCTAAAATGAGAAAGATATAAAAATAAGCATGTTAGTAAACATTATCAAATATTTGTATAATAGTTTATACAATAAATAATAATTTATAATTTATTAAACAAGACAATATTTGAGCATAAATGATTTTACAGTGTAGAGTGTGTAGAGTCCATAAAGCAATACGTATTGGTAGTATTATTCCATAGCTTCAACTTTGTCTTTTATCTGGAATTTTCTATAAAATTATCAAATTCACAACTGCAGTTTGTGAGCTTCTTGACATTTACCAAAGAACTTTGTTGAAGTCTTTTGCGTTTACATAAAATACCTTTTGGTCTATTAAAAAAATAATTTTATCGATTTGCCAACGATTGAATTCCCCTGCTGAACTTCCTCCCCAACCCCCCTCCCCCCCCTCTTTCAAGCCTTAGAGAAACTAGAATCGTTTTTATATTTTTGCAATTTTTGTTAGTGCACTTGCCATGCTATCATAGGCGAAACCACATGAAAACCACAAAAGGCTCAAAGCCGTAAGTAAAACAAAACAAGAAACAAACTTCTGTGTAAGCAAAGCATACGCCATCTAGCGGACATTACGGACGGTAAGGGCATGTGTGTGTGAGTGTGTGTGTGTGTCTGGCATGCAAAAAGCACAGTTTGCAAATGTAAGGTAAAGGGAAGGAGGAGCCAACTGGGGCCATAGAGAGATGTCAGGAGGATGCCACACAAAGGGCCACTAAAGAGCTGCACACGTGTGTTTACATGTGTGCTGGAGGTGTACATGTGTACGTATTGTGTGTGTCTGCCTGTACGTGAGAGTGTGTGTGTGTGTGGCTGAGTGTGTATGTATTTAATGGCAAAGTCAAGCACTTGTGATATGCACAGCACAAAATCCAAATTTAATGACCAAGTAAAATAGACACCAAATGTAGAAGCTGCAGTCGGAGCTTTATGTGTAGGTGTATGTATGTTTGTGAGAGAGGAGGCATATGTGTGTGTGTGTGTGTTGGGGGCGTGGCACTAATGTTAGTTGAATGTTTGCGTACGCTTTGTTATCGACATGAGTCGTCTTTTTTGCAATTGGATATGCCTTTTTGTGCCTCACGGCTCTCTGTTAATGTTGACAGTGGCACAGCCAAGGACATGACACGAAGGGCTGGCAGTAAGTTCAAAAGGGAGCCGAAGAATGAGAAGGAGCGGAGCAAGCAGAAGAGGAAAAAGCACAAGGCAACAACAAGGGAAGGCGGGACTGACAGGTTGTCTGCCAACCCGACTGTCTAACTGGATGCTGTCCATGTTGATGGAGTGTTGTCATGGCGCATCGTTAACTTTGCAACTAAGTTGAGAACACACACACATACTCACACAGAGAAATATACATACAAGCAAGCAGACTCACACATGCACACAATGGCAGTCAGTCCTTTCGACCCCAAACGACATTGACATCGACATCCCCATCGACATTTCAACATGGACATGCAACATCATCAGCATCCACATTGGGACAGCCAACTGTCCAACTGTCTTTCTGTACATCTCCTCTACTCTTCCTCTCCATCATTTCCTTATTCTCTTCTCTGCTCTTCTCCATCAGACACACACACACACATTATGGCAAATTATGACATTGATGCCATGGCAATCTAACCTGGCATAACGTGTCCTTCAATTTCTTGCATAAAGGTGTCACATTTCTTAACATGATCCGGTTCTTACCGCCATTTTCTGTATGCAATTTGTTGTAGCATGCCACCTCAATTTCCTGCCCATCTAAATAAGTATTTTTTCTGCTTCCCTAACGAGCTAACGAAATGTTAACTCTTATATAACAACAGAGGCTAGCTCTTGTTCGATAAAGTGTTATTGTAAAGTATTTCTAGTTTCATTTGGGAAACGATCTCAATAAAATAGAGTATTTACTCAGTTCCTTGATGGCTTCAAGAACAATCAAGAAAAGGCTTGTTATTAGGACAACAATAGATTATCTTGCCGACAGCTCTACAGTCAAGATAAACACTTACCGATAAGTCAATAAAATTTAAAGTTTGTCTCTTGATTAACTAACACAAAATAATAAAAATATTAAAAGTCATATAAATTAATTACTTATTTTGATGATAAATCTGAATTAATATTACTTTTAATTAATATATTTCATCATCGCGAAGGCATCAAAGATTGCGATTTATATTATTATCATGTTTTTATTTAGTCCATCAATGCCTCATCTGATACTTTGTATCTTATATTGTAAGGTATTCCAAACTCAAACTTATCCATTTATTTATTGTAATGTAATTTCAAGTGCTTACATTTAGAATTTATTCACAGTTGCAGTCTTATAAACACACAAAAACAACTCAAGAATATCTGATTTTGAGTTAAGCATATATCATATCAAAGTAAAGCTTCCCCCCATCATAAAAACTAAAGGAAAATACACTTTCTAAGTGCAGCAAGAACTGACAAAAAGGCAAAGTGCAAAAAGTGTTGCATACTTTACAGTGTCTTCCACTTGTCCTTCGTTGCTATTTTCGCAGTTGCTGTTGCATCTACAGTTGCTGCCCCAAACTGCGGCAACTGTTACTGTTGCTGATGCAGTTGTTAAATTTTATTTTCATTACAAATTCGTTGCTTGTTTATGTGCACAACACAACTAAAATAAATACCGTAAAAATAAAAAGAGAAGAAGAGAAAGATGGACATTCAACAAAAAAAAAATAGGAAAAGAAAAGGAAAAAGAAAGAGGAGATTCCTTTTTTAGGAGCTGTAGTTTTTATTTTGCTGGCCACGTTTTTAGTTTTGTTTCTATTGCAGTTGTTCTATTGCTTTGCGTTGTTTGGTTATGTTTTGCATTACAAATGGACTTTTTCGTAGCATTACGTGCGAGCATTTTAACATTTCAACATTTTCATTGCGCCTGGCTGATGAAATTTATGTGCATATATTTTTCTAGAGGCGTTCATTCATGCGTTGCGGGTCGAGATTCAGATTTCTAAATCTCCTCTCTCAACCCCTCTAGCAATCCAGTTACCTCACTGCAGTTGTTTCCATGATTCATGCATAATTACGAGAGAGAGAGAGAGAGAGAGAGAGAACAGAATCACTGTATCTATATGTATTCATAGTGGAATTCGTATGCCTGGCACATAAATCAGATACGAGTTGCAATCACAAGTAGCATCAACAATCACACAACTAACAAATGTCGAACAGACTAACATTTTGATATGATTGTCATTCTGAGATAGATATCCAAAAAATAAACTAACCAACGAACAATTTGAAGCGATGTACCTTAGCCAATAACAATCAGATGGATCATTGGATTATAGTTGTTCAATATTAGTTTACATTGAATATCTTTATATCGCAATTTAAATTCATAAATGGCTTTTAATATTTTAATGCAATATGCATTAGATAAGCAATGACATCTTTAATTTTATTGATACTGGATTGAAAATTCCCTTTTGCTTATTTTAATATATTATCTAGATATTTTGAAAACTTTATTACATTTTATTGCATGTTTTTTAATTAATATGTTGATCAAGATTTATTTAAACTTGTTTCTAGCTTTTAACATTCCTGTCATACCAATACAATTTATAGTCATCCATTCTTCATTAGGTTTAAACAAAGCTTTATCACTTAATATTAATCTCAACTTTATCTGCATATAATCTGTGTATTATGCGCAAAAGAGAAGTACTTTCATAACAGTGACTATTCATTTAAGTGGACAAAGACCAGACGCTTTGAGAGAGAGAGAAAGACTCTAAAAAGCAGTTTAGTATGTAGTTTAATTCCATTAGAAAAGTTTTTGCTCACTTTACAGGACATTTTCTGAGTACGTAAAACTTTCGGCATTAGCACCCTCTCCTTTCTTTTCAAATTGTTAATACTTTAAGTGTAAGCTACCAAAATTAAATTAAAATCAAAAGTGTGTGTGCCAAGCTATTGTTTCATCAACTTTATGTCTAAAGTTTCTCCGAGGGGTTTTTTGGTCAATTGAAAGCAATTAAAATCGTTGCACAGCCACAGAACTGAAAACGACCCAAAAGCACAAAATTTTTGACAATTTTAAATACGAAATGGAAAAGATTTTCAGGGATTTGATGGCTCTTGTGCTTTTCAGCTGCAAAGTCACGTGACAGGATTCAAATCAAAAATAACTACAGTTGCTGGAATATTTTTGTTATTATTATTACTGTTCTATTCAAGGATACGTTGGCAAATCATTGAGCAATTGTTTTTTATTGTGTGCAACACACTATTGCATACTTATTTGAGCACAACTCACACACATACACACAAAATGGCAGCCATTGTACATACAAAATGGCTGCCAGGCAGCCAACAATGCTATATTGCAGCAATGGAGGCGTGCCTATAGGCGGACTAAAACAACAACTATTGTTGTTTGTGTGCGTTTATGTACGTGTGTTGTCCATTGAATTTCCAGTTAGAAGTATGAGTAATTAATAGCTCCAAGCACAAAAGGGGCTAAGCACATTGTTGTAAGCATGCCGCATTGTTTAACTCGTGTTGCTGTTGCTGTTGTTGTTCTTACTAGTGTTGTTGTTGTTGCTGTAGCTGCCAGTAATTAAAAGATTAATTTTTAATGTGCGCTTAGTGCGAAAGAGATTCGAGAATTTCCTGTTGGCGAAGCTCCGTAAAAATAAAAGTATTTAAGCAACTACCATTTAGACTTACACACACATAACCATATGATACACACACACTCATACAACCATATGCTACTCACACATTGTAATTTATGCCCCGTTTCGAACTCTTCATCAGCTGCAAATTTACGAGCCATTTCTGAACTCTTTAACTCTCCCTCTCTCTCTCACTCTCTGTCGCTTTTATTTTTACTTTTTCGTCTCTCTCTTCTCGCTTACACAGATTTTTGTACAATCTTTTTTGTTAAATTTTTTATTATTACGCGCTCGAGGTTTACGTGTTCCTCAATTTTTTCTTTCGCTTTTGCAGCTGCAAAATTTAAATGTGCACACGTTTAAATTTTTAATGCAGTTTTGCCGTAAGCTGATTTCATTTTTTGCTACTTGATTAAAAAAACAACGTAAAAAAAACGAGAGAAAAGAAAATCTTTGCGTACAGTTGACCAGCAGCCAAAAAGGTAGTTCACAATATATTATTTAACAACAGCAAATATATTAATACTTAAAAAAAATAAGTATTGGTTAAACATGAAAAACGAAAACGCGTTGATGCGAATGATATTATAATAAATAATTTGTTTGATTTTATTTATTGCTTTTTTACTTTAATCAAATTGTTATTATCTTTTAAGTCAATTATCGGTGGAAATATTTTAAATTGATTGATTAAAGTATTATTATTATTATTTTAATATTAGCTATATATATTGGTATTTAATAATAATAATAATCCCATAGCTAATTTAAGTTTAGAGCAGTAGCGTTGATTAGAGTGAGATTGATGTGTTTATCAAGAAATGCAAAAACCAATCAATTAATATTGATATATTGATATATGATAGACACATATGTAAATTAGGCTGAAATTGCAAAAACATTTCCAGAAATGTATATAAATCTAAAATTCATATATTCATTAAAGTTTGATAATAAATATTTAGAATTGCATTAAGTTGATTGCATTTCCGTTAAAAGCCCCACTTTTAGAATCACCTCAGAATCCGCAGCATTTGTTTGACGGAACATTAATCGTCATTTTAAGCTCGTTTTTCTAGAGATTATCGCCGCGGTCCCTGTCTCTCTCTCGCTCTTTCTGTCTACTGAATCCTTATCCATGGCAACAGCATCAGCTTTGCCCGGTTCGTGCACTACCATTAAAATTGGAAAATGCTAAAAGTGGCCAACACTTTTATTTTTTGTTGAATTTCCTTTTTTTGTTTGCTTACCAAACGCAGAGACAAAAGCTCGCATAATTAGCAGCGATACAAAAACAAATATAATAATGATAATAAAAGCAACAACAAAACATTGGATAGCCAATTAGAGAGCTAAAGAGTCCGTGCCCAAAAACAAATCTGGAAAGAGAGAACGAGCAACAAACGTCGCTCAACCAAATAAACTTGACAAATTACACGCTCCGTTTGCTTCAGCTAAACGACACCCTTTTCCTCCCTCTCCCTCCCTCTTGCACTTCCACACAAATACTTTGGCCAAAAAAATAATGCAAAATGAGGCAAACGGAAAATGTTTGTAATTTGATACAAAAACAACAATAAAATTGCAAAATGCAACAGCTACAGCTAAGGTAAGGGGTTGGAGCAAGGGAATTGTCACGGGTTAACTGGGTGACGATCACGTCACAGCTCAAAGTGACGTGTGTTATTGTCATTAAGTAAACCAACCGTATGATTTAAACAACAACAACAACACTAAAATAGAGCTATCATGTAAGTAGAGCATGATTCGTTGGCTTTTCTTTCATCATTCAACATTCAACCGACAACTGCTTGAACTAATAACCGCAAAAGGCTAAAGCCTGATTAAACTGCGGTTAATGAGCCTCACATTCAACTAGATCAGGTTAGATCTATTAAAGTAATATACTCTAGAGATTACCTTCTCTATAAAAGTGCTGTGTGGTGCGGCATATCGATGGTGCACCTTGTCTCTTTGTGGCATCGCTGGCCGCGACTTTTGTAATTGAGAAACGCGACAAGTTGAACCGCAGTCAACAGATACAGTGTCAATTATTCCGTCCACAACTGACGGGGCCAAGTTCAAAATATGAACAATGAATTGTGGTTACCATATGGTTTTTGACCTCAAAACCGACCCTGACGTCAGAGATAAAAATCTCCCACACAAAATTTACTGTTCCGAACTATATCCTTGTTGGTTTCTTATTCAGCGTTTTCTCAACTAACCGTAGTTTTCTGTGCAAAAATCTTACCTAAACCTTACAGTGAAAAGCACCTTCAACAAAATGTCTTTTATTTATAGCATTTGTACATTATAATTACCAATAGCTTTCAACCTACCTATCTAAAACTAATCTGTTACCATATCTTACACTAATTGAGAATTATAAGCTAAATATGTTTTAAGTAATTTTGAACATTTTCTGTTCATTTAGAACTTTTGTTTTCTTTGTCATTCATCAAATAATCCAAATTTTTCGTTATTATTTATAGGCATTTTAACCATTTTTTGAATTCCTGGGAAAGGTAATTAAATCAACTTTATGTTTCAATCAAAACAGACTTAATCAAAGTGTAAAAAAAATGTTTCTTAGATGACTACCAAGAAAAATTTCAAGTTAAAAAAGGTTTGCAATCAATACACACGTTTTTTCGACCTCAAAAAGCAATTGCCAAAAACTAAAACAGAATCTGTAGAGCTTTTTGGCAGAGAGACTGTCTTCGCACAGTGTACGAGGAAACCAATACAAAAGCCTCGGAAAATATATAAAAACCCCATTCAGTGGGTGCATACCGATAATGTGGTGCAGACTCAGCAAGGAAGTCCGTATATGTTGATGTCCAAAGAGCAATCGGAGGACAAAATTAAACCAGGTCCCAAAAATCCCATATGCTATAATGTATTACACGAAGCCCCCGCACCACCGCCCCTGGAAACAATCAATATTGTATCTCTTGTGCGAGGCATAAGGATAAGTATTTGTGTGGAACATACACGATTTCATCTAGTCGCTAAAGTATCCAAAAACATGGGACTGACCCATGTGCCAGAGCATCGATTGTGGAACATTCAATGGTGCGATAATACGCCCCATTTGGATTTATTAAAGGGCATGAAACGCTTTCAGCAAATCAATCATTTTCCCGGCATGAGCGAAATCTGTCGCAAGGATATGTTGGCACTGAACTTAAATCGCATGCTCAAAATGTATCCAGGCGACTATCGCATCTTTCCCAAGACCTGGCTTATGCCCTCCGAGTGAGTTATACTAAATTTAACTCACTTTGACTAAACTAATTTAATTGTATTGCTAACAGTGCCTATGAGGTGGCCATTTATGCCAACAAACACAAGCGCACTTATATTCTAAAACCGTATTCATCGGGCCAGGGTCGTGGCATTTGGTTAACGAATAATCTTCGAACTGTGGGCAGACAAGAGAAGCTCATTTGTCAGACCTACATTGATAGGGTATGTATTTAGCATAAAACTCCCAGTATGCATAGAAATCATCTTTAAGGATATTAACACTCTTAACTCTCTGATTTCAATTGCTTTGATATTATTCTTGTTAATATCACTTTTTTACTTTCCTAATTAAATTTCTACCTTATCACATTTTTCTTCTTTCCCATCCATCTGTTTATTCCTTTCTCTTCTCACCTTATATTGTCTACATTTCATAGCCCCTGCTCATCGATGGCTTCAAGTTTGATTTACGTGTTTATACTCTCGTAACCTCTGTGGATCCATTAAGAATATTTGTTTACAATGAAGGTCTGGCTCGCTTTGCAACACACAAGTACATGCCCCCAGCTCTTGGCAATAGCAACAATGTCTTTATGCACTTGACAAACTATTGTCTAAATCGACGCAATTCAAATTATAATGCGGGCAAAGGGCACGAGGGTGGCTCAAAGCGTAAACTCTGCGAATACAATAAATGGCTCAAGGATCACAATTATGATGTAGAAGAGTTTTGGTCGGCTGTGGATGATGCAATCATCAAGACTGTAATAAGTGCCTGGCCTGTGCTCAAGCATAACTATCATGTGTGTTTCCCAAGGCACGATAAGATTCAGGCATGTTTTCAGTTGTTGGGCTTTGATATATTGGTTGATTGGAAACTGAAACCGTTCATCCTCGAAGTGAATCATACTCCCAGTCTCTACGGAGATGAGACAGTGGATAATGAGGTGAAAAGACCGTTGATTAGGGATACCCTTAATTTGATTAGTTCTCCGCTGGTGGATAAAGAGGAAATCATACGCGAGGATCGCATGGCTTTAAGGGAACGTCTAATGTGTCAGCAGGGTAAGCGTCGAGTTCGTCCTTCGATTCAAACAGGAAAAGATAAAACCAGAGCTGCGGGAGGAGGTGAACTGAGACAACCTTGTCCCATTGGTGCTCTGGCCCAACAAATTGCCTGGGAAGAAAGTCATCTCGGGAACTATAGACGCATTATGCCACCCACAGATTCCGATAAAGTCAATTACTATTGCAAGTTCTATGATCAGGTAAAGCAAGTCAGTATGTTCAAAGAGACGACGACAAGTAAATCACGTATGAGACTCAACGTGGAACACATAAAGCAACTGAAACTTCAGAAACAATTAGATCTTGAACAGCAGCGACAGTATCGAGATTTACAGGAACGTAAATTGAAATCCCAACAAGCCACCAAGCAGGACACCAAAAGTGACTTAACAGAACTGCAACAAAAGAGAAAAGAGGCTGTCATTGCTCTGGACATTCAACGACAGCAACAGAAACTCTTGATTCCAATGCCAGCCAAGGAAACGATCAACGTTTGGCAGACGATCGATAAAGACGATGAAAACAACACCAACTTATGTTTAAAAAACAAATGCAGTGTAAATTTAGCTAAGGCAAAACGACGTCAGCAGAGACTTCAAATTCAGCGCAGGACACGACGTGCTCGACGTCTCGAGTGGGAGTCTCAAAAGGATGCCGAATTCCTGCAGAAACATGGTATAGTACGTCCAGCTGGAACCATGCCACAAACTGAGAGTTCCAAGCTCCAGATTAAGCAGAAGTTAAAACCAAATAAGTCAAATCTCAACAGCTACAAAAGGAAGAAAGCTCATAAACTGCTTAATGGCAAAAAGAGCAATTGTACCTTTAACGATTGGTTACCCGAACCCATCAGCGCTGAGGAGAAACAATGGCAACTCGAGTGGCGCAAGAAACGCACAGATACCCTCAATCATTGGAAGCTTAAGGAATTGGCAAGTCCTTCAAAAAGAGAAAACAACCTTCAGCTAATTACTCTCTTTTCCTTTTTCCATATTTAGATCTTTACGGAAATGTTCGAACGTGGTCATCTGACCAAAAATGACATTAAACTATTTCCATTCCTTTTGTATCGCATTTTGAGACGAAAAGCGGCAACAAAGTTCACAGACCACAATTAGCGTTTTGAGACTGAGAGTTGACATGATTAAAACTATATTTGGTCAACAACAACTTTTATTCCCAACTGTAAGCTTTTACATTTATTGTTTTAAATGAATTTTCTTTCCTATTTTCTTGTTATTTCTAGATGCCTTCACTTATTTAACTGCAATACACGAACAAAAGAAAGGCTCAAGTATCTCAACCATTATGTTATCATTTACATAACTTGTAATAATCAAGAGATTCCTGCTAAAAGTACTGAATTCGCTTAGAGTTGTTATGCAGATTAAGTGAAATTATGGTGAATAGGATTGTATAATACAGTAAATTGTTTAAAATACTTACAAATAGTTGAACAAAATTTATAGTGAATATTGCATATAAATATACAATGGTAGTGTTATCGAAAAATAGTATGTTTTGGTATAAATTTTTAATTTGCACAGATAAATTATTTTGATTTTATAGCTGTTTAAATTAAATATTTAACTTTTTGATTAGTCAAATGTGTAATCTTTGTTTAACTTAAAGCATAGTTTTTGTTCTTATTTATACATTTTTCGCTGCATAAGTTTCTCTTGCATCTGTGACTCTAAAGATCCTTTTAGAGTTGTCAAAACTTTTCAACTTTAATATCTATGCAAATCTTGCAGCTGTTTCATCTCAAAACCAGCTCCATTATTTTTTTCCAATCACAATCTATGGTTTACCACTTCTTTCCCCTAGCTCAACATATGCCCATAAAACAACTTTTATGCATTCGACACAAACCATAAAAAGAGTATAAAGAAACTCCATCGATTTGTCAAAGTGCTAGGCTATACAATACACTAACTACTACTATACACTACTATACATATACATTCCCTTCTCTGTTTAAATCCCGACATCAGAGCCACTAACATCTATCGCTTTGATGCTGTCCCATACATAAACAAACTCCAATACAATACCCGACTGTCAAAGAAGAGGGAGGATAGGGAAGAGCAGGGATATGGATATAGTGATATAGCTAGGGTTAGGGGAAGTTTGGTTAGCTCGAAGAGTCTTCAAAGTTGCAATATTGAAAAATGTAGACGCTTCGCTACGCTTTCAACCGCCATATGCAAAAACCATGCAACATTTGCAACCAAACAACGCAGTTTTCCCCCTTCTCAACTCACTTCTCTTCAATCCATAGCCCCTTCGAAAATCGCAGCGGCTTCTAAGGACGCTATGGTTTGTGTCTATGACTTTAGCTTTGGCTTTTGCCGTCAACGCATGTCCTTCGTCCGTTATTCCTCCTCCCCCCCCCCACCATATTTTCTTTTATTTCTTAGATTTTTGCCTTTTTGCCAGGCGGTTGCCGCTGTTGCAGCTGACTTTTCCATGTGTCACATATTGAAAATTGTGCAGCAGCCGCAGTCGTTGCATTCCAGGACTTTTGGCTTATGGTTGGTTGCCTTCTGCCCAACAAAGTCGAACATCGTACTGATAAGCCATTTCAAAAGAGGGTTTTACATATGCCAAGCGCGCTGCATTGTGTTAGGTTAGCACAAGCTGCTCCTTCTTCCCCTTTTCCCTAACATCGTCCCTTCTATTTTCTTTTACCATTCATGTGCCTTTGGGCACACACATGTAGCCCGCTTAATATTTGATTGAACATTGTTGCGCCTGCTGCTCATACTTTTATTGCATTCTAGTCTCTTGTGTATACTCTCTACGCCATGTACCCTACACACATCAGGCACATCAGCTCTTAACTTTATCGTATGTATTTCTAGATGTTTATATGCTTTATACTCGTATATATAAATATGTTTTAAAATAACTAATTCCTCATTATATTTCATATCAGATCAACTGTGTTCAGTCTTTTATTATATGTATTTAAAGGAGTTCAGGAGTTGTTATAACTAAAACTCTTTAAGAAAACCATATTTTAAAATATCCTTAATGTTTTTTATTCCCGCCAAGCTTTAGATCAGATTATTATACTTTACTATTTGGGAGTAATTCATCTCAGTTTTAAAGTTGTCACGATAAAACTGTCTAGTTAATTTCTAAACATGGTTTCAGATCAGTTTAGTTTTAGAACTTCTTTTTCCATCATTTTTTGAGTGCAGTCTCTATTGTTCGGCTCAGCTTTAACTTTAAGTTGGCTTATGCGCATTCGGGCTAAAAAGTTGACTCTGTCAGCCTTTTGTTGTCATTGTTAATGTAGTTGTAGTTGTCTTTGGCTTCACATTGACTGCACTTTGCACATATGCAGCAAAATTTTCTTTTGATGCTTTTAGTGTCGTCTTATTAAAAAGTTTTTAATCCTATCCAATCCTTCTCTTTACGCTGCATTCCCCCAGAGCAGCTTTTTGTTCGACGATAAGCTCTCCGAAATTCCAACTATCCATGTCTATCTTCATCTCTGTCGTTATCATTCAACTCTCTATCTCTTTCTAGCCGGCAAAGCTCCGGAAATGAGTTGAAGCATTACAGTGGCAAAACTTTAGCTCATGTGAGTCTACATTGTTGACAAAAGTTCAGTCTGCTATTAGAGGTCGTTTAGCTTGCGATTAGTTAAACTAAGTCTACCCGAAGATGTAGGAACTTATTGGCTACTTTGTAACTTTTAGAAGTTTTCTTTAAAACGTGACATTTGAAAATAGGAAAATAAATATTTGTTTAATGGAAACTGCAATTTAAAACAACCCAACAATATACTAACCTCAAGTAACTCGGCTAAAACTAAAGAGAATTTTATCAAATAAGTTTTGTTTTAAAGTACAAGACAATTCGGTAATTTGTACTTAAAATTCTTTTAATGATTACTCAAGCCATTAAAAATATTTTCCTTTTATACATAAAAGTATTTATTGAGGTGTCCTTTGTACCATAATTTGCATTATTATGCATTTCCTGATGCTTTCAGCTTATCAGTCATAAAACGCAATGTGCACTTAATCTTCATTTCCACTGGCGCAACATTACGATGCAACATCCCATAAAAAAATTGGGGGATAAAGTAGAAGCTGCAGATGAAGAAGAAGCCTTTTAATTTGTGCCATAAAGGCAAAAAAGGAATTGCTTAATTCCATGACAAACACTCTCTTGCAGCGCAGAGCAGGATTCCCAGTTTGCCTTAAATCAACAAAAGATTTATGCCAGACAGTGAGAGCGAAAGGGTAAGAAATAAGAGACAGAAAGTCGCGTTGAAAAATCTAGCAAACAGGCCAGGCGTATGTATAAATCCAGCAAGTCGGACTTAACGCCACACTGAATACAGCCAAAAAGCAACAACAACAACAATCATTGTCGAAAAAAAGAAAAAGAAAAAAGAGTATGAAAAGTCGTTCAGTCAGTCAGCAAGGAAAGAGACTAAAGAGATGTGGAGGGGAAAGTACTTGGTGCCTTTGCTTTATCATTTTGTTGGTCTGCGAATTAACATGTCTGGAAAAGCTGAGCTCTATCCCTGGCTTTATCCCTGTCCATAGCCCATAGCCCATAGCCCATAGCCCATAGCCCATATCCCTGGCTGCTTCAAACTACAGACGATGGCACAAATAATTTGCAGTTTTACAGTTTTTTACCGCTTTTATATGCTGCATGTTTTCCACTTCACAGGATTTTATGTGCCACTACACGCTCTCTTCTCTGGCTCAAGTGTTGGGAAATACAATTGCCAGCAACATGCTGCACAGGCACACACACAAACATAAACACAAACACAAACATATACAGACTCTTTACAACAACAAAATAACATTTCCGTATTCTTTTTTTTGTTGTTGTTACAGTTTATCCTCTCTTTCTGCCATTCTTTCTCTCTCTCTCTATCTCTTCTGTTGTTGTTTATGTTGTGCCGCCAAATGTTTTGCCTTTGCTAAAAAAGACAATAAACTGTGTCAGTGCGGGCCAACAAAAGTGTGAATATGCGTGTGTTAGCATACCCTGTAATTTGACAATTGTGGCTATATTAGTTATACGGGATTTTAGATTTCATTAAAGTTCAAATAAAGTTCATTGTCATTAAAATTGTATGTTTAATATTATTTTATAACATTAAGTGAATACATTTGTATACCATGGTATATTTAAAAAGTTTCCAATAATTAATTCATCTAACCTGATTTTCATTTGCAGCATTGCCTTTTTTTTAATTCCAAATTAATATTAATTATTTCATAATAATTACACACTAGACCTGTAGTCAGCTAAACATTAAATTTTAAATTTTAAATTATTCATTCTTTCTCAAGTCTAGTTCTTTTGCTCTGTTAATAGAGGATATTGTACAGTCTTGTTACCTTAACATTTACATTTTTTTTAAATGTATCTGTAACTGTATTTGTTTTTGCCTTTACTGTGTTGCATCTGAGCATGGCAAACACTTGAGTACTTTATGCATTTTTTAAGTTACGCTTTTTTTTGCGCTGTTTCATTGTTTTTTGTAATTGTTGTTGATTCAGTTCTTGTTCTTGTTGTAGTTGTTGTTATTATTGTTGCAACTGGTGCAGCAGTTGCTGTTGCTGTTGCTGCTTCAGGTTGTTGCACGACTAACAATGCACTCAGTCTAAACACTCGGATTCAACAAATGCTTACACTAACTCTCTGTTTCTATCTTTTTCTCAATCTCCTTTCTGTCGCTTATTTGTTGCTGCTTTAAATTGCAACACATTTTCTGCTCAGTTTGTTGCTAAAAAGTTACAAATATTGCCACAAAATCCCCACTGTCCACACAAGACAGATTCGCACACATTGTGCCCCTTGGCTGAGCCAATGAAAATCCCTTCAAAATAAAAAAAGAAACAGCAACAAAAAAATACAAATAAAAAATAGAAAGGAAAAAAAATAACTACGACAAATATCTAAAGCGTCCTGCCAGCTGCCAACTTTTGCTGTCACTCTTAACACATCAACAACATTGACAACAACAACAACAACAATGTTCCAGTGAGAGAGGCAACAGTGTGGCAAATAACTGTTGTCACACCATATACACACATATACATATATGTATGTATATATACACACATTCTATCCATATATCCATACAGCTGAGCTCTACATTCAAGTGTGTGACAAGTTTTTCCAGCCACACACACACGATAAATTGCAATGGATTTCGTTTTTCATCGCCTTACCAAAAGTTTGCTACAAAGTAGCTTAAAGTATACATTTTTTAGTGCTCGACATGAAATATACCCTATGTTTAATTTATATATGTAACTGTTTTATTTGTCAACCAATCATTCTAAATATTTTAGCATTTTTAGTTGAAAAGTTAAGAAAAGCGCATTCTAAATATTAAAAGTCTAGCTAAAAAAATTAAAAATCTTAATTAACAAATACAAAAATTGAAGCATTTTTTATTTTATCTACTACAAGTAGTAAATAGACGAACTTAATCAATTGAAATAATTCTACTATACTACATTTTGCTGTACTTTGGAATGCCCTATTCAAAAATTGATAATTTTTACGGGGTATACAAAATATTGTGCGATTTATGACCAAGTCTTTGGATAAGCAAGAACAACAATAATAATAAGAACAAGTAAGTAGTAGAGTAGGTGATAAAAAACAGTAGCAACAAAAAGGAAAACTAAATAAATAATTTTTTGTGTGTACTTACAACTGTGATGGGATAGAAGGGATTTATGATAGTGAAGAGTAGAATGTGATTTGGCCGTGTAGTCTCAGGACGCTTTCTCCTTAGGTCGTCGTTTGACTTGTTCATAAGTGCTTGCTGCTGACTCTGATTTTGTGTGGACTGTAAATAGTAATATATTCATACAAATATAAGTATTAGTTGTTTCATTGTGAAAGAGATAGATAGTATTTATAAGTATATTTGGTAAATAAATGACATTATAGGCGTGTTTAATTAAATGTTCACTGTATTTTTTTATTTTCTTCTCTGAACGAAATACTAACACAACTCGAATACAACAACTACAATTGGGATACATTTAAAACATATTGGCCATCAAACCCAAACTCTTTAGCTATCCAAGAGCCCAATAGGAACATGAAAGTAGTCTTGAGAACCATGCGATAAAACATATTCTCATTTAAAAATTTAACGACATTTACTCCAATTATTTTGCACTGCCCTAGATATTCAGATATGCTGTGGAACAAAAGGATATTATTCCGTTTGGTTATACAAGTTAAGTAACCATACCGTTCCAATGACAACATCTTTATTCAATTTTAGATTCTCTTTTTTTTTGTGAAAATTTAGTTTAGTTTCAGCTTTAGTTTTTTTGAAGTTAACGAAGCAAAGCTTTGCTTTTGAATGAAGCTGACTGGGAAATCCCCAGTGTAAGGAAAACATAAATCTCAAAGCTTTTTCAAAGGCTTCTGTGATGTATAGATCGTAAGTTGTAATGATGAGAATGAACTAAATAAAGTTTACAATTTTGTTCTGTGTTCATTTTGGTAAAATTTCAATGTTTCCTTGGCTTTAAATTGTTTTTGTTAGCATTCCAACAACATGAACAATTCTCTACCTCTAAAATAGAAAAACATTCTTTGACCATTACTTGCCACACACATGTCAAACAATCTGTTTCTTGACTGCCTGTCAAATGATTATCGCTTTTCTAGACCACTTTTTTTAATAGCGTAAATGCAAGTTGAGCAGCAAAAACGAATTGATTTTCTGGCGTTAATGACGTTATTTAGTTGGGCACATTTTGTTTTTTTTTTTACTTTTTTTTGAGTGCACCATAAACTAGTTTTTTTTGCATAATTTTTTCACGTTAATTGACGCTGTCAGCGAAATGTTTAAATAAAAAAATAAAATAAAAACAAGGAAAAATCAGTTTTTCAGTAAACGCCAATGCATAGCCATAATCTCAGCTAAAGTATTAGGGGACCTCTATAAATAATTGCGGAATTTAGGTGAAACATGTTCATGTCACGTTCAAATGTCAATCAACAACGCGAGTGAAGAGTGAAGGGGGGAGGGAAAGATTGGCAAAAGTTTCAATTTGACGCTTTTCAGGTGAGAATAACTATGAATTGCAAATGCAGCGCTAGAGAAACAGAAAGAGATAGAAAAGAGAAAAAATTGCAGAAAGATAAGTACTAATGGACAGGTGGTAGTTGCTTGTTTTTGGCCTCATAGACTTGACACCAAAATGGCAGACATGCGCCAATATTTGTGCTAATTAACTTGAAATATGACAGGAAATTGTGCAGAGACTGTAACTTTAAACTATTTTTGCTAATATGTTTATGCCCTGTACTAAGAGAAATGGGTTTAAAATGTTAGCATAATGTTGTGAAAGCTTTCTAATTGGTAGCAATACAGTAATCTATTTTAGGCTTTTAGTTTTTCCTACAATATTCATTAATTATCTTGTCAAAAAGTAGTTTAAATATTTGTTCACCTATTGTGAAATAATATACCAGTATTATAGAGATTTTTCCATACTATTTACAAGCGCTCTTTGCAACTCTTGCGTAATTTTCGCAATCTCTCGTATCTTTTTAGTTAGTTGCAGTAACTCATTAACTAATTAGCATTTGTCATGATTAACTTTTTCTTTCTCTAGTTTTCGCTTTTTTCTGCTCGCTGCGACTTTTGACGTCAGTTTTCACGTGCATTTTTTTAGGGTTTTAATTTAGCTTTTTGTTGTTTCATTTGTTGGATTTTTCTGAACATTCCCCAAGCTCAGAGTCAAGCTCACTTAACCTTTTTGTATTCTGTTTAATTTAAGTTAAGTTATGCCCCATCTGAAGCATTGTTTTCTTTACCTTCACCTGAGTTTGTAATTAGGTTAATGGATCGTTGGTGTGACGCATTTTTTTTTTAGCACTCGAGATGTTGCTTTTATAGACTAAAAGGGTTACAGAGCTCAAATATAATAAAAAAAAAGTCTTGCTTAAGGTCAAGAGATAGCGGTAAACTGATGCTGCTCTTCCATCTCATCTAAATACTATTGCCATTTCACTTGTTCTTAGCCAGTATTGGATCCATTTTTTAAATGAATAAAATTAAGGAACAAACAGTGATCAAATAGACATTGTACATTAAAAATATGAAGTAACATTTAAATTCGAGTTTGACAAAGTTGCAAAACTTTCAAATAACTATATATTTCATAACAGACAAAACTTGAATACAGAATTAATTTTCAAGACAAAAAATTATTAAGTGTGTATTCCGCATAAAAGTCAGTCAAGTTTTGGCAAAGTTATCACAATCCATTTCTTTAGCCTAAGGAAATCCGATTAAACAACATGATAAAGTACAATGAACTTATTATTAGCAATTTTCATACTCTCTGTACACTAGCTATTGACCCCGACAATGACTTGGCCTCGGAAAAAAGTGTCTATTTTCCTTGTAACTTAATCTAGCAAACCGACAATTTGAACAGCACTTGAAATCTCTTCAAGAGATTCAATCAAATGCATCAACAACTTTGACACACGATTTGTATGTGTATAAGAAAAAAAGATTCAACTCAGGGCTACAAAGAACATTTGTTTTCTGTCAAATTTGCCTTTAATAATAATGTATATCATATATTTTCCCTAGTTTGTGTGTGTGTGTGTGTGTTTCTCTTTGGTTGACGCCCACCCGCTAGGAAAAGCCGACGACGACACTGGAAACTGTTGATTAAATTACAAAAAAAAAAGTATGTACAAGGAAAGATGAAGAAAATAAATAAAAAAAACAAAGTGGAAGCTGTAACACAAATGATTGATGGCTGGTTGGATGGATTTTGGGTTAGGATACGGATGAAGGAATATCAGGCGGATCATCTTAAGTGCATGGCAACCAGAAAGTAAAAAAGATTTCAATTTTATTTTGTATTTGTTTTGTTTAAGTTTTTTATGTTATTTGTTTTTTTGCTCGGCATACGAATAGTTGTATTCGTATTTTGGTTTTTCGAAAAGCATTTGAAACATTTCTGGCACATCGGAACGTTCGAATTGAAAATAGCCCGTCGCGTCGGTTGGTCGTTTTGGTGGTGTGTCGGTGTCGTGGCTGCATACCACAACGCATTTCAACTCGAACCGCAACGAAATGAAGATGAATTACCCACAAAACTATTCGCTAGGGATACGACAAGACGACGGACGGACGAATGGACAGACGGACGGATGGACAGACGGACGGATGGACAGACGGACGCGTCAGCGCCCATCGTTGGCCGCATGCAAATTGCAAATCACAAATAAGTTTTGCTTCGAGAAATTTGCACTCAGTTGATCAAATGGTCAACACTATAAAGTGCAGTCTCTCAACACAACAACGACATATCCAAACGGATACAGATACAGATACATTTACAATATACTACACTTAAATGCGTCTTCTTGCCAAGAAATTTACGCAGTCAAAACAACAACAACAACAAGAACAAAATAAAGAAAAAGTTGTGACTAACAAAATGAAGAAATTTGCAGCAATCGCAACTGAGGTGCAAGTTGTGCAATCTCAGATAAAGAATTGAGGTAATATAAATAGCCAAAGATACTCGTATGGCCAGAGTCAGTCTTTCATTCCATCAGTCAGTTAGTCATTCAGGCCAAAATTGATGTATTGCCATTCATCAATCTGATTTTGAGAAAATGCAGATCTTTAAGAACGAAAAGATAATTTCTTTAGAATATTGTAGTGTGAAAAAACAATTGGTGAAAAGCTCCTACATTGAAATTGATAATAAATAAACTGAACGATAGAAGCGTGGCAGAAATTAAGAATTGAGTGATTGACAGCAGATAAATAAAATAATTAAAGAGTATTTAATTGAGATAATTTAATGTTTTTAAATACAATTTATTGGTTCTGTAAGCCACAATTAATATTTTAGATTACATATTAATTACTTTTGTTAATATTAACTTTATTTTATGTGCACTTTCCTATGAAATTCAACGCTGAAAACCAACTTTATTTAATTGCCTTTACAATTTATCATATTGCTAATGACATTTATGGATGCAACGTCATAAATCATATTAACAATATATCTTTAAATGATGGCACACTCAACAGACATCTATTTAGAGAATTTTATCCTTTTCTGTAGTCTCATTGCCAGCAAAAATCTGAAATAATAATTTCTACAACTCTCAACTAAATATTCATTAAGAGAGGCAGCTCATTAGACCAGACTCATAAGTTGCTCCCTTGATGCCTGTCTCACCGACTGACTGAATGACTGACTGACAGAATGAGTGACTGACTGACGTTTTCACTGTCTCTTCCCTTGCCGCGGAAACAAATCACATGTTGCTGCCCTTCATGTTGATAGGAAAACGCACACGGCCCAAAAGCAAAATATTCGAGCAAAATATCATTTTATATTTTCTTTTTTTTTTGGTAAATTTGTTTCTTTTTTTTTGGCTAGGGCTGCGACAGCAACATGAGGCGGCATTTGTTACTCGCAATTAGTTGCACTGTATTTTGTCAGCAGCAACTTGCCACCGACCCCTCGCCATACAATGTACGTGTGTGTGTGTGTGTGTGTGTGTGCGTTGCGAGACGAGGCCGGCAAATGTCGAACGAGAATTGCACATAAAATGCAATTTACGAAATGTTTTCTTCAACGTTTGCATTGCGAAATTTAATTAAAACAGCAGCCACAACAACACCAGCAACAACAACCTCGAAAAAACAACAGCAACAAGAACAGCAACAACAAACACAATGAATTTAAATGCTGCAGATCAGTGAGCGACAAGAGCGCCTGTTGGGAACTGTATTTGGGGGTATCTGTTTTGGGCCAAGTAAAAACATCAAAAAGTCCAAGTCAAGTGGCAGCAGGCCATCCCCTTAGGCCCCTTCCTTCCCTTCCCTTCCCTTACCACCCCACTACACTGCTCTAGCCGAAACAAAAATAATTTTACAAAATAATGAAGCAATGTGTAAGTTGTGTAAGTTAGCGGGGCAAACGTAAAACGCATTCGCATTCGGATTCGCATTCGCATCCGCATCTGTAAATGTATCTTTGAGATACAATTTTCTGAAATGGCTGCGCGCACATATTGTTGTATGTAGATACACGTACTTGTGCGGCAATCAATCATGTGCTCGAGTTAAACCTTTTAAACAATATCATCTAGAGATGAGACCATTGTCGATGGCATTTTATTGGCATTGCTCATCATCAGCAGCATCATCAAAAATGGACACGATCCCAAATACATGTGCAAACTGTCGAAACTTGCTACAAGAGACGTCAGCATGTTTTGGGAGGAATAATCATCAATGACATAAAAACACACATCCATACATATATTAAACTTAGTACAGTGGTAAACTAAAGTCTACATACCCCCAAACCCATTTTGACTCTTTGATCAGTCCAGTATCAAATGTTAGAAAATTAATAAAAATATAAATCCATATTTAAAATTGCCTTAAGAATCCATAAAATACAAACAACAAAAAAGTTTACATGGCATAAAATTTACAAACTATCTTTTAATTTCAAAAACTAAGTAAATTAAGTCACTTTTAAGATTTGTATTGATAAAATGACTGTATTTAAGACTTCTTATCATTAAAAAAATCGTATTTATATTTTTATTCATTTCGGGGTTTTAGTTTTTCTTTATAACTAATAGAAGTTACGTTAAATACAGATGTTTCTGTTTTAAAAAATTTTAACAATTAATGTAAAACAATGCTGCCTAATTAGTTTTCAAATTGACTGCTGAATATTAAAATAAAAGGGTATGTAGACTTTAGTTTTCCACTTTAAGTGATATACTCATATATATGTACATATCTATATTTGTTATTGTATCTGTATCTCTCATTTGTGGTTTTTTTTTTCTTATTGCCAGCATTTGGCACAAATCTTCCGCTGCTACTTGGTAACAAGTTGCCGCCACCCTCCTTTTCCCACCTTGCCCCTTCTCCACTGGTCTTTCAGCCAGTAAGTTTTTCTTAACTTAGTCGGCAATACTCATTAGTCACAGCATGGGCGTTAAGAGGGGGCGTGGCAGCGGTTGGTATCCCGCAACGCGTGAAGCATTGAAAATTGTCATTAGTTTGGCATTTGATTTTTGCAGCGCTCGTGTCGTAGTTTTCTTTCATTTACTCACAACCCTCTCCCTCTTGCTCTTTCTATTTCCTATCTCTATCTCAATCTCGCTATCTCTGTCCAACTGTTTCAATAGATATCTACCCACAGGAAGAGAATTGCGACGCACAAGAGACCAGTGTGGTTTGTGTTTGGCTTTTCAATGATTTTCAATTAGAGTTCACAGATTGCCGACACTTTTCCAACAGACAAAAGGCGGGCAGAGCAGCTTAGCTTGTCTTCGCTTTTTCCTGGGATTGGAATTTATGTGCTGGTTTAAGCCATTTGATGAAGTGCCTGCGAATCGCAATAACAAAACTTAAATTTAAGTGGCAAAAACCTCAAGCAACATGTATCATTAAAGGTTGAATTGATCGTATTAAAAGAAATCGGATAAATAAAAAACAACTGTATACACATAGATGTTCAAATAATTTCCTTAGAAAATTTATTTTAAAGGTTTCAAGTAAACAATTAGAAAGTTCAGTAATAGTCAAAATTCTTCAATATAGTTTCTAAAATAAAAAAAACACAAAAAAAACACTGACAATATTGTACATTTTGTAATACTCATATTTATTATACTATTAAAGACATAACTAATTGTAAGTTTATTTCTATAACATC
Organism: Drosophila neotestacea; assembly: GCA_035044365.1. NCBI lineage: Eukaryota > Metazoa > Arthropoda > Insecta > Diptera > Drosophilidae > Drosophila > Drosophila neotestacea. The sequence continues at coordinate 370,283 of JAWNMD010000344.1, forward strand.
TGTAAGAATCAATACAGCGATTTTAACCCAAATCAAATATGAATTACAGATTTATATTAATATGTATATTAAATGCCATTTCTTAATGTAGAAACTCATTTTTATTTAAGAATATAATAAAAGGAACGGTCTCTAAATTAAATTACAAGATGAAGCCTGTCCAACCCTTTTTATAGCAATCCAATGAATAAATTTGTACAATGCTATGATTTTCAAGAAACACGTGTAAACAAAGTTTATTTTATCAAACTACGAGTAAAGTAAAAACAAGAGCTAAGCAAATCAAAAACAGAAAGAGAAAAAGATGGAAAACTAAAAAAAAAACACAAAAAAATCGAGGGATAAGATAATCATAAACAAAAAGGATAAGAAAATGTTAATGCACAGCTCTCGTTGTTCATCGACTCATCGACACGTGACCCAGCCCCTTGATCTCATTAATATAAACAATGCCGAGCCACAGACCCTTGGCAAAAGGTCACTCAATTACAGCTCGCATAACTTAACCCCTTAACCACAGGCAGACACAACACAACACACAACACACAACAAAATTTAACCCAAAAAGAAATATACAAAAACAAAAAAACAAAGATTGTGTATATAGGAAAAATAAAACAAAATCTAGAGATGGTCTCGACGCGCCCCAGACACTACCACCCAATCCCACCCAAAAAAAAAAAATACAAGGAAAAAAGCCTCAAACCATAAATCCATCCATCTTTTCAACAAACTCAGCGCACTTTTCTTCTTTTTTTACTCAGTTTTTTTTTTGTCTATTTGTTGTTTGCTGTTTGCTGTTGATTTGCGTTTTCGTCATTTTGATGTCAGTTCACTTGACGTGGCTAGAAGCACAACAACAACAACAACAACAACAACAACAAGTCCAGTCTATATAGACGGGCCTAAAGGCAACCGTTGATCACTTATGACAACGGCCTCCCTCTTATTCTCTTCCTTTCTCACTCTATCTCTCATCTCTTTCACTATTTCGCCGGCGTCTCTCTTGTAATTTATGTGGAAAATTCTGCCTACATAAAACAATTTTCATTTTTACAAATCTTACGTCTACTTCATCCTCTACTTTACCTACGTCTCCTCATCCACCTCCTGTTTCCTACTTCTTCAAGTTTTTCTCTGCGCGTAATTTACGCGCCGCTTTTCATGTGAAAATCTTCACTAATTCGTCTGTTGGTTTTTCGCTGTTCGCTTTTCATAATTTTTATTTATGGAAAATGCTTTTAAATGCGCATAAAAAACACAAGCGTCAGATCAATTTGCTGATGGGCGAGAATTTCTTGAATATTTGTTTGTATTTTGTAAAGATTGATTTCTAAGGAAAATCTATCTCAAACATACATATGCAAGAATTGACTCACATAGAGTTTAATTAAATTTAATTAACTATAAAATTCGTGTAAATTGCAATGAAGAAACCAAAAAGTAAATTACACATGCAAACAAACAAAAAAGGGGAGTGAGATGAATGGAAAACAACGACAAATTAAAGTGAAAAGTCACCGCAACAAATCTCTCAGATTTTCACACAATCTGTGACTGTCATGTGTGTTTGGTGCAAGAGAAAAGAAGAAGGGGCAGACGGGAAAGGGGGCGTGTATCTCCCATGAGATGAAGGCAATGCGTAGTCAACGGCACAATTGAAATTTTTGCTTTTGCTGTTTTCACTTTATTTATTTATTATTTTTATTTTCGTTGATGTTGCTGTTGTTGTTGGTCTTGCTGTTGTTGGCCCCAAGGTGTTTCAATTTTTATCTGTTGCTACAAGATAGATTTTCCTTTTCTTTTTACGTCAATGCCTCAAATATTTGTTCTATTTCTTGAAACGTTGACAATTGGCAATGTCTTTTGGAACAAAAAAACATAACTAATCAGCTACGTAATTGAACCACCTCAAGAAATTTGTTTTAAACATTCTTCTCTATTATTATTTTGTTTTTTTTTTTTTTTTGTTTTTTGGCCTGACGGAAATTGAGCAACATGGATTATGTATGCATGAGAGTCTTACATAAATCTTAGGCACGTGTCTGCCGACCCTCTTTGAGAATATGTGCCAAAAGTATATGAAAGAAAATATCTATTTATAAGATTAAAATAAATTAAGATATTAGGTACTAAATACGTCAATATATGTCGATTATAAGAACTTTAGAGTGACTAAACGATAATTATCGGTAGCTTCCCCTTTGACTAGAAGATCAATCTCTAGATACAGCTTCAGAACTCCATTTTGTATTACTCTAAGAATAATCTCCACATAAATGTAAACCAGTTGTAAATTGGCTTAATAAAACTAGATAGATTGATATATCTTGATGAATGGCTATCTTAATTAATAGATACTGCATTTGTTCTCCAGATAAACAACTTAAAATACTATTAATATTTTTTTCATATCCAGCTACTTAAGAATTCTTAAACTAGTTATTTAATTTATTTTAATCCCATAATAAGTAAAACAATTAAATATCAGTTAATTAGCTCAATTAAACTTAAATATATACGAGTAAACCACTTTATAATATTTTCTATATACTTGCAAAAGTTACTTATAGTAACAAAATCCAAACAAAACAAAACATTTTAATTTCTCTATACATATATTTGTATTTATCAACAAAAGCTACATGAATACAACTTTGGCCTGTTATGGTCTTTTATTTTAGGCACAATGCCAAATGCTACGTTATATGCATCCGTATATTATTCAAGATATGTAAAAATCTGTTTGATCAAAAATAAGAATAAAAGAAAAACCATTTCATGCAGTTAATGATTCGTTAATGATCTTTGCAATTCGAATATCAAAGTAAATATTTTGGGAAATCGAGTAGACATTCCCAAAATAAAAATACCCAATAATTGATTTACTATACAAGTCTTTAAAGTGTAAACCTATCACATCAGTTATAAATTGTCAGCTTATTGCATAAATCTTTTTGACAGAACATTAAGCATGCCAAAATGTATACTTAATCCTCAAATGTCTCGTAAAATATGCATTTACAGAGAGCAGCAAATCTTTATTTAATTCGCAGCTTTCTTTATTTTTAAGATGATCATCCCTATTGCCCACTTGGCAACTTAAACAACCACTAAACCACACACTTGTCAGTGAGCATAGCTATAAAGACAAACACCCGCCTGCTCCCTGCTCCCTGCTCCCTGCTCCATCCCCTCATAAAGAAACACTCGAAAAGACTTTACCAAGAATATGCTCAAAATGAAAATGTGTATATTTTGCGCCCCGACAACGAAAATTGCTTCATGTTGTGCAGGAAAATTTATAACAAAAGCAATTGCAGTGCCATAAAAATTACATTCAGCCACAATTTTCAACATAGAACAACCATAATATTCAACGCCACCTGCGATGAGAATGAGAAGGGAGAATGAGATGGGGATAATGACGATGGACGACTATGCAAACAACACGCCGTCTCCATTTTCAAACTTCTCCACCTTCAATCGCCACCCCGTCGCCATTTTAATGGCCCAAAAAGTGCGAAACGCGTGCTTGCCATGAAGTATAGCATCACGAATACGATTATCGTGGCAAGGGCAGTGGCATGCCCCCGGAAGAGACCGAGGAGTCCGACCAACGTATCGCAATCCAAATGTTTACTTTGTAGTCGCGGCCACTAAATTAGGTGGCCACAACGTTTTCGGGCGCAACTTTGAAATGTGTTAATCATCAAATAAGAAGAAGAACTACAAAGAGAGGCACAGCAAGAGAGAGAGAGGGAGATAAAGAAAGAGAAAAACAAGTGCAAAGTGCAGACATTGCAGTTGTTGTTGTTTATGTAAACAATTTCACACTCCCACCTGGTTTGCGACCTCTAGCCAAAAAACTCAACTGAACTTCAACGACTTGCATTAAATATTTGTTTGTCAGCAGTAAGTCAAAGTTTGTCTACCGCAAATTAACACATGTATCTGTTTGTTCATTTTATATACCCTATATTAACGTAACGTGGCTTAAAAGCGTCAGATAATAGTTTGCCACAGAAATTAAATTGCAAACCAACCAAAAAACAATCAAAATAATTATACATTTTAAAGCTTTTTTAAAAATAATAATATTCAATAGTTTTTCTAATTTCCGAAAATCATAAACAACTATTACTATCCTATTTTCTATAAATACAAAATTAATATGCACTATGTGTATATATTATTAGATATTAAATTTTTATTGATAATTTAAGCAAATTACAAATATAAGCACAATAGTTATTCATATAACTAGTTTGTGGTTTGAGGAAAGCATTTATATATAGGGTATGCTCAAGTCGTTCACTATAAACTTATAATTTTGCAACATTTTTCCAGCTGCTGTCGGTGCAGTTGTTACAGTTTTGTTTCTTTGGCTATTGTTTTTATCAATATTTAAACATGATTTTGTCGATTCTTTATCGACTTTATTTACACCTTTTATGAACTTTTATAGATAGAAACAAGCTTCATTTATTGAGCTGGCGTATAACAAACTTCTACCAGATGAGCTGTTGTTAATTTCTATAAAATTGATAAGTTTGAATAATTAAATTGTAGAAATACTTTCGATTTTATTTAGCATCAAATTAGAATTAAATATATTATTTCCAAAGCTATTAATGTTGATAAAATACATATTAATGTTTACTTTGTTTATATGTAGCTCATTGAATTTAACCAAAGATAGTTACTGACTAATCTTATCTAAGTTACCTGAACAAAAGATAAAACTGAAACATTTAACTGAAAACGCATTGAGCTTAATACGGTTTGAAAGTCGCAATTAAATAATTGTCTAATTTGTTCTAAACTCTTAGTTATTTACTTAATGTTTTGATTATGATGAATTGCATTCTTTGTTTTAAGAGCATTCCACAAGCGAAAAGTTTTCTTTCCTCCAAGCCATTTAGGAACTTGAAACATTTTAAAGAGCATTTTATAGCCGACTTTTAACCGGCTCACATATTTGTCATACACCTTTTTAGATTGTTGTTTTCATAGGTGTTTGTTTTGCATGCCAGTTATTGTTGCTGTTGTTAGCTATTGTTGTTGTTTGCCGTTGTTATTGTAACTGGTCTTGTGAAATGTGCTACTGATAGCACAATATCGGGGCACAATTTAAATATTTTACGATACAAAAAAGTGAAATTTTTGTTGGTTTTTGGTGTGAACGAACTGTCAATGGCTGTGCATGTTGTTGTTAGCCTTTGCAAAATTGCGCTAGATAAATAAATAATATATCTATTTACCTATAATATATATAGAGCATTTAACACAAAGGAATTGGCACGCTTTATCGATTGGTATATCGTATTCAGGGTTTATCGTTTATCGTTAACATATGTCTGCTATCGGTTAGTGAAGCTTCTTATCTGGGAAAAACGTGAGACACATGAGGCAATTACTTCCGCTAGTTGCAACATGTTTTAGCTTGACAACCACCTGTCTGTCTACCTGTTGATAATGCCTAAAAATATAATTGAATGTCGAGGTGATAGTAGAAATAAATGGTTACTACCTGTATATAGTTTTTAGGAAATGAAATTTACTTCATTCCAACATGTGTACAATGGAGAAGCAGAAGAAAATAAGTTCAAGTTAATGGAATTCCATTAGTTATCTTTTTTACCATACCATAAATGCAATTAACATCAAGCGACATCAAGAGGAAACTTACCTAAAAAGAGACAGACATAAAATAAATATATAATTAAAAATCCATTAATAAACATTTATATTTGCATGTGCATAAATACCAGTAATATTAATTATTAAAGCATAACACATTAAAAGCTCTTTTAAATTGTTGCCAATTCAATTAGTAAGTCAATTCAATTAATACAAAAAAAATGCAAGAAAATGTGAATAAATGTTGCTGACCTCAACAGTTAATCAATTCGGCACTTTAGTGCAACATTTTGATTAAAACTGAATTTATGTTTTACTTTTTTTATTTGTGGCATTCAAAGAGCATATTTTAAAATGCTATTCATATTTTTATTTGCAGCCGGATGGCATTAATAATTTGATTAACCTTCTCCCGTTTTTAATAGTACAGCATATTGTAATTAATCGTTTTCATAATCAATTGAAATTGCCACAGACCCACAAAAAAATCGTTTTGTACATTACAAAAATAAAGTAAACATTCACAACATTTATATAAATCATCTGCTATTTTTTCGACTGGCCCAGAACATTTTTTTCTGCGGATTCAGCAATAACATTTAAAACTTAACAATAAAATGTATATTGACAAAAAAAAATATAAATGAAAGAAAAAACAAACATGGGGTTCGACACGTGTTCGTGATGGAATTAAGTGCGTAGCGTGAGTGCATTTTAATACCCTGTATTCATAAAATATGTACAGTTAAGCGATAGTCATATTAAAATGTTCTTTTTTGACAGTAACCAGAAAATCGATTTGAATAACTCTCTGTAAAATGTCTTTCCAAGATACACGGTATTTACCAGTCGTCCACTCTCGTCTAAATGTTTCTTACACATTTAGTCTTAAAATAAAACAGTTTGTTAACTTTCAATTAAATGCCAAAACAGCATTAAAATATATATATGGAATTCAATTGCCATAGCAGATGACAAATGTAAATTGAGATTTGATTTGTAAATGAAAATACATGAAAATTTGCAATGTTAATAATTTATTATTTATCTGATTAATTATAACGAAATTGTGTCGCATGCCTCTATACTTTTTCTCATTTCCTATGCAGATACAGAAGTGAACTAAAAACATTTTATTTATTTAAAATATGTTTGACTCTTACCACTTGTGAACTTGCATGCAACACGAATGTGCAACGTTCGATGAGATTTCAGTCCTCAAAGTGGGTCAATAAAGGGAATGGAAACGCACAAAACGATACGAATATTTGTGCAAAACAAACATGAAAATTGAAGAAGCAGCAAGAAACAGCACAAGTACCACACAAAAATATTGTTGCCATAAAAAGATGCAGCAAAACCGAAAACCGTTTGAGGCACAGAAGTTGTCATGTATGGGGCTACCACAAAACGTGGTGGAGTTCATGGCAATGCCACATGCAACGCACTCATACATAACTTAACGCTTTTGGTGTAAGAATCTCTGCGATTTTGAATTTATGCAATATGTAGACATTTTGGACTTTATTTAAACTATTTAAATTTAAACTTTTCATTCCATCTACTTTTAAACCTGAAGATTTGTAATATCAAGTCCACATATCTGACCAACCATTAAATTAGCTAGCCTTTTATATTTTAGTCCTAATATCTACCCTGTGATTAACTAGTCCATTTCACTTATACCGTCCAATTAAAGTTTCGTTTCCATTATTCCTATGACTCAATTCGTATTCTGAGCTTGCAATTTCACGGGATTGGCAGTAACGGGTTAAAAAGCTGCGTCAGACCTTATAGCATTTCATTGGCATTTCGCAAAGCGCAGCTCCGAAAAACATGTTTATATGCACACTCCACTCACACACACATACGCACAAACATGCATGCACATATATATATATATATTGAATCGTGTATAAATAAAGCCCCAGCACCGTTAGCAACACCACAGAAAATAAAAAGAAATTAAAAAATATACAGGCAGCAGTCCCGAAAATAAAACCGTAAGCGAAGTCGCAGCGACGCTTTTGGCAAATGCAGTCGACGCTGACGTCGACGCTGACAGCCAATGCATATGCCTCAACCAGTGTTGCCAGCTTAACCTTTTTATGGACAAATCTGTCGAGCATTCTATTTGAAATAAGTCAAATACGTAAGGATGATGTATCCATCGACAGGTTTCCTTTAATAAGTAGTTTTCGGTGAAATTTATTGGAAACTTTAGTCTGGCAGTCTATTTTAGGAATCATATAATTTATGTATTTATAATATTTATAATATATACGATATAGATGAGATTAGAACTTAACACTGTGAACGGCAGTCCACGCTAGTGACAAAGCCTTACAAAGGATGATTTCGAGGATAGACTAGCAGTATTACAGGAAGAATTTGCTACGATAGTACGATCAGATCGAGTATTGTTTTAGTACCATATAACACTAACTAAAAGTAAATCTTTTGCAACAAAAAAACTATTTTTCTTATTTTTTAATTCATATCCTTTTTATATATATTTCTAATTGGTTTTTTCTGTTTTTTAGTGGCAAGTAGCTGGCATCACTGCTGAACACACATGCAAGCTTAAGCTCTCTCAGTTTCTCTTCCTCTCTTTGTTCACTCAAATGCATTCTCAATCGCCTGCATGCATGTCTAAGCGCAGCTCTTTAAGAGAGACAGAGAGAGAGGAGAAACGTATGCTGGTTGTTGTTTTTGTTTGTTGATTGTTTTTTATCTTTGTGAACTTCGCGCGATCGTCGCTTTGAAAAGCACTCACATTTAATTATAATTTCGCGCTTTTTTACTGTTTACTGTTGTTACTTTTTATTTTTTTTTAGTAGGTCAGCGAAATTGTTTTTTGTTCGCAACGCTGCTGCGTCGACGGCAACGGCAACGGCAACGTCAACGTCGCTGCAGCTGCACAAAAACTGGATTTCAAAAGCAGCAGAAAGAACAACAACGAGAACATTGCATTGAAGGTAAACCGGCGCATAAAAAATGAAGATAAAGAACAAGAAGAAGAGTAGACAACTGCATTGAATTTGTTACTGTATTTGTGATTTGACGTTGTTGCATTCGCAAAAAAAGGCTTAAAACGTGTTTTCGACTGCAGCGCAAACAAACGAGCAGGCCAAAAAAAGAAACAACAACAAAGGCAAAGCAATAATAAGAAATTTCCATAAAAAAAACGCAAAAAAAAAAGCAAAAGCTCTCCAAAGAAGTCGACCACAAAGTTCAAGCACCTGCCCAAAAAAAAATATGTATGGAAAAACGTAGCAAAGTAAAGAAATAAATGAGCAAAAGCAGAAATGCGGCTACCATAACAATTCCATTTATTTTATCTACGTACTTAACTGAAAAATACATATAAAAAATGCCGCTACAACTGCGACGTCGCTGTCGCAGTCGCTGTCGACAGTGGCGTTGGTGGCGTATGAGCAATTGAGTAATTACAATCGACTCCTACTTCACACACACACACGCCCGACAATATGGGCAAACAACAACAAAATGCAGACCCTATAAATAGCAGTGCAAAGGCAACAAGCAACAAAAGAACGCACCAACAATATTTTTGTGTTTTAAAGAGATTCGAGCAATTAAAACTTATGATAAACATTTATTTTTTTCTGCCACTCGCAAAACGCACGCCAAAAACCAAGAGAGCGTAGCGAAAGAGAGCGTGAGGGCGTGAGAGAGCGCGAGAGTAAATGCAAAAGAAATTACAAACACACTCACACAAAAAGTGTGAGAGAGTGAAAGAGAGCAAGAGAGGCAATAAGAGATCTTCAACGGGAGCGTAAACGTAGAAAGCCTAATGACCGTGGCAAAAGAAAGCAGCAAAAGCAAAAAGCAAAAGCAAAAGCAAAAGCAAATAAGCAAACACAATTTATTTTGCCAGTGACGAATTGTTATGCAAAGGGGGGAGGCATGACTTGAAGCTGCGACGCCAGCAGCGACGCTGACAGCGATGAGTCAAAATGGCCAAAAATTGCGCGCCAAAAATAAACGAAAAAGAATTGGCATTAACAAATTGCCAGGCACTTTGTAAATAGCAATTGTAATAGTCATAAACGCGAAGGGGGTAAAGAGAGAAAAACTGAAAATTTATTTAAATATGAAAAATGTTGAGACAAAAAGAAAAACACTAAAAATTGCACATAAGTTAGCTTAATAATAGCTAAATCTAGCTGGTTTAATTGACATAATGAGGGATACCATTACTTTAATAAGTTTAAATTTCAACTTTAATTCTATCATTTATTAGATTCCCCAGATATTCCCAGAATTTCAAAATAGATCCCAAAGTATTGTATATTTTCTTGCATTATTTCATAAAGATTTCTTTTCTTTAGATTTTTCTCAGAACCTTTGCACAATGAACAAAATGTATCTACAGCAGTTGGTAGGTATCTATATGCATGTGAGTTCTGTAAAGTATCTACAAGATACAACTACTACCTTTGGTCTGCAACGTGTGCAATTGCCAACTAGAACAACACGTTCACCTGCGACAAAAGCACGGACAGGTAAATAAATGTCTGCACTGTAAAGGGGGAGTTGGGTGGCGGGAGGGGCTCAAACGATAAAGTAAAAACGTGTTTTGTATTGCAGCCATCATCATACGCTATTTATCGGCTTTCCCCTCTCCCTCCCTATGCTTGCAATTGCTTCCAGTGAGCAGAAACGTGCTTTTAGAATGGCATACCACACTAACTGGAAATTGTATCTAATTAGTCTACCGGTCGCCAACAACAACAACAGCAGCAACAATAACAACAACAAGCCAATTGCTCAGCTCGCCACGCCCCTATCCCTCCTTCCATTTGCCACTACTGCCCCCGTTTTGTGGGGAAATAGAGAAGCGAGAGGGGAAATAGACGCCCCCATTTAATGTGTTGCCAGCTCTTTTAATTCTATGCTGGCTAATAAATAAATTCGAGAATGGGAATGAGACAAGTTTTATAGTGCATAAATAGTTTCACACCCACAACAACAACAACAACAACAACAATAACAACAACAAAAATAAACTTGTCAACTTGCATCAAAAATTATGTTGCTAATTATTGTAAATTCTTGTCTGACACTGCAATTAATTATGCGCTTATTTATAAACATATTTATTTATCATTTAATTTGTGAATTTGCCCATTTTCATTTGATTTATTTGTTTTAAACCTCAACCATTTGCATACAATTTTTGGCTATTACTTTTTAACTTTATGTAATTTTATAATTATTTGAGACTTGTAATGATTTCAGCAATTCATATTTATATTACCTATATCAAGAATTTGAATGAATACTATTATGTATGATCAATTGCTTAATATTATTGTAATGATATTAACTTAAGTATGTAACCAAATTTACAGATAATTCCAACTGTCAATATGTGTTTCTCTCTCTTCCTCTCTTCTTTCTGTCGCTTTAAAGCAGTTTATCATTATAAAAACTTTGTTAAACATATGATCTCAACCAGCTTGCAAGCTGAGATAAGAACAAAACACTCTCTTTCTCGCTCTGTCACACTTACACTCTCTCTCTTTCTCTCTATCGCACTTACACTCTCTCTTTCTCTCTATCGCACTTACACTCTCTCTTTCCCTGTCTGGCTGTCTGCTTGTAAAACTTCCTGTTTGACAGCTTAAGGCAAGATCTTACTAAGCTTGAGGAATGATTTCTGTTCTTTTTTTCAAGCCACGATCGTTATCATCTCTCTTTTTACAGATTTCTGGCCCAAATTGTGAACGCTGCAATGCACAGTTTGCTCTGCAGATACAATAAAAAAATATACAGAAACACACACACACACACATGACAATTGACTAACGTCAAACGGCAGCAAAATGAGCATTAAAATCAAAGACAGAAAAATAAAACCACAAAAAAAATAAAAGTAAAGCCGGAGCAAGAGACAGAGACCGGGAGGCCACACGTCACTTGACGACGTTCAAGTTCAATAACCTGGCCAACAGTTACACTCACACACACACACGCATACACACACACACACACACCGAGGCAATTACCAAATAATGCGGCTCATGCACATGAAGCAAAACGCCGGCAACGGGCAAGGAAAAAGCAAATAAAAAAATGTAAAAAAAAACTTTAAAAAAAACCAAAGAAAAAGAAGAAAAAAATAAAGTAAATTGAAACAAAATATGCGACGCTGGCGTCGCGTCGTCGTCTGTTGCTTACATAACAGCAAATAATGTTAAAGCAGCGGTAAAGCAAAGCTACAGATACAGAGAGAGATAGCATCCAACGAAAGAGCGAGACAATCACAAATAATGACAAACAACAACAAAAAAAAAAAAAAAAAACAAAAAAAAGGTTTTAAAAAAAATCAGGAAAAAGCGAACAAACGAAATTACATTCGAAAAGGGGCAAAGCCAAAATACAAAACCAAATCTGGAAGCACAATAAAGAAACAATTGAAAAAAAAAGTATCTGTTTCGATTGCGGAGCAGTTTCAGCTACAGATACCGATTTGTATCTGTGAGTTACTTTGAAAATTGTGAAATATTTTGGGCGAACCCAATTAGACGTATAACAACTGTAAACGACTTAATCATAAAGTGATAAACCATTAAGCAGCTGATTAACACATTAGCCGAAAGTATCTAGCAGATAAATGCGGGCTGCGCCATGGGAATTGAGCGTAAAAGATACAGCTATAAAAGATCAACAAAAAATTGTATCTACCAAATGCAATACGTAAATAGCCAGCTAATATGCTTAACTATTCTGAAATGTGTAGAAGTAAAACCTATCTCAAAGATACAATCAGAAGACAACAAAAAGAAAATGTATCTGACAACTATCAGCAACTACATAAGCTACAAAAGATACCATAGTCTTAAAGTTGCCAAGATATTCTGAAATAAACTTTTATACACTGAAGACTAATAAAATTTCACTGAAATGGCGAAAAAGTATCTAACAGAAACAAAGTTAACAAACATTAACAACTACAAAAAGTATCTGACAGCTAACACAGCTGTATAGTTGTCAAAGTTGAGATGAAAAAGTATCTCAAAGTGTCTGTGCAGAGCGTAGAATATACAATTATAATTTAATGCCTACTTTCATTTCCTTGGAATAGCCAACATCAGTATCTGACAGCTCATGTGTTGGCAACTACACAAAGTATCTGACAGATACAATAGTTTTGTAGTTGCTTAAGTTGAAAGTATCTCAAGCGTTGAAATTTCTGCCAAACGCAACTTACAACATATTCTATCACAAAAGTTAACACTCACACACGCAGTATCTAGATACATTTTCCACGCTGGATCGCAAAAATTTCATTAGTCAGCGGTTTTAGTAGCCACGCAGCCAGTAAAAATAATTAACAAAAAAATAAGTCAAATTGTGGCGCTGCCTAAGCAAAAATGTTCGATGAAATTCGAACGAAAAGGCGCCGCTTGGGCATTAAAACTATCTACAAGATACTTTTCATCAAAAGAACCAACTAAAAGCTCATAATGCGTGAAAAAAGAAGAAAATAAGGCGTTGGGAAAAACTTTGTGCTCCATTTTCAGTTGTTGTTGCTGTTTGTAGGGAGAATGTGGAGAGGGGAGCGGAAGGCCTTTTGTTAGCTGAATATTTCATGGTATTTCACTCACGAATTTCATTTGGAAAATATTAGAATTCTTTGAACGTATGAAAAGAAACGAAAACGTGGCACAAGCAATAATCATAATAACAATAATGCACAACAGAGAAGGCAAAGAGAGAGAGAGAGAGAGAGAGAAAACATGGGCCAAAAACTGTTGTAATGAGTCAAAGTGAAAATAAACTGAAAGACAGAAGGAGGCAAAAGGAGAAGAAGAAGGCAGCTAAAAGGAAGGCAAAGTGAAAAAAAAGCATGTCAAATGAAAAACTAATTGTAGCGTTGCGAATTAGACAACCATCGAAGTTGGTAATAGAAGGAACAGACGAAAGAGAAACAGAGAGAGAGAAAGAACAAAAAGGCCTATTTCTATGCAAGTCACGGCTGTGCCACAGGGTGTCCATAACATAACCCTCCTCCCCACATTCCCCCCTTCACCACTTCCTCACCTCTACCAACAAATACTGGCTGTAATTGACGCAAGTTTTTGGTGGGGGTATAAAAAGTGCTGCAACGGCAACGTACAAAAAATGCAGGCAACAACACACAACAACAATTGTGTGCGTGGCATATTGAAAATAAAAAACTAAATAAAAAACAAAAAAAAAGAGAGACAATCAGTCAGTTTGAGAAACAGGCAAGAGACAGAGTCAGGTAATAGAAAACCGTTAGCAGCCGCTGGTAATTGGCATTTAAAAGTATGTCGCATGTCGCACACAAAACAAAACCCGATGAGCTGTGCATGTGAATATGAATGAATGAATGAATGAATGATTGAATGAATGAAATGGACATGAAGATGTCAACACAAGACAAGGGGAAAAAAAGGTAGTTGTATCTCAAAGTTGGCTGACAAATGAGGGTGCCAAACTGAATGAGATACGAGTGCTTCTTAAGGGTGAATGAATGTGTATATATGGGTCAATATATATTCAATATGTTCATGACATGTACACAATGTAAACAACAAGCTAATGAATACTGTTGGTACACTGTTATTAAATTCGCCTACACTTGTCTGATGACACATGTTGAAAATTTCAAAGTAATGGTAAATTTCTGACCAAAACACAATTACAATTTGGATTATTTACAAATAATTAATCAGTAATATGTAAAATGAATAACAGCATTAATTAGCTAACTAATTAGCGAAAGTAATAATAATGAATCTGTAAAATGTATAGCAGAATTAGTTATTATTTATTTGTAAATTGTTTATATTTTATTTAGATTGAAGCAATTTAAATACAAGTACTAGCTACATTCATCTTTTCTCATTTCTAAAGTCTTAATATTTGCTTTGAATCATATTTTTAGCATTCATAACTCAATTGCAACTTACACATGGGACGCGTTGAAATGGAATGTAATTGAATGCATTCTGAACTTGACCTCACTCACAAATGAATACAGAGTATGCTTGAAACTTGACATTTTCCGACTCGACTCGATCCAAGCTTAAGCTTAAGTACTTGATGTATCTCATGCTAACCTTTCAGACATAATTCAACGAGCTCTACATTTCTTGAAATTGCATTTACCACATCACATCTCTCTTTTTCTCTTTCTTTCTCGTTCTCTCTCTGTCTTTCTCTTGCATTCAGTATTTTTTTCTCAAAAATATATTGCTTCATTAATGCAAGTAGATGACCTCGTTCAACTGTTCCATTTTATCTGAGCTTTTTGCACACTTTCCTTTCGCTATATGCATGCGACAGATGCAGATACAGATGCAAGTGCAGATACAGATACAGATACAGATACAGTTGTATCTCATTTAGCATACTCTGAGAAACAATATATATGGCCACATGAGATGGCAAACGACAATGCGCCATATATCAAATTATACTATAAACGTGTACAGTGAAACCTCTCTTGGGCGGACACTCATGGTCGCGCAATTTGTGTCCGCTCAAGGGGAGTGTCCGCCTGTAGGAATATTTTTTTTTTACTACTGCGTCTTAAAAAAATAATTTATTTTAATTTATCGAGCGTTCTTTAATTTCTTCTCTAATATGCAGGACTGCAAATGGCTTTCCAAATGTTATACGTATTCAAAAGCTTTATAGTCATTTTGAACTAATTTTTTTAATTTCTTAATTGTGGTCATCGCCTTATCATTCGAATTTATTGGGTCAGGATCATAGTCAGGCTCTTCCGGTTCTTCTTCGGATTCCGAATTATCATTGTTTCCGCCCACTTCTGATTTTTAATGACAAAACTAGCTCGTCAGCGAACGTTTTTAAGAAATTCGTGTCCCGCCAAAAGAGGTTTTCGTTCGTATTTGTCCTTTTTTTAGTGTCCGCGTCCGCTCAAGAGAGTGTCCGCTCAATAGAGGCAAAATTGGTCTGAAAACCCCACCAAAACCAACGTCACGGAAAAAGTGTCCGCCCAAGGGGGTGTCCGCCTATTAGAGGTGTCCGCTAAGGGAGTTTTCACTGTACTTAAAAACTACAACTTCCGACCTTCGGGAGAGAGACCCAGCATGACATCCGGCAAATACACGACTCGCTATAGATGTACAAATATATCTAGATACATATATGTATCTGTATCTGTACATGTAGCTGGGCCTTGTAAGTAAATGACAAGAAGAAGAAAATATAACCAAAGGAAAGAACAAAGCATAAAGAAAGCACCAAGGGCTCAGTTCGAATAGGCTGCTGAAGGAGGGAAAAAGAGGAGAAGAAAGGGGAATAAAGGGGAAGAAAGAGAGGTTGAGAAACTGCATAACACAGCGCGACATAAATTGAACTTTTTTGCTGAAACTTGTCGCGAACACACACAGAAAACGACAGACGGGGACAGAGAACGCGTAAGAGCAAAAGGGGCAGTCATGAGAGAGTTACTCTCCTCCCCCCACACTCTCCATCTCTCTCTCTCACTCTCTTTCTTACTCTCCCTGGTTTTGTGCGCTTAGCACTTGAGGCACGATTCATAATTTGTTGTAATTGGAGTTTAAATCGTCGTTCCCAGCGTGAAAAACTTGGCAGCTGTTAACTTACTTATTTTTGGAAAATTCTTCTATTTGTTTAGATTACACGATTTCCAGATTCGAGTCAAGTATTCAGATAAGAGTGAGAAGGTGTGTGCAGTTGTAAAATATTTAAAAGTGACTTTAAGATACTTTTTTAATATGTAAATTCATGATTTTCATAAGCCAATCTCCAGCAAAGACAACTAATATTATATCTATAGCTTCTGTTTAGAATGGGACTTGTATTTTATTTAAATTTGATTTAAAATATATTTTAAATAAGAGATTAATATAGTATAATAACAGCTTAAGATTGTTCTAAAACCAAATTATTACGAATTTCTCCATCGTTTTACAAATAGAACTAGCCATTATCCTATTATCTCTTTCTTGGAACAATTACAGGGCATACAATCTTTTACTTAACAAAATTATTACAAATTTCTTCATCAATTTACGAAAACAACTATCCCATTATCTCATTCCTGGAACATTTACAGGGTATACAATTTTGTATTAAACAAAATTGTAACGAATTTCCACATCAATTTACGAAAACAACTATCCCATTATCTCTTTCCCGGAACAATTACAGGGACTGCAATGTTTTACTAAACAAATTCCAAGTAAATTCTGTGTCAATAATATACAAAATTTAAATAATTTTATAACATTACTTATTTTGGGGACACATTCTTGGGCTGCACCTTTGGAATTTCTGATATGTGTGTTGACCGAAATATGAACGGAAATTCAATTGATAATTTGTGGCATTGAGCGGTAAAATGTCTATATAAATTGGTAAGCTATGGCCAACATGGAAAGCAACAAGCTAAAAGCAACAGCAGCTGCCAATTTTGTATGCCAGTCAGGCATGAAATTCATTTACCACTCGTACTTAAAGTGTGACCAATACAACAGAAAGCAAAACAAAATGAAACCAAATAGCAAGAAATGAAACTGCAATCAAGCATCGATACTGAGAGCAGAGCAATCAGTTAGTCATCTCGACAATTGGCAGTTTGAAATAACACGAAAATATACTGTTTATATAAAGTGAGAAGAAAATAACCGCAAATGTAACAAGTAAATTTTTAGGGGTTTTTGTGGCTCACAGCTCCAGCTGAGAGTACGTTCAATATATGTATATATGTACATCCATTCTTACAATCAAAGACAAATTGCATGATATTTGATGGTGTAGTCGAAGCTAAAGCTGGCCTAAATCGATAGTCGACTATTTGGCTCAATTCACTGGGGAGCCACAAGTGATGAGCCAACTGAGACTTAACTCTGGCTCATCGGCATTAACTTGGCTCGAACACATGCAGGAATTCTGGAACTCTTTGGCCAAATACAAGTAAACTTTCTACTCAATCTGTGAAGGCTTTTTGTGTACTCATTCATAACTAAGTTGGCATCAGAAACGAACTTCGGCCATTTCAATTAGTTCAATTACAAATGCAAAGGCCTATAAGTCTTGTGTGTGCTTAAGTGTGTACACACTGGCAACTGATTGCAACTGACAAACAACCCTCGCTGAACACATGCTTACAACCCTCTTAGGCAAAACTTTTGGCAATTAAAACTTTGAAATGAAAAGACAATAAAAATCAATTATTGTTAATAACAAACGCACCGTCAAAAGGCAACCAAAAAAGGTGGCATTAAAGCACGAAGTGTACCCGAAAGGTAAACGGAAGGGTTAGACGGAAAGATTATCATTAAAAGGATTTTAAGGACCGTTTTTCCATAGTCCAATTAAATTTTTTCTAAGAGATATCTTTGAATTTTATTTTAAATTATCATTAAGATGGTTAGAAATAGACCTAAAAATGTATTTAAGATTTTATTTTAGTTTCTTCTCCAATTCTCAATATTTTTTAGAATTTATAGAATTTGAAAAATGTTCTATAATTTGAAGTATTTTGTCTGTTTAGAAAAATAAGAATATCACGTTCATTTTAAATTTAAACTAATTTAATTTTACTTCATCTACATTCATCCTAAATCAAAATTGTCACTTTACCTAAACAAATTCTGCAGACACGGAAAGTGCTAGAGCAACCCTCGTGAAATGTTGGATAATAAATACCACCCCTATCGAATGATGGTCAAAAATGCAGCTTTCCGTACGTTGCCCGGACGACGCATTTAATTAACAAAGGAGGTAAAAAGTTAAGGGACAGGAGAGATGTCCAACAACAGATGCATTTCTGACTACCATTAGTCCTTGGATGCATCATAGTCAAAGGACCTTGCGGCAATGAGTAGTTGGGTTGGGTTGAGTGAGTGGCCAGGAGTCAGGTAGCAAACAAAAATGCATACAGCAAATGGGGAAAATTGTGAAAATTGTTAAAGGGGTTGGCATTTGAACCGCTGGCAACGACCTCGAGACGCACCACCAAAAAACGCATTCGCGTTACGATTACTTCATCGTGAGTGTGAGAAGAAGACGAACAAGTCAAAGGATGAGGATGAGGATAAGGATGATGAAGATGAGAAAAAGCAGGATGATGATGTTGCTGACTAAGCCCAGGCACAAATCCAGTACTAATGCTGCCTCGGTCAGACGAATATGCAATCTATTTTTAACTGTCTGGCGGGGGCATTTGCTTGGGAAAATGAGAGGGGAAATGGTGGGTGAGGGGTGGTGGGTGGTGCTGTGTTGCTTGCCGGGGAGCATGCAAAATTTATTTGCCATGGCTGTTGATGCCACACAGCCACTGCGTGCGTCACGCGGCCAGACGCAACGGCGTCGTCACTGATGTTGCCACTGATGATGTTGCAGCTGACGATGATGATGATGATGATAATGATAATGATGATGATGATATTTCCACCGCTTCTGCTGCTGATGTTATGCATTTTCGACCAGACGCCTTTGGGTGGAGAATGCCATTGGAGTTTTGTATATTTGAGTGGTCAGTAAAGAGGAAAGGGCATAAGAATGGAGGGAATGAGTGAATAGATAACATGACTCGTGGGTCTAACATGGCTACAAATTGCATGCTGTGGTCAAAAATTGGTAGCTTTGGGTAGATGATGAAATGCTTTCTATGCTATTGAAATGTTGCCTAACTAGACGGAACAGACTCAAAGAGACAGCCAAAGAATGGTTGCATATTAAAATGCAAAAATAATTTAAAGTATGTATGTATGTAATAGTAAAACTTTAATAAAAAATAATTCGAAATTATTGTTGTTCTGCTGGAAATGTTTTATAACTTATTTTTAAAGATCTGAGTATACTCCAACTATTAATAAAATGTAATAATAAGAACAATCTAATTCTGCTGTTAACTAAGAAGATTAAAAAGGAATATAAAATATACTGAAATCAAATGATATATCACATTTTGTTGAATAGTTATTGTGAAACTTTTTAACAATTAATTTTGTATGAAAACTATGTCCAAAATCCATTAATTGTAAATGTAAATTATTAGAAAATATATAAATCATCGATAATTTTTGAATTATTACTACAATAATTCTATTAGAGATTAAAATAAGTTAATATCTTATCGTGATCTATAGTAAACTATCAGTGCATAGGATAGAACAATTTAAAGGGATATAAATTAGATTCCATCTTTTATATCCTTTAGTCAAAGTTACAAAGTTTAACGGAAGTCTTTTTGCACTTGGGCATCTTCCAAGAGGCACAGTCCCTAATCCTTCTAGCTGCCCTCCATGTTGATGCCACTCAGGAAAGGTTGTGTAAACCGGGTAAAAACGTTTAGTCTGATGCAAGTGCAGTTAAGCGTGCTGAACTTTTTCATAAGTTTTCTTCATTTTCGCCAGCACCAAGTGCACTTAATCACATGGAAGTGCCGGCCACCCAATAGGAAAGGGGCATGTTGCATGTGGCAGGTGGCAGGTGTCCAACGTTACCACTTTTGGCGACAGTCGCAGGCACGTACGCAACAGTCGCCGTTAGGCAATGGGAAAAGCTTAAACGATGCCAAGTGGCAAGCGGCGCTAACTTGGCCTGAACCTTAGAGCTTGCAAAAAAAAAAAAAAGCCTAGGCAAAAAGGACCAAAGCGCAACATGGCCAAAACCCTTCAAATGACGAGAAGATGCTGCTTCATGTGCTAATTGCGCTGTCAAGTCAAGTGTGCGTGTGTGTCTGAGAGAAGGAGAGAGAGCGAGTGAGACGGAGAGAGTGAGAGAGAACACAGACGGAAGCAACAGCTCAAATGCCAACTAAAGCACACACACACATACACACTCACTCACACCCACACACACACATCGCATTAACGTCGTAAAGAGAATATTTGTTGCATACTTTGCGCGGCCGCAGCAGCAACATTTTTCGCTCTCAATAATAGCAGAAAAAAACAACAACCACCCAACGAAAAATTTCCCTTAACAACAAATGACAGTCTGCAGCATTTTCCCATATTCATTTTCATTTTCGCATTCACTCAAATCAATTTCAACTCAATGTTCCGCGGCCCATTGAACACAGTTTCGTTTCAATGCCTTTCAATTCTTTTGTTTCTATTCCCGATTCTATTATTTTTGTGTTTCATTTTATCGTTTTATTTACTTTTTTTTTTTTGCATAAAATAGAAATGGAAAAAATTCGTGTTGAAAAATAAACAACAATTTATCGGCATGCAGAGATAAAGCGCCGGCAACAACAACATTTCGGCCAGAAACAGACAGAAGGCCACAACCAATGGCTAAAATCGATTTTTCCAACCCTCAACATGTGGCTGCATTGCGACTCTGCGAACTCAGCGACTCTCTGTCTAGGCCCTGAGCTCTGTTCTGGTCTGGTTTATGGTCTGAGGCTGTCTGATGGCCCCAAAGGCGACGTAAAAATAACAACAATTGCGATGACAGTGGCCAAAAATAACTAAAGAGCAACTGTAGAAAGCGTTAAGAAATTTCTTAAGATTTTCTCCTATTTTAAATTCTTGTTTTACCGAGACATCGATAGAAATTAGTTTCACTGCCTTAGGGAAAGTGACTATACATTATTCAAATAATATATATATTTTATCTCTCATAGTTGAGCAATATGAATCTTTTTTTTTACTTCCACATAGAACAATTCAACTTTTATAATATCACATGAAAAAGCATAGAGAAATATTCTATGTATACAAAAAAGTTGTATGAGTATTTAAAAAAGGGTTAGTCTGAACCTGAAAATATCATCATTATCATATCATAAATTCACCAAAAGCTTTTGTGAAAATTAATAAATAAATAAATATGCAAAGCGGAGAACTACAAACTACTTTTTAGAATTTTAAGTTTGATACCAGATTCGCCTTAATCAGAAAATATAATAGCTGATTGAAAAATCCCTAAAGAAAAATCCCTATTAAATAAAAGTATGTATAAGGAACGTTTCTACGCTCA
Source organism: Drosophila neotestacea (assembly GCA_035044365.1). Classification (NCBI taxonomy): domain Eukaryota; kingdom Metazoa; phylum Arthropoda; class Insecta; order Diptera; family Drosophilidae; genus Drosophila; species Drosophila neotestacea. Next base: position 391,916 of record JAWNMD010000344.1, read on the forward strand.
ATTAAATAAGTTATTGAAAACATTGAAAATCTTATCAAAAAATTATAATATTTGGAGCATTTTAAATGCTGGTTGAACTTTTATGTACTTTATTAAAATATAGTGTTTTTAAGATATTTCGTTGTACTTTAAAAGTTTTACGATTTTTCTACCCTCCTCTTAGTTCTCCATTTGAATGAAAAAGGTTTCAAAAAACATTCATAACATAATTTTCGATTTCTAGCTACCTTCTTGTGACCAGCTTGAAAAGTAATTCATATGACAGCAGTCTGAAAGTACTCTCGGTACTTGATAGCCTTAAAGCAGCTCTTGCAAACTGCACTTCAACCCCCGAATAACGGTCAAAAACTTTATCACAAAATTTCTGGTACGCCATCCCCTTCGTGTTATCAACAACAGGGGTGAACCTTAAGTTTTTGCCCCCATTGATTGAATAGTCCAACTACAGCAATAGATGATGATAAAATGTGTGCTTTTCAATATGACGCTGATGGGGGTTGACTCCCCGTCTCCCAAATGTTGGCCAGACTATACAAGTTTCTCAGGTAATTAGATATTGGGGTTGTTGATGTTTCCAACATCAAAAAAAAAAAAAAAAATGGATCACCGTTAGGACAAAGCTTGATATGGTTATACAACAATATTTTTATCACCAGCACACATTAGTGGTTTTCCAGGTAGTGCATTTTATTTGATGTTGTTACAATTGCGAATAGAAAAGGTATTTACTAAAAGGTACAATTCAATTATTCTTTAGAGAAATTACATAATTTTTGATTACAAAATATTAACGGAAAGTAAATTTGATCGATTGGTAAAATTTAACATCTCATATACTAAGTTTATACGGACCATTTCATGTATGTATTTTTGATTTGGAAAAACGAAAATTGACCCTTGTTTGTGCAGCACACGAAAGATATTTTTAATTCGAGAATGACCGATTTATCGATATATATCGATAGTTGTATATTATTCTCAGATGGTACTTACCCTAGCATGCATGTTGACGTCGTTTTCGCCGGGCTGTTGTACACCGGTACGTATCTTTTTGTTCTGGGGTCCCTCGCTGACCACGATAGTGGCCCCTCCTCCGCTTACACTGCTGCCTGCTACGGCACCACCGACTCCACTTCCGTTGCTTGCACCGTTAAAGGGCATTGTGGTCGCCGTGTTGAATTTAAGCGAAGCCTCCGTGTTGAACAGAGTTTTTTTCGTGAAAATTTTGACGATTTGGGGCCGGAGCCTTGCTTTAGATTTATATTTTATATAGACTTAATTGCACGTATATTCTGGACAAAACGATGGACGTTGCACAAACGGATGTTGCAAGAGAATGTGTATGCTATGTCACTGTGTGTGTGTGTGTGTGAGTGTATGTATTCAAGTGTTGTAGGTGTATGTGTGTGAACGAAGGAACGTAAACACAGAATTGCACCGAACAGACGATTTGGGAAAACAAACGATTGTTAAAAAATCTTGGGGGAAAAACGCGCGCGATTTTTTAACGCGAAATTCTTCTATTGATTAGAAGAATTGCTAAAATTTGTTGGATAAGTATTTACTTAATGTTGCTGTTGCTTTCCTTATTGAACACTTTCTTTCAACTTATTTGAAACGTTTCATTTGCCGTTTCAACTTCTTATTGCACTTTCAATTGGCGGCTTGCAAATTTGATCGCTTCGGTTTCTTTGCTTTTTCTTTTGTTGTATGTTTGTTTGTAGAATCAGCTGAAAAAAGAGAAAGAGATAAATTAAAATATGCATTAAAAGCTTAAGATAATGTTTTCAATAATTGAAAGAGAAAATTCTGTATGCAAATTAAATTGAAGCAGGTAAAAAAATAACTTTCTAATGCAATCAATAATTTATAACAAATAAATAATTGTAACTCTACAGTGTTGTTTGCTTTAGGTGAGTTAATATTTCTTGTGGCCCTTTGGAAAATATCGCAAGAGATATTTGGAATTTTAGAAAGTTTAAGATGTAAACTAGAAAAAGTTACATTAATGTAAATAATTAAGCTACTCAATTTAAGTATAAAAGGCGTTATGATTTGAATTTCTCATCTAAACAGGAACCTTCAATATAACTAAATACTCGAACTGACTACAACTGAGCCAAATCATAATAAGCTAAATAAACTATTGTTTTTATCGCTCAATTAGACACTAAATTATCAGCAATCATATCAATCATATCGATTGGGCGCTTGAATAGGCAAATTTCTAGTTATCAGTAACCCCAATAGAAAATGGCGTCAATTGTGAAATGAGCGCAATAATTTTTCCAGTTTCGTAACATATGTGTGTGATACAAATGAAAACATATGGATAGCAATCTGATTGCATCATATTTCTTACAGTTTATATATTTACAATAAAATTAACTAAAGAAGCTTTACATTTAGCTTATACATATATTTTTGAATTTTTCGTAAATGGTATAAACAACCCTCGCAGCTGCAGATTGCCGAAAAAGCGCCGGCAAAAAAGGAACGTCAAAATAACATGGAATTTAGCCGAAATGTCAAAATAATAAAAAAAAAGGACACGGAAACAAAGCAAACGGACAGACAAATGGCAAAACTAACAGCAAACTGCGAAAAGGAAACGAAATGAAAATGAAACATGGCGAAAAGTTGAAAAAGCGATTCAAATGTGAAGATTCGCATAGAAATAAACTTGAAAAAGTTGCTTCATATTTTCTTCAGGTTTTTCGGCTTTTCCACGTTGTGGACGCGCTTGCAACCCTTATGGAAAATGGGAAAAATACAAAAATGATGGAGACGGGAAAGGAAAACGCAACGCGGCTGTTGATTTCAGCTTTTGTTTGTGGGGGCGCTTGTCAAATGCCGGGGGTTGATTTTTCATTAATGAAACAACGCTGGAAAAAGCAACAAAACGGAAAGCGAACGAACTTTTCACACAGTCCGTGCGCTTTTCTCGATTTTGTTTTTGTATGCGAGACGCGCGACTTCTGATTGTTATTTTTTCTATTCTCTTTTTTATTACACTTTTTTTTTTTGCGTACCGCGCTTAAAATGGCGGCGGCTAAGCAACAACAACAACAGCAATTTGTAATGCACAATATTTGATAGTTAAGCTTTTAATTTAGATTAAACTGTTCAATTTGCTAGGCACTTGTTTTCTGTATTGTGTTTCTTTGTTATTATTTGTAGTTTATAATTTAAAATTTAGTTCCTTGTATCAAATGCACATTGTTTGGTTTTTTGTCAAAGGTTTTTTTTCCGTATCTGATTTAATTAAGTCGATGGCGAAAGGAAATCTGCACTCTGTGAATTTTAAACTGTCAATGGTCACTTTTGAAGGCCTGTGAAATTGACAGCTCCGTACGTCAGACGGACGCTGCCTACTTACATTCAACTTTGACAATTAACAATTGACAATTGAATTCGCTGCAAGCGTTCACAAAACTCTCACATATACACACATAAACAAATGAACTTTATTTTTTTGCTTTTGTATTTTTGTTGAAGTTGTGTGTAAATTTTCATCCGTTATATTGAAGACTTCTGCTGTTGTACACTTCGGCGCCGCGCTGGCGAATGACGGTCAAATAAGAAATGAAAACCTGTGAGAGCGTTTCAACGTCAACATCGGGCTCGGGGCTCTTGCACGAACGAACTGAGCGAGCGTACACACACACACACACACATACACGAAGCAAAGAGAGCGAGAGAAGTGTACGCACGTCGCACAGGTAGCCGCCAACAGCTGCACAGCACGCGTTTTTGATAGGGGTTGCAATTGCAAGAGAGTTGAACAAATACAGAGAGAGAGAGAGAGGAAAGAGCGTGAGCGAGAGCAAAAGTACCTTGTACTTTTTGTGCTGCCCTTTTTGTTTGGCAATTTCGTGGGTGGCAATGTAGCACCTACCGGTTACGTTTTGTTGTTGCTGTTGTTGTTGTTGCTGTTGCCACTGTCGCTGCTACGAAGCAAAACAGCAAAGCAAACGGAGCGCTTATAAAACTTTTGTTGCAATTTTACCATGATTTTTGCAATGCACAATTCACAAACACTTGAACACAATTACAATTACAATAACAATATGTACGTATAATGTATACATACACTTTTTCATGCAAGTTGTGTAAAACAACACTTTCACCCGTTAGGCGTCGGCTTTTCTTCTTACCTTGTTTTTGTTTGGTTTATTTGTTATTGCTCGCTGGCTGGCTGGCTGCTGCTGCTGCTGCACTTGATTTATAATTATTTATTGTTTATTATTATGTACGTTTCTGTTGTCTAAATTCGCATGCAAACGATATTTAATTGTATTATTTTTGTTTTGTTAGTGCTGCTATCGCGTGTCTGCTTCTTACTTCTCGGCGGCCCTTTTTAATACAACACAAACAAAACGAATACGTAACTGAACGCCATG